>CAXKVI010000005.1:57744955-58084955 GCA_964058755.1 Campiglossa producta | reverse complement strand
TGAACATTAAAACAAAGAATTAAAAAAAATTTTAATAAAATAACAAGAACAAAAATTATTAAATTATTTTTTAATTCAATTTAATTTTTATTTTATTTTTTTATTTATTTTTATTTACCTTTATTTTTTTATTGTTTTATTTCATTTTTATTTTTTTTAAATTTCTTTATATTTTTTTAAATTTTATTTTATTTTTTTTTATTATTTTTTTTAATTTTATTTTATTTCTTATTATTTTTTTCTAATTTTATTTATTTATTTTTTTTTTAATGCATTAGTGAATTATTCACGCAACATATACAGAAAATACTTTTAGTTTTTTATTATCTTGTTTTTATTTTATTTTTTATTATTTTTTATTTTATTTAATTTTTTATTTCGTTTTTTATTATTTTCTTTATTTTTTTTATTTTTTTTAATTTAATTTTTTTTTCTATTGTATTTTTTATTAAATTTTTTTCATTTTATTTTTACTTGATTTTTTTATTATGTTTTTTATTATTTTATTTTTTTAATATGATTTTATTTTTTAATTTTATTTTTTTTTTGTTTTTTTTTTTTTTATTATTATTTACTCTTAATTTGTTTTAATTATATTTTTTATTCTATTTTAATTATTATTTTTTTAATTTTAATTTTAATTTTATTTTTTTTATTTATTTTTTTGTTTGTTTACCTTATTTTATTTCATGATGTAATAATATAAGGTGATTTCTAAATACACTCTCTCGCTCTTACACCGCCATCTTGAACGCCATTAGCGTTTGCAATGTTGTCTCTTCAGAAAACTACTTTTTGTTCCAGAGCAAATTGTGGAATGAAAACCATACGATTCATAATTTAGTTAAAAACGCTTGTTTTGGCAACACCTTTGCTACCAATTTCCTTTTGTTCTGACACTTATATCTTTCAAATTATTCAAAACCAACAAATAACAATTTTTTTTTTTTTGGAAAATTGCTGGAATTTTGTGTTTTGTAGACAATTAAGGGTAAGATTTGCTAAAAAATCTTTTAAATATTATTGATTTCATGTATTAAATATATTTCCAGATGCAGAAAACTGGCTACTGCTGTTAAGTTGCGAGGATCGCAGTTTCCGTTGATTTACCCCGTGTGTCCTTAGGATTGTAGTAGGAGGCATTCCAAGCTTTAGAAACACTACCTTGGCCTTTTCCAGGAGCACGGCTCTTCGCCATCCAAGATGACCAAAGGTAGGTACATCAAGTTTTGGCAAATGTCACAATAAGACGCACCTTTTACTGGCGCTGTGGATGCTCATCGTACAAAAGTCAACATGCGCCCAATGTGGTTACCCCGCTGCTAAGCTGCGCTCATACAACTGGTCCGTGAATGCCAAGAGGAGGAAGACCACTGACACGGATCGCATGCGTTATCTAAAAGTCGTACGTCGCCGTTTCCGCAACCGTTTCCTCGAAGGAACACGAAGCCCTTATGTCATTTTATTTTAATTTTTCTTCCTTGTCGTTTATCTTCATATACGTATGCATATGTTGCGTGAATAATTCACGAATGCATTTAAGAACGTTTAAATAAAATAAAATAAAATAAAATAAACTAAAATAAAATCATGACGTAACCACAAAGGTGATATCCATCTTGACAGATGTTAAATGAACGGTCTTAACTTGAACGGTTGTATTAAGGAAGTACAAGAGAAAGGGGCATAAAAGAAGGCCCGTTTGTAAAATAGTATTGAATTTCATACTATTTTTTTCAAGGGATTCAGTGCAAGAAAATGTAATTTTAGCATTTTTAAGGTCTCTTCAGCCATTAAATCAAAGTTTGAAATTTTCTCTAGCTCTTTTTTATTAGAACCATTTGAAGTAGTGTATGAAACAAAGTTTTCAACGAAAAGGGAAAGTTCCAATTATATGATGGAGACAAATTTTGTAATTTTGACAAGAATTCATTGGAAAGCTCAAAGAAAAACGCATACCTAACCAACAATTGCTGGTTTCATAAAAGTTTATTTGTGCTTTCTCAAACATTTGACCTATGTACAATATAAAAAATTGATTTAATCACTTCGTACTTACTATTTCTAATTAATTATTTAATATTTATTTTGCCTTTATACATATTTATTTATACATATTTATTTTGTTAATTGTTATTTTATTTTTTTTTTCTTTATCATTTTTTTAAATTTAATTTAATTTAATTTAATTTTTTTATTTTGTTTTTAACGATTTTTTAAATATTATTTTTATTTGATTTCAATTCTTTATTTTTTTTTATTTTTTTTTTAATTTTACTTTTTTATTTTATTTTGTTTTCATTTTTTATTATTATTTTCTTAAAACGAGATAATAAAAACAAAAAGTATTTTTCATGAACATTAAAACCATTGTTAAATTATATAAGGTTAAGCAGAATTTGACATTTGCCAAGGCATAGCTTCCTTATTAGAGTTGCATTTACGAAGGATGCCAAAAAGAGTAAAAAAATCCCCCTTTAGGAAAATTGTAGTAGAAAAGGAAGGAACGCTATTCGCAAAATTTTAGGTTTTTTTTCCCGGAAATCTGTCTTTTCCACATTTATTTTTTAAAATTATTAGGAAAATTAAATTAATTTTAAATTTAACTAAAAAATGCATGCCCTTTTTGTGGATAGCAGTAAACATGTACGAAATAAGATTATAAAACGGTTTATAATTGGATCCTTTTTAATAAATTTCATCAATCGCCGGTATGAAAAACAATCTCTCAACGTCTGTGGCAGCGGTCTCAAGAACTGGCCTCGGAGATACAAAGGAGAAAAAAGCTACACCTGAGTTTTGAGCAAAGGGAGCGACCGCGATGTCAACTACGGGTCTGAACTCCCAGGAGACATCTCCCCTCTGCTCTGCGTACTTGGAAAAACGATTGGCCGCAAGGACCCTGAAGAAATATGAGGAAGTTTCGCAGGAAACGCTGTCGCCGTTGGTGCAATCTCTGATCGGATTTAAAAACCCCTTATGTGCCAAAGAGGGTAAACGGAAACCCTTTCAAACGCAAAAGATCGGACGTGGAGTTAAAACCTCACCCCGGAGTGGGCAAACCAAGCTTTGCCGAAGTAACTAAGGAAAGGATCCTTATAGGCATTCTTGACCGAGGCAACGACCGTTGGGTCATACCCAACGACCAATGGCGTTACGTCCGGAACGAACTCGGTAACGCTCTTATTGACGATTATTTGAATACTCCGGGTGCTACAGCGGCGGTCACGGATGCGGGTTGGCACCAGGGACACATTAAACGACGCATGAACTGTTGCACTGTAAAAGGCAGCAGCAGCAATACTGGGTGAAGTCTTCAAAGGTGCAAAAATCGAGGTCGTCGACTGGAATGACATTCCGGCTTGGCCAAGGGCAAGGACATCGATTCCTGCCATCCCTGCAGAGGCTGAGAGAATTCTCACGATAGTGCGGATAATGAATCTGTCCCTCCCGACGCAGGACTGAAGTGGCACTCTGGTCGGGGATTCTGTAGGGCCTGATAGACAAGTGGCCTTCACCATGAATAAGGAGGCACTCGAGCCCCTTAAAAGTTACAATGGACTAGCCCATTAGAGTGTAGGTCAGATCGTTATCCACGTAAACCGTGGCCAAGCGCGCTGCCATCTCCGCTGCAACGGGGGACTCGGATATGGAAGAACTGCAAGAGGAAACGAAGAAATCCGACGCGAAAAGCATGTTATCTGCCACAGCACTTTCGCAAAGTGACGTGTACAGCTCGAAGATGGAAGACAGCTTGCTGGACCAATCCTGAGCGCATTATCTCTGATGCTTCAGTCAGCAGGGCTCCCGTTACGCCAACTCGTCGTTGAGAGACAACCTCAGGGGTGGGAAGACCTCGGACGATATGGGTACGTCAGGGAAGTCTGAACGCTCTCATGTTGGTGGTGCTTCAGATAAGTCTGCACAAATCCAAAATATTCTCTGCTTTCTAGATGCGACATGGATGTGGTCCTCATCCAAGAACCCTGGGTCAACAGCTTGAGGATCTGCGGATTGGGGACTATTGGCTTCAAGCTCATTCGAGCTAGCGAGGAAGGCAAGGTCAGAATCTGCATTTTGATGAAATGTGAGCTTCTTGTAAGAATGCACACAAGCTTTTTCCTTGATTTGAATTCAGCTTCAAACGATGAGGTAACGTATTTGTATGCTGTAAAGGCTGCAGAACAGGAAAAATTGCTATTATTTAGTTAAAATAATAAATTTTCATAAAATTCTTACCAAATATACAATTAATTTTTCAAAATAAAAATAAAACAAACTTCAAAAGCTTTCAGTGTTGCTGTATTTTTGTTCGTATCAAGAATATTTGTTTTTACTACCATTTTCATACGATTTTGAAAAGAAGTAGCACTGTCAATGAGAGAAGGAAGCATGATGGCGAGAAGTGTCAAAAACGTCTCGGACTGCTTAACCTTATATTCAAGGTCTGAAACCGATTAAAATAACGTTCCGGTTTCGGTTTCGGTTTTGCAGCGTGTTTCGGTTTCGGCTCCGGTTTCGTTCTTCAAAATTTATTTCGGGTTCGGTTACGGTTTCGTTCCGGTTCCGGTTTCCAAATAAAAACACGAAAAAAAAAATTTACTACTAAAATACTCAAGTACCTATGTAGAAGAATTTTCATAATTTTTTTCCTGCGGCCGTGATGGGATTTCTCCAATATAATAATACATTTATTAACGCTATGCATGGATGAAATTTCTGCAAAACAAATTCCTAAAGTTAACTCTACTTTTTTATTAAAAAAAATATTAAAATGGAAGCCAAATGAAATGTATAAATCGTTAAAAACATTAAAGTTAGTGGCGCTTTCCGAGACAAGCCTGAACATTTCTTTTTCGGATCTCGTAAATTTGTTTCGATCGCTTCATTCAACTATAGTCAAACTTCCTCTTTCAGAATTTTGATACTGATGTCAAAACGTAGCTCGACAATCTTCCATGAAAACTTTCATGGTACCTGTTTGTAAAAGGTAACAGAAGTAAGGTATTGAAAAAATTCAAAACCGTTTGGAACCGGTTCCGGCTTTTGAAACGGTTTCGGTTTCGGTCTTTTCCAGATCAAAATAACGGTTACGGTTCCGGTTTCGGTTTTGAAAAATGAATCGGTTTTAATCGGTTACGGTTACGGTTTCGGTTTCGGTTTCAGTCCTTGCTTATATTATTTAACAATGATTAAAACATAGAATTAAAAAAATTTAAATAAAATAACAAGAACAAAAATTATTAAATAATTTTTTTGTTTTCCATGAACATTAAAACATAGAATTAAAAAAAATTTAAATAAAATAACAAGAACAAAAATTATTTTTTTAATCAATTTAATTTTTATTTTATTTTTTTATTTATTTTTATTTACCTTTTTTTTATTGTTTTATTTAATTTAAATTTTTTTTTAATTTCTTTATATTTTTTAAAATTTTATTTTATTTTTTTTTATTATTTTTTTAATTTTATTTTATTTCTTATTATTTTTTTCTAATTTTATTTATTTATTTTTTTTAATGCATTAGTGAGTTATTCACGCAACATATGCAGAAAATACTTTTAGTTTTTTATTATCTTGTTTTTATTTTATTTTTTATTATTTTTTATTTAATTTAATTTTTTATTTCGTTTTTTATTATTTTCTTTATTTTTTTTATTTGATTTTTTTTCTATTGTATTTTTTATTATATTTTTTTCATTTTATTTTTACTTGATTTTTTATTATGTTTTTTATTATTTTAATTTTTTAATATGATTTTATTTTTTAATTTTATTTTTTTTGTTTTTTTTTTTATTATTATTTACTCTTAATTTTTTTTAATTTTATTTTTTTATTCTATTTTAATTATTATTTTTTTAATTTTAATTTTTATTTTATTTTTTTAATTTATTTTTTTATTTGTTTACCTTATTTTATTTTAGTTTATTTAATTTAATTTAATTTAAACGTTCCTAAATGCATTCGTGAATTATTCACGCAAGATATGCATACGTATATGAAGATAAACGACAAGGAAGAAAAATTAAAATTAAATTAAAATAACATAAGGGCTTCTTGGGTTTGGCTTATGTTCCTTCGAGGAAACGGTTGCGGAAACGGCGACGTTCGACTTTCAGATAACGCATGCGATCCGTGTCAGTGGTCTTCCTCCTCTTGGCATTCACGGACCAGTTGTATGAGCGCAGCTTAGCAGCGGGGTAACCACATTGGGAGCATGTTGACTTTTGTACGATGAGCATCCACAGCGCCAGTAAAAGGTGCGTCTTATTGTGACATTTGCCAAAACTTGATGTACCTACCTTTGGTCATCTTGGATGGCGAAGAGCCGTGCTCCTGGAAAAGGCCAAGGTAGTGTTTCTAAAGCTTGGAATGCCTCCTACTACAAGCCTAAGGACACACGGGGTAAATCAACGGAAACTGCGATCCTCGCAACTTAACAGCAGTAGCCAGTTTTCTGCATCTGGAAATATATTTAATACATGAAATCAATAATATTTAAAAGATTTTTTAGCAAATCTTACCCTTAATTGTCTACAAAACACAAAATTCCTGCAATTTTCCAAAAAAAAAAAATTGTTATTTGTTGGTTTTGAATAATTTGAAAGATATAAGTGTCAGAACAAAAGGAAATTGGTAACAAAGGTGTTGCCAACACAAGCGTTTTTAACTAAATTATGAATCGTATGGTTTTCATTCCACAATTTGCTCTGGAACAAAAAGTAGTTTTCTGAAGAGACAACATTGCAAACGCTAATGGCGTTCAAGATGGCGGTGTAAGAGCGAGAGATTGTATTTAAAAATCACCTTATATTATTACATCATGTCGATATACCAAATGTAGCTATATAGCCTTACTAAAATGTTTATAACTTTGGTATTTCTGAGCTGATTTGTAAACAGCTTTCACCAATATGATTTGGAATTGATTGAGCTTTGACATCGTATCAAAATAAAATTAAAAAAGTTATTACTACGAGGTGGTTTGAAATTGTGCTCTATTTCTCTCATTAATATACTAATAGCTCCCCTGCAGGGAACTCAGGTACTAGTGACACAAATTTCTGGTTCAGAACTAGATATAAAGTGGCCAATAAGAACTAGTACGTTAGTGATTACATTTTCAATAGTTCGAAGCCAGCGTTTGAGGAGTCATTAAAAGGCATTTGGATTCGTATTTGAATTTAAGTTTTTGTACTTAATTTATATTTAGAACTATAGAAATAGTGCCAATAAACGAACTAGATCCAAACTATCGAATTTTGTACTAGTTCCAGCCTAGGACATCGCCATGTTAAATTCGCCAGTTGATTTCATGTAAAAAAGATAGTTCGCGAACTAGTACTGGTTCGGAACGCACTAGAAGCGAACTAGCTCTGAACTAGAGATTTTCCCTACAGGGTCCCAATTTGGTCATTTGATTGAAAACCATTATATGGATAGAGGGGTTCGATCGTATAACCAAAGCTGGAGATTTTTCGTAAAATACAAAAGGGGTGCTTTCTTCTTTTTTTAAAAACGATAACTTTGCGTTAATGTGTACCAAGTTTACGTCTATCAATGTTTTTATATAATCTGCTGCACCCTGAATGCATAGGGTTTTTAAATTTCCAAATGCAACGTGCAAGTTCTAAAAGTTATCCAATACTAGTGAATTAGAGCAAAATCTATCATATTCCGCCCGGCGAACCCAACATTTGCAAAAAAAGTTGATATAAGGAACAGCTTAATGCATATGCTACATAGTTAATTGATTTCTAGATTTCAGTTTACTTGTCCTCATATAGACGGCTGAGTGTAACATCACCATATTTCGAAAAATAATTTTCAAACGCCCTTACCATTTTGGAAGCTTCAAAGCTTCAACTTTAAGAGTATGTAAAAATATTTTCAAAAAAGTTTCAAAAACTAAAAGAAAATTCACTATAAAAAAATGCAATTTTTCTCCATACAAAATGTAAGGGGAAAGTGCGAAAAAAATAGCCACCCTAAGGGTTAAGTTAGAGCGCTAATTTTTTGCAAGGCTTATTTTCTCATCAATACCTAACTTTTTAGGGGGTAAGACCAAGTCGACATTTTTTTTCTAGATTTCAGTTTACTTGTCCTCATATAGACGGCTGAGTGTAACATCACCATATTTCGAAAAATAATTTTCAAACGCCCTTACCATTTTGGAAGCTTCAAAGCTTCAACTTTAAGAGTATGTAAAAATATTTTCAAAAAAGTTTCAAAAACTAAAAGAAAATTCACTATAAAAAAATGCAATTTTTCTCCATACAAAATGTAAGGGGAAAGTGCGAAAAAAATAGCCACCCTAAGGGTTAAGTTAGAGCGCTAATTTTTTGCAAGGCTTATTTTCTCATCAATACCTAACTTTTTAGGGGGTAAGACCAAGTCGACATTTTTTTTGAATCACCCTAATGCATATTTACCTTAAAAACTTGATTGCGCAACAAAAACAAGTTCTTCATTTCCCTTCAGGGAATAGAACTAGCGCAGAGCTAGCGTTAAGCTATACACTTTGTGTAGGGTACTAGCTCTTCATTTATCCCCGAGCAATGCTTTGAACTGTCTACTTTAACATGGCGATGTCCTAGGAAGTGGCAATTACCACCCGCCGCATAACTTTCGAACTTGTTCTAAACTACACCTTTTCCACCCAAAAATGAGAAAACGTAAACTAAAATGAGAAAAAGTTAATTAAAATGAGAAAACATAAATGATAATAAGAAAATAAAAATTATAATGAGAAAAAGTAAATTGTATTGAGAAAACATAAGTTGTAATGAGAATACGTAAACTTGTAATGAGAAATCGTAAATTGGAAATGAGAAAATATAAATTTATGTTGAATGAAAATTTTCCCATTACTAATTTACGATTTCTCATTACAAGTTTACGTATTCTCATTACAACTTATGTTTTCTCAATACAATTTTTTTTTTCTCAATACAATTTACTTTTTCCCATTATAATTTATATTTTCTCATTATAATTTTTGTTTTCTCATTTTAATTTACGTTTTCTCATTTTTGGGTGGAAAAGGTGTAGTACTAACCCTGTAGGGAAAATCTCTAGTTCAGAGCTAGTTCGCTTCTAGTGCGTTCCGAACCAGTACTAGTTCGCGAACTAACTTTTTTATATGAAATCAACTGGCGAATTTAACATGGCGATGTCCTAGGCTGGAACTAGTACAAAATTCGACAGTTTGGATCTAGTTCGTTTATTGGTACTATTTCTATAGTTCTGAATATAAGTTAAATACAAAAACTTAAATTTAAATACGAATCCAAATGCCTTTTAAAGACTCCTCAAACGCTGGTTTCGAACTAGTGCAAATGTAATCACTAACGGAGTTATTCTTATTGGCCATTTTATATCTAGTTCTGATCCTGAAATTTGTTCAGTAGTGCCTGGGTTCCCTGCAGGGAACTAGTGAAAATGTAATCACTAACGCACTAGTTCTTATTGGCCACTTTATATCTAGTTCTGAACCAGAAATTTGTGTCACTAGTGCCTAAGTTACCTGCAGGGAACATAAGCGACTCTACGCTAGCCCGAAATTATATAGTTATGGACTGCTGCAAAGGTGGTTAGTCATGGACTTGTTCCAAAGTCAACAGTTTTGGGCTAGTTCTAGAGTTGTTAGTTTGGGACTAGACCCAAAGTAGATAGCTAAGGATGGGTTCTATCAAGCTCCTTGAAAAATAATTGGACGAATTTCATATATATTAATTTTATTATTTTGATAACTTAACTAAAAAATATTCAGAGGATTCATCTAAAATCCTCGTAAAGTTTATAATTCATATAAGGCTCATAAACTTATATGAGAAGCGAAATTTTCACTAGGTGTGTAATTATTAGCTTATATGAATCCTCTGCACATATGTGCATTCCTGCTCATATTAATATGTGCGAAGTTAAAATTGATTTTTAGTCCCAATATATCGAATTCTAACCGCCGATTTGTCGTCAGCAACAAACACTAAATTTTACAGAAGAATAGTTTTTCATGTTCAAACAAACTTTAAATGTATAACAATTGTCACATTTGTCCTAATTGATGATAAATGTGATAATTTGGCGGTCTGTATGATTTTGACCAAAAATCTATTATATTAAAAGGCTAACAAATTTTACATATAAATATTTGCCAAGCTTAAACCCATACTAAATATGCATAAATATTTATGAAATGCATATGGATTTGTTGGCATACCTCTAAGGCAGTGCACAATTATCTAATATATAACCAATCCTGCTTCATTTATCTGTAATAAGCGAATGAAAATTTCTCATACCACTTGAATTGGTTTTCAGACAATCAATTTGTACATAAAGCGATAGCCCAGTGGGAATCGTCGGGGGTAGTGGTCGAGCGGTTAATGGTTCAAGTAGAGCTATCGGCCAAATTTTTTTTTTTTTTTTTGTCATTGAAAATTGTTTTTATTTTTTCAATATATAAAAATTTCTTATCTTGACTTTTTTAAAATTTTTATGTTTGTGATATCTATTTTCGAGAAAAAAATTGCTGAATATTTTTAGTTGACGGAAAGCATATGCATACATACCACCCATTATAGAAATGCGATAACCGCTTATTCAATTTGGGTTTTTTTGTCTAATTTTTGATGATATAAGATCGAAGTTGCGAAATTTTTTCAAACACAGTAGTCTATTTATCGGACTTCGGTAGATTACTTCTATAAATTGTAGTGATTTCTACCGTTTGAGACAAAACGATCGCATAAATTAGTGGCTATTTGTTAAGCACAATGTCATCATCCGATTATTCAAGTGCAAATTAAAATCTCGAAATCCGAATATTTGCATGGCATTTGCCATAAATAATTTTGGAAAGGGCTGCTGTAATTTAATATTTTTATTATATAATAACAGCCACTATTTTTTAAATTCTTTGACGGCCTCATTTTGCCTATAGATGAGTTTTTAATGTATACACAGAGCCAACAATGCCTAATAAAATAGAACAAAATTCATAAGATATCTCTATAGATTTTCTTCAAGAAGATGTGCTTCTTATTATTGTAGAGACAGTCTTTTTAATTTTATTAAGAAGATTTTCTTTTTAATATTTTAAATGAAAAATAAAATGATGAGAATCGAACTTACAATTTTCGGAATGATAAACCCAGCTGTTAACCATCAGGCCATCGCTCACTTTTGATTGCCAGCTTCTAATTACCGATATGTGTAGAGCTGTTAATGTTTCAAAGGAAAATCTTATAAATATATTTAAGAAGATTTCTTTTTAACATTTCTAATTAGGAAAAAAAGAGAGAGAGAATCGAACTTACAATTTTTCGATTGCTAAACCCAGCTGCTAACCATCCGGCCATCGTATACTAATAATTGCCTGCGTCTAACTACACCTTTGTACTAAATGTATAGTTTTTTAATAAGAATTTCTTCTTAGAACCAAAAAGATTTCCGTACAGTTTTTTCTTCGTTTGCACCGTTGCGACTACCCCTTTGCCCAAAAGCTGATCATGAAGACAATCTTATTAATTTTATTAGGCATTTTTGGCTCTGTGTACATTTAAGTTGGTCGAGGTTCGGCCACGGGCCTAAAGGCAGCTAATGACAAAAAGTTGATGAGATGTTTGAATAAGTTCAACTATTTTAAATTGGTCGAATTTCGACCACGGGATATACTAGTAATAATTAATATGAGCAGGAGTGTGCACATACATCTACAGTGGCTCACACTCAATATTTGACACTATAGAAATATAGTATTAAACTAAAATAATTCAAGCGAAAAAAGGACTTTCTATAGTGTTCAATTTTGAGTGTGAGCCACTGTATGTATGCATGTATGTAAAAGATAACAATTAACCATTCAAATCAAAGTTTCAAGAAGTGTAGTGGCTTACTTAACTATTAAAAAAGAATTTACGAAGATTCGTTGAACACAAAAGAATATGAGCTAATAATGAAAACAGTTTATTTCTTCCCTGAGCCTTGATTTTTGAAATATCGCTTTTTGTGAAGCCTGAATACATCCCGCAATTGATCCTCGGGCAGGCCACTTGTGGGTAAACGTGAAATAGTGTCTATTTAGAAAATGGTATATTAAAGTAAAGTTAAATATGTTGATGAAATTTGTTAAAATACCTAAAAGAGCAGCGTAGAAATTTGTGCATGATTTAAGGCATTTTTTGCTGTGAGTCGCATCCACGTTGTATGCAATTATAATTTTTTCATCGAAAATGTTTTTGAGGTGTTTTCTTGGTGAATGTTGAAGTAGCTTACCGATTGTGGAAATCTGTAAAAATATTGTAATGAATATAAAAGAAACTTTTAGAGATAATAAATAATAAAAACAATAATTATAATAGGTAGTAAAAATATGAAAAATAATAATAATCATAGCATATTTCATGTCATTAGTTATGCTTTATGAGAAACGATATATTAACTTACATAAATTTCACGATTTTCTTGGCATATTTTGCTTTCTATGGCTGCCAACCCATCATCTGTCAATACAGGGAAAAGTTCAAAAACAGCTTCATTGAATGACTCCTGTCTAATAACTTTCTGTACTATAACTTTTAGCTCTGCCAACACAGACATAATTGCCACATTTTGAGCATGATTTTCTGAAAATAAAAACAAAAATTTATGATAATATTTACATTATTTTAAAACGCTTAAGTTTCCATACTTTCTGATGTTTCCATACGAGTTTCGATTGATTTCTGGAACTTATCTGTTTGATCCCTTCAGCACATTTTCGTGTGTGTCGGCACTCAATATACCACTTCTTTAACTTGGTTTTTAAGTCATTAAGCATCTTTTGCAGTCGCTCCCATTTCCATTAAATTAAAACTACTTGTTGCAGACGCTTCCATTTCCATTAAATTAAAACTACCACCTTCACTTCCACTAACACAACTATCATTCAATTTAGCTATATGAATATCCCTTTGTTTTTTTATAAGGCGTCGAGTGTGTCGCTTACTCAATTTCACAAAATATTTTACACTTTATTATTTTTTCACTTCAACAAACTTCACGAATTTTCTAATAATTGATAGGGCAAACACAGCTGATTCTAGAGCATGTAAATCATTGTATACCTTATATAGTAGCGCAACTCGCAAAAAACACACTAATACACACGCACAGTTTATTCCACATAAGCACAGAAAAATATTTTCTCAAGCGTTTGGTAAATAATGAGGGTCAATAATGTACCACAATTTGGAAAAAATTTATTTTAGGGAATGGTATAGGGGGCCGTATGTATAAAAACTGTGAAGGCAGAAACTGCCGGATATTTATAGTATAATTTTTATATTTAATTATACCTCAAGTTAATACTCATTTAGCAAAAAAGTTTACCTGCTACTGGTAGTTTATCACTAAATCGAAAATTAATTGATTGATTAATAGATATTAAGTTTTAAAAAAGTGAGAATTGACGTTAAAGGTTTCATCTCAAATGCGTCTCAGATTGATATCAAACAAAATGGCTTATTGGGCTTCATACTATTCCTTCATTCCATTTCATTTGGAGTCACTCAGCCAGTGCCTTCCACTCAAATTCGTAAGAAGAAGAAAATAAGTTGCCAAACTATAGAGGGATAAACAAGGATGTAAATAATCGATACTTTCAGCAACAGTTTGTTGTTTAAATACTTCGATATACATGCGTAGCAATGTACAGTGTCTCTCTCTGCATCCCTTACGCACTTGCTCAGAAACAGTCACTAAATTGGTAGCGCCGGACCAGCGCATTCAAGGGACAGTCTCCATTTTCCCTGAAGGGTTGCCATACTTGTGAAAAGCTGAAGGCCGTGCCGTCTGCCACATGTAGTATCAAATCTATCGACTAGTCGTCCTTAGCGGTGCTACACTGAGACAATATCACTATTGATAACGACTAGTTTGATGCAATATTCATTCAGAATGAGCAAGTTATTAAATATTATTTGCTTACAATAAACAGTCAAATGTCATGTCAAGCATTTCGATATGATGTACTGTTTTTTTATATTTATGGATAGAATACAAGGCTAATTCAACAAGGTAGAATTGACAACTGAAATAATTTGTTTTTGTAGGAGTTTTTCCTTCAAAAAAATGTAAACAAGCGTATTGACCCTTTACCACCCAAGCATAGTTTTTGTGTCCCATACAATTGTTTTAATGAAAAATTAGATAGCATTTGCTCAGGCCAAAAAATTATCAATACCGCGAAATATGCTAGCCCAAACAGTTAGGGAGTAACTTTGGCCACTTTGGAGTCTACATATTTTCGGACCTTTGCGTTATAAAAATGGCGAGTATTGAATATTTGTCAATTTCCGCCGATGGCACCACAAGAAGGTTGTCGCCAAAGTGTCGCAGAAACTGGTGGATTGGTGTCCATTAGAGTCTTTTTATACTGAAGTCAAAACCAGGGTTCCGTCTTATCAAGGAAAATATGTGTCCGCGAAATGAAGTAATCACTTTATAAAAAAAAGTACAAACTTGTTTGGAACCAGTTCCGAATTTTGAAACAGTTTCGTTTTTTATTAAATTAATTGTTAGGATTTACATTTCGGTTTCGAGGAATTAAACAGCTTCGCTATTGCTGCTGTAAGAGGGAAGTGACGGACCAAACACAGTTGTACGGTATTGAGTCTATGCTCTCACAGCTGTCGAACCAACTTATGTTACTATTCCCATTGCCACTTTCATCAGCCTCGTGACCGTGGTAGAAATGGATTTTAGTCGCCTCTTGTGACAGGCATTCCACCACGGGCATATTCTAAACCTCTAACCCGCAGGGTTCATAAATCGATTTTAATCGCTTACATTTTCGTTTTCGGTCTAAGGTACAGTTGAAAAAAGATTAGATGTTGTTGTTGTAGCGAGGTGTAGCCCTGCCTAAATGTCAGACAGGGTCACCCCGAGTGTATTGCTTGGCCGGGTCGATATAAGAAAACGGCCCGGGTCGTTTCGGCACGATGGGTACAGCACAAGTACTGGTACCGTTCTCGTAGAACCGGCAATACAAGAATCTAGCCGTGAAGGCTATGAAGATTAGATCATTCATCTTAGCTAAAATGTGCTAGAGTCTAGCTAATCTGAACTCTAAACTCTATTTAAACGTGCAAGGAACTCAGTCCCGCGATTTATATGAAACAATTTGCTATTTCTTCACACAATTGAAAAAATTTAAAAATTTTAAACAGAACGGGTTAATATTTTTTTTCATTTGACAGGAAAACTCCTACAGAAAAGAGAGAACTGTCAAGTTCACTATTACTTTGTTTAATATACTTTGGATAGAACACTAATATATTTGAATGGAATGTCAATATCTATGGTCGTAATATGAATTTCTATTGTTGCTATATCCATATCTATATTTACTGCATAATAATAATGGTAGAGGCAGCGTATTAATATATATGGGCGAAATGTAAATTATTCTGGGACGCATAATCATATTAGTTCACAATTTTTTACTATGGATTACCCATGATATAAATACTACAGGTAAAACCGTTAATGACACTAATGACATTTTTAAGCAATTATCATACTCATTTATTTTTTGCCACGACCAAGGCAAATTCAACAAGGTAGAATTGACAACTGAAATATTCCTTCAAAAAAATGTAAACAAGCGTATTAACCCTTTGTCACCCAAGCACAGGTTTTGTGTCCCATACAATTGTTATACTGAAAATTTAGATAGCATTTGCTCAGGCCAAAAAATTATCAATACCGCGAAATATGCTAGCCCAAACAGCAACGAACCTTTGCGCTATAAAAATGGCGAGTTTAGAATATTTGTCGATTTTCGCCGATGGCACCACAAGAAGGTTGTCGCCAAAGTGTGTGTTGTAAAAGGGACGTGACGGACCAAACAGAGTTGTACGGTATTGAGTCTATGCTCTCACAGCTGTCGAACCACCTTGTGGTACTATTCCCCTTGCCGATTTCATCAACCCCGTGACCGTGGTCAAAATGGATTTTAGTCGCCTCTTGCGACAGGCATTCCACCACGGGCATATTCTAAAACCCTAACCCGCAAGGGTCATGAATCGATTTTAATCGCTTACAGTTTCGTTGTCTGTCTAAGATCCAGTTGAAAAAAGACTAGACCAATCATCTTAGCTAAAATGTGCTGGAGTCTAGCTAATCTGAACTCTAAACTCTATTTAAAGTACAAGGAACTGAGGCAAGCGGTATTGTATTCATATGAAAAAATTTGCTATTTCTTTACACTATTGAAAAATCTTGAACAGAACGGGTTAAAATTTTTTTTCATTTGACGGGAAAACTCCTACAGAAAAGAGAGAACTGTCAAGTTCACTATTACTTTGTTTAATATACTTTGGCCACGACTTTTCTGTTTGTTTTTTTCAATCCAATAAATTACAAATCAAAATAATTTCTTTTTATTCTTCTTCAATTTGCGATTATAACTATTGCTAGCGTTGTTAAAAATAAGGACTGTAAAAGTGGAGCGAATATGCCCCTATAGCAGGCTAATCTACCATCTCATTTCCTGCCTTTTTACAGTGTCCAGGCATCCACCTAAACGTGCAGTGTAAATTGGAAAATATTTTTTGATTTTTTTTTTCAAATTTTTCATATTTTAAATTTTTTGAAAAATATTCAACAATTCTAGCAGTAGTTATAATCGCAAATTGAAGAAAAATAAAAAGAAATTATCTTGATTTGTAATTTATTTGATTGAAAAAACCATACAGAAAAGACGTGGCAAAAAATAAATGAGTATGAGAACTGCTTAAAAATGTCATTAGTGTCATGAACGGTTTTACCTGTAGTATTTATATCATGGGATTACCTAACAATATTACAACTTCCTGGAACGTTTTTTTTTGGATTCAAAATTTTTTTAATTTTTATGATTGAATTTTTTTTTAAAAATTGTATAATATGCCTTAACCGAATGGTAGAACACTGGGCTAACGTGCCAGAGGAGTAGTGTTCGAATCCCACTGAAAACAGATGTCAAGTTGTATGAAATTTTGTGTTTTAAACTAACCTCCTTATTCATAAAAAATAAAAAAGATTTATTAAGCTCTTATTAATCAAAGTTACCACTTCAATAGTGATTTATCAAATATACATTGATGGAACATCCATATTCATTGATGGGACAGGATTATCAATTTTTATTTAATGTGGTATCAATAATTATGGATTTCCCTCCGTGTAGACTTTTTTTAACCCTATAAATACCAGTAGTAATCCGTTGTGATATTCAAAGATTATGAATATGATTCGAGTTTACGGAATCTCTCCAAAGTATTGGTTGCCAATAGAAAAAATCTACGGATAGATATTAAAGTGGTTGTTTGGTGATGTGGATATGAGCACTCAGTTGAAGGAAAGATATTCACTGCATACCAAATCAATTGTCTACGTAAGGTAAAAAAATCTGTTCAAGCAGCAAAATCTTTATGAAAGGAGATACTGATGTTAATCTGGTCGTTAAAGGATTAAAGCCTGTGTACCGTTGTAGATGATCAACCGTAATACGTTTAATTTGTAAACGCATTTGAACGAGTTCGTTTAACACGCTGTGTATTATAGCCACACGCATGCTATTCAATTTTGTGTTGCATGTAACTATAATTAAATTTAGGGAATTTTGTTCCTACATCTTGGTATGTATGACCAGTGGAACGCTGACACAGTTAAGAGTTTTCAACCGCCCACCTTCACTTCCTAACGGACCTTTTGTAATTTGTAAAACTTACACTCTTCTTTTCAAGATTGTGGGGTTTCCAGAACATCATATGACCGGTAAATCGAGTTTTAGCGTAAACTTCACCTTCTAAACAATATGAAGCCCAAACTATTTGCGCTGATAAAAATCGCCAGATAATACCAAAAAATACAAAAAAAAAGAAATAATATTTCAATTTTTTTTTAAATATCGATACTTAAAACATTTGTGAATCTTGGAGTTGTTAGTCCGGTCAATATAGACATAAAATAGTAGTTAAATAACTAAAATTCCCACAGAGCCAATTTTTTGCATACAGCTTAGATTTACCTTCAGATAGAAAACCTCGAAAGTCCTCATCGATACCATGTGTGCTAAAAAAGTTATTCGGGGTCAAAGGTCAAAATTTTAGACCAAGTTGTAGACCTGGAAATTCTCTACAGATATGGTGCTACCATTTTTTTTTTCTAAGGGTAGAAAGTTCTGAGTTATCGCGACTGTAAAATTAGCTCTGGAAATTATATGAAAATATATGGAGCTTTTAGGATTTTTTTCAAAAATTTAGTATGCATACAAAAATTGTCTTTTATATATATTTATCACGAAGTTCCCCATCAACAATGAAAACAGTTAGTTTTGTAAAGGTGCTTAGGTATGCCGTTTGCCACATGCAAGCTAATGCTGAAGGAGTACACACCCCGCAAGCCAACGAAAGGCGGCAACAATCCCCAGGGTGCCAGACATCCAAACAAACGTGGCCAAAATGGAATCACAAAAGATCTAGATACATTTACGCCCTAAGAAAGAGAGAAATCTCCATATTAATAGGTGTTTTAACTGGGCACTGCCTTATTGGTAGGCACGCAGAAAGGCTAGGTTTGCCCTACGAACGATGCTGTAGGAGCTGCAAAGATGATGAGGAAGAGGAAACGGTGAAGCACCTCATTTGCAACTGCCCGGCTTTAAGCGGCGCGAGAACGCGCTTTTTCGGAGTTCCCTTACCGGATAGCCTAAGCCAGATCGCGGAACTGGACATAAAGGACTTGATAGCCTTCATAAAGTCATTTAAGTGGTTCGAGGAGGAGTAACGTTATCGGTTTAATCCCGGGATTCTGCTATGTGGAAAATCCCAACAATTCAAGGATTTTCCATATGGCCGGGTCCCGGGACTGACTTTCCTAGTGTTGGTGGTATCACAACGGGCCTTTCAAAATTGGCCTAAGTGTGCTTCTGTGGCAGCCACTTGAACCTAACCTAACCTAGGGTACTCACAGTCATCTTTTAAAATTAGAAGGTTTTAACTTTACTACTTTATCATTTCCGAACTGTGAGCACTCCTTCTTCACTTATTTTATTGGCCTTTGGCGAAGAGAAGCTCGGCACAAAAATCTCGTTAGAGGTAATAATGATAACCTGTTGGTATGTATTAGGGAATCCAATTTCCGGGATTTCTAGCCTCTCGGGATTTTCGGGATTTGAAAGTTCAATCCCGGGATCCCGGGATTGTCCCGAATTTTTTTTGCTAAAAATGGCACCCCATATCTATGTAATAAAGTAGACTAAATTATAGTAATTCGTTTAAGTATGAATGTATGTATTTATCAAGCCAGTCATTTTTATAACGAACGAAAAGTAACTGTAAATTTGTAACTCAAAGTTACTATTCAGGAACTTGAAACATAAGTTGTTTGTAGTACTAGTAAACATAGCCAAATATACATACTTATATATTTGATTAATAACGACTTACAAAAAAATAAAAATAAAAATGAATGCCATTTGACTTAGAGAAAAATTACTTTTTCTGAAGTTTGAAGTGTGATCTTAAAGAAATTATTGCATTAATAGCGTCATCTCTTAACCTGGCCTCTGCCTCAATACTGGTGGGTTGAACAGTTGACAAAAAGTCAAATGCTTTCTGAATATAATAGCCTTTGTTGCCCCCATTCCAAAAAATATCAACTTCTTTCCCCTAACCTTTTTTTTAATTCATATTCGTTTCCATTGGTAGAAATTTGGGAGCTACTAGTCAAAACTTGGTGCAACTTTTCTTTAAGACTAACGGGCTTGTCAACTTCAACCACTTCGTCGTTGATATTAGTATGGTTTTCGTTATGAAGCATGTTTTCTGTATTACGAAGGATGCTCTCGAGCTCCCCCCCAATGACTGATAAGCTAATTTCTTTGGAAAATGCATACTTTAAATCATATATATTACTCGGATTAATTAAAAAGGCGTAAAAAGGCGGTGTTGCAAATGTTGTAGTTATAGTTATTTTTCCCTCAAAGGGCGAAGTTTTTGGTAGAAGTTTAGAATCATTCAAAATCATGTTCTACTTAAAGTACATATATACAAGATAACTTAAATGTATTTAAAAATTTGTTTTCGGTGAACCCGGGATTTAGGTCTGGTAATCCCGGGATTTTCGGGACTTAAAAAACTACGGGATCCCGGGATTGGAATCCCTAGTATGTATTCATACATGCTTCATAACGAAAACCATACTAATATCAACGACGAAGTGGTTGAAGTTGACAAGCCCGTTAATCTTAAAGAAAAGTTGCATCAAGTTTTGACTAGTAGCTCCCAAATTTCTACCATTGGAAACAAATATGAATTAAAAAAAAGGTTAGGGGAAAGAAATTGATATTTTTTCGAAGGGGGGCAACAAAGGCTATTATATTCAAAAAGCATTTGACTTTTTGTCAACTGTTCAACCCACCAGTATTGAGCCAGATGCCAGGTTAAGAGATGACACTATTAATGCAATAATTTCTTTAAGATCACACTTCAAACTTCAGAAAAAGTAATTTTTCTCTAAGTCAAATGGCATTCATTTCTATTTTTATTTTTTTGTAAGTCGTTATTAATCAAATATATAAGTATGTATATTTGGCTATGTTTACCAGTAGTCCAAACAACTTACATATGTTTCAAGTTCCTGAATAGTAACTTTGAGTTACAAATTTACTGTTACTTTTCGTTCGTTATAAAAATGACTGGCTTGATAAATACACTACTAATACATAGATGTGGGGTGCCATTTTTAGCCAAAAAAAAAAAAAATTCGGGACAATCCCGGGATCCTTTCAACTTTCAAATCCCAAAAATCCCGAGAGGCTAGAAATCCCGGAAATTGGATTCCCTAATACATACCAACAGGTTATCATTATTACCTCTAACGAGATTTTTGTGCCGACCTTCTCTTCGCCAAAGGCCAATAAAATAAGTGAAGAAGGAGTGCTCACAGTTCGGAAATGGTAAAGTAGTAAAGTTGAAACCTTCTAATTTTAAAAGATGACTGAGTACCCGAGGTTAGGTTAGGTTCAATTGGCTGCCACAGAAGCACACTTAGGCCAGTTTAGAAAGGCCCGTTGTGATACCACCAACACCAGGAAAGTCAGTCCCGGGACCCGGCCATATGGAAAATCCCTGAGTTGTTGGGATTTTCCACATAGCAGAATCCCGGGATTAAACCGATACCGTTACTCCTCCTCCTCGAACCACTTAGATGACTTTATGAAGGCTAACAAGTCCTTTATGTCCAGTTCCGCGATCTGGCTTAGGCTATCCGGTAAGGGAACTCCGAAAAAGCGCGTTCTCGCGCCGCTTAAAGCCGGGCAGTTGCAAATGAGGTGATTCACCGTTTCCTCTTCCTCATCATCTTTGCAGCTCCTACAGCATCGTCGGTAGGGCAAACCTAGCCTTTCTGCGTGCCTACCAATAAGCCAGTGCCCAGTTATAACACTTATTAATATGGAGATTTCTCTCTTTCTTAGGGCGTGAATGTATCTAGATCTTTTGTGATTCCATTTTGGCCAGGTTTGTTTGGATGTCTGGCACCCTGGGGATTGTTGCCGCCTTTCGTTGGCTTGCGGGGTGTGTACTCCTTCAGCATTAGCTTGCATGTGGCAAACGGCATACCTAAGCGCTCTTTATGCCGAAGAACCTGCTTGGTCGTGCCCTGCCTGGCAAATTCGTCTGCCTTAGAGTTTCCCTCAATGTCCCTGTGTCCCGGGACCCATGTGAGGTTCGCGCGATTCTGTTGGGCCAACTCTTTAAGAGATCGGCGACAGCTGAGTGTCAGTTCAGAGTTGAACGAATAAGAGCCAAGAGCTTTGATGGACGCCTGGCTGTCGCTGAAAATAACGATATCCTCGCCGACAGCGCGTTTACTTTACGTTGTGGCCGCACATCGTTCTGTGCTCAGAGGGAGAAAACTGCCTTGCTGAGCGCAGGCCACCACACCACGACTCCATATTGTAGCATGATAGGCAGGCTGTATAGAGAAATACTAGCCATTTGGCTGATGTCTCCAGCGTGTTAATGAGTTGAGCGGGGATAATCCCGTCCGGTCCGGCAGCCTTGAACGGTTCAAAGCTACCCTTTCCTCCGTGGTGGGTATATTTACTGCCAGGCTTGTTGCAGGTTCTGACGGCGCATTATGCAAGTTACCCGGAAAATGTGTGTTCAAGAGCAGCTCAAGGGTTTCCCCTTCCGTGCTGATCCAGGATCCGTCAGGTATACGTGGATGACGATCTGGCCTACACTGTAGTACACTGGTCCATCACACCTTTTAAGGGGCTCGAGTGCCTCCTTATTCATGGTGACCACTTGTCTATCAGGCCCTACCGCATCCCCGACCAGAGTGACACTCCAGGCCTCCGTCGGGAGGGATGGATTCATTATCCGCAGCATCGTGAGAATTCTCTCAGGCTCTTCAGGGATGGCAGGAATCCATGCCCTTCCCTTGGCCGAGCCGGAATGTCCTTCCAGTGGAAGACTTCGATTTTTGCACCTTCGTAGACTTCACCCAGTCTTGCAGCTGCTGCCTTGTACAGTGCAACAGTTCTTGCGTCGTCGCACACGACTATTTTGATCTGCCCCTGGTGGCAGCCCGCATTCGTGACCGCCGCCGAACCCCTTGGAGACGCCAAATAAACGTCGATGACAGAGTTTCCGAGTGCGTTCCGGACGTGCCGCCACTGGTCCTTGGGGATGGCCAAACGGTCGTTGTCTCGGTCAAGAATGCCTATAAGGATCATGTCCTTGGTTACATCAGCAAAGCTTGGTTTGCCCACTCCGGGTGTGTTTTGATGCCGCGGAACTCCCTCATATTTCTTCAGGATCATAGCGGCCAATCGCTTTCCAGGTAGGCAGAGCGGCGGGGAGTTGTCTCTTGGGAGTCCGGACGCGTAGTTTCCGTCGCGGCCGCTCCCTTAGCTAACAGCCCATTTACTGCTTCTCTTTCCTTTGGATCTCTGAGGCCAGGTCTTGAGACCATTGCCACAGGCGTTGAGAGACTGGTTTTCATACCAGCGGTTGATGTAATTTCAGCATGTGCAGTTGTCCGCTTAGCTGCGTAGGCAGCCTCACTGGTGCTGGCTCCTATCAGCTTAGGTTCAAGGAAAGAGTGAGGGGAAAGTGTGTCGTCTGCCGCGGCAGAACCCCATTCCGCGGTAAGACCATAGATACTCTCTGAGGCGGCCCGGTATCAGAGAGGCTCCGTTCGACTACAGCCACCATTTGCCTCCCGGCTGCAAACGCCCAATCGGCACGGTATCGCATAACACCCTGGATTGGGAGGGGGAAGATCTTTGTCGTCGCGCCAGAGAGGCTAGGCTGCTTTCGTGATGTAGATCTATGATCACAAGGGTAGCATAGCCCTGTGGCTATCGACTTAAGCCCTCGTACCGCGGCAAGGTGTCCACCCTTCACGAAGGGTGAGTACCCTAAATATTAATTAAATTTACCGGACTAGTATTTTTTGATGTCAAAAATGGAGAAAAGGTGGCTCTAGATAGAGAACTATAGGCTTTACAAAAATAACTATTTTCATTTTTGATGGAGAACTTTGTGACAAATTAACGGTAAAAGAAAAATTTTCTTCGAATACTAAAGCTTTCGAGAAAAAACCTGAAAAGTCCATGCGTGGCATATAATTTCATATAGTTCCCAGAACAATCATATTTGTAGAGAACCGCCAGGTCTACAGCTTGCCCTCGGGTAATTTTTCGAAAGAACTTACTGTTTTCGAGAAAAGTCCAAAAAACCTAAAATTTTGACATTTGACCCCAAAACACTTTTTTAGCACACATTGGATGGATGGGGACTTTTCAAGTTTTCTTTCTGACGGCGAACCTAAGTTCTCTACCAAAATTTGGATTGGTGGGAATTATTGATATTTAAACACTATTTTTATGTATATTTTGACCGGGCTATTAAATGTATTTTTTGCAGAATTTATTAAACCCTTTTGTTTCTCTTGCCCAGATTCGCTTTCAGGAATCCAGCATAAAGGCCATCTGTGATATTTAATTTAAGTTTTCATGACTATGTAGAAATGAACTAAATGCCAAAAATATATATATATAAAAGAAAGTGGCGTTAGTACAAACACTTATAACTCAAGAACGCCTGCACCGATTTGGATGATGGACACCAATTCAGATTGTTCTCTGGCCAGAATCGAAGAATATCCAAAAAAATTCCAAAAAAAAATAAAAAAAAAAATTCCCATACATTTTGTATGGTGCGAATTTTTGTTATCTATATATATAAAAGAAAGTGGCGTTAGTACAAACACTTATAACTCAAGAACGCCTGCACCGATTTGGATGATGGACACCAATTCAGATTTTTCTCTGGCGCGACGACTAAGATCTTCCTCCTCCCAATCCAGGGTGTTATGCGACCACGTGCCCATTGGACGTTTGCAGCCGGGAGGCAAATCGTGGCTGTAATCGAACGGAGCCTCTCTGATACCGGGCCGCCTCGGAGAGTAACTATGGCCTTACCGCGGTATGGGGCTCTGCCGCGGCGGACGATACATTCCCCTTACTCTTCCTTTGACCCTAAACTGGCCTTGCCCGGCGAGGGGTCGTACGAACAAGATGAAAGATAGTAACAAAAACCCTAAAACTAAAAACGACCTGGCCCCAGAGATCCAAATAAGGGAACGACCGCGATTGCAACTACGGGTCGAAATTTACCCCAAAAGACATCTCCCAGTAGCTCTGAGTACTTGGACAAAAGAGCGGCCGCAAGGATCCTGAAGAAATACGAGGGTATTTCACAAGAGACGCTATCGCCGAATGCTAGAAAGACAGTGGAGATGGCTGAAGCTATCTTACCGAACTTCCAAAGCGATTACGCGCCAAAGAAGGTTAATGGAAATCCCTTCAAACGCCAGAGATCGGACGTGGATTTAAAACCTCACCCGAAGCGGCAGAAACACGCCCCCGTAATGGGTAAACTCAACTTTGCTGAAGTGACTAAGGGTAGGATCCTCATAGGCGTCATTGACCGAGGTAATGAAAGCTGGGCCATCCCTAGGGACCAGTGGCGGTACGTCCGGAATGCTATCGGTAATGCCCTTCTCGACATTATGGATGAGTCTCCGGGTGCCACTCCGATGGGTTCTGATGCGGGATGGCACCAGGGCCGCATCAAGGTATTCGCTTGCGAGGATGCAAAAACTGTTGCACTGTACAAGGCAGCAGCTGCAAGACTAGGTGAGATCTACCAAGGGGGAAGAATCGGGGTTGTCGACTGGAAGGACATCCCGGCTCGGCCAAGGGCAAGCGATGCACAGCGCGCTGCTATTTCGGCTGCACCGGAGGACTCGGACATCGCAGTGCCGGAAGGGGAGTCGGAGATGTCCGACTCGGAAAGTATGGTATCTGCCACGTCAAATGGCGAAGGAGCAGTGGACAGCTCGGAGATGGGAGACAGCCTGCTGGACGGGGAAGACCTCAACGTCACAGTGATAGCAGCTAGTCCTGAGCGCACCAATGTTGACACTGCGACAGTTAGTAGACAGTTAGCCAAACCGTGGTCTGAACAAATCGTCGTTGAAAGATAAACCTCCAGACGAGGTGGAACTCGACGATACGGCGGTGGCAGGGAAGTCTGAGCGCTCTGATGTTGGTGGTGATTCAGATAAACCTGCCCAAAACTAAAGCAGCCTCGGCTGCTTTAATCAGTCGTCTCTCTAAAGGCGACGTAGATGTGGTCCTCATCCAAGAACCCTGGGTCAACAGCTCAAGGATTTGCGGTTTGGGGACTAAGGGTTTTAAGCTTATTCGAGCCAGCGAAGGGGGCAGGGTTAGAGCCTGTATTTTAGTTAAGTCTGAGCTGAATGTATTTCTCTTGCCCAACTATAGCAATGGTGACGTTACAGCTGCCAGTTTAACAGTCGACAGTACCAGTCTGACGATGGCGTCGGTCTATATGCCCTATGACGCCGAAGAACCTCCGCCACAGAGGGAGGTAAAAGACCTGGTGGCAAATTTTTCCATGGGTCATCTTATTATCGGAACTGACGCCAATGCTCATCACGTCCAGTGGGGAAGCTCCGATATCAATGCTAGAGGAGAGTCGTTGTTTGACTATTTGTTAACAACTAACCTGGTAGTTTGCAACGTGGGTAACGAACATACGTTTATTACTAAAACCCGTAGGGAGGTCGTAGATCTCAATATTTGCAGCGAAGGCGCTTATGAGTGGGTCAGAAAATGGCGCGTTCTCGATGAGCACTCATTTTCCGACCACCGGTACGTAGAAATAGTTCTAGACTTTTCTGTTGAGCAGCCGGTTATGAAACGCAACCCACGTAACACTAACTGGCAGCTACACAATGAAATACTATCTAGGGACTTACTAGCACTGCCCCCACAAGGCCCCTTATCAGTAGGGGAGTTGGAGGATCTGGTAAAGACCTTTACAACGGCGCTCTCGAATACCTTAGAGCAATCTTGGCCAGTGCCAAAACCACGCGGTAAACATAGGCCGCATTGGTGGTCCTACGACCTGGACTCGCTCCGTAAATCATGTAGGACACAATTTAATAAGGCCAAGAGCCTTGGCACGGAGACTCAATGGCTCGAATATAAAGTTAAACTCAGGGCCTACAAAAAAGCTCTGAGGCAGGCGAAGAGAGTATCGTGGAGAAATTTCTCCACTGGGGTCGAAAATGTCGACGATACAGCGAGACTTAGACGAGTGCTCTCAAAAACTCAAACACCCACAAGCTATTTGCGCAAACCTGACGGATCCTGGACCAGCACGGAGAGGGAAACCCTAGAGCTGCTCTTGAATACGCACTTCCCAGGGAACTTGCATGAGGAACCTCTAGCACCTACAACAAACCTGGCTGTACACATACCCATCACGGAGGAAAAGGTTAGGTGGGCGGTTAAAAGCTTCGAACCGTTCAAGGCTGCCGCACAACTCATAAACACGCTGGAGACATCAGCCAAATGGCTGGTATTTCTCTATACAGCCTGCCTGGCTCTTAGCTACATTCCGTGCTCCTGGAGAAGAGCCACGGTAGTGTTTAGTCCTAAGGCGGGGAAGGCGTCTCATTACGAGCCCAAGGACTACAGGCCGATCAGTCTCTCATCCTTTGTGCTCAAAACCTTCGAGCGGATAGTAAATAACTACCTCTCCTCTACTATTGATACCAACCTGATCTGTAGCTATCAGCATGCATACACCCAAGGGAAATCTACAGAAACTGCGCTTCACAGCCTAGTTTCTGTTATTGAAAAATCGCTGTATGAGAGAGAGTACTGTTTTGCGGCCTTTTTAGATATTGAAGGAGCCTTCAACAACATAAGCCCTGATGCTATAAACACCGCTTTAACAAGTCTGGGCATAAGCAGGTCTCTTATTGGACTTATTGATCAACTACTCAGGGTGGTGTTCTCTCCCCGCTTCTATGGAACCTCACTGTCAAGTCGATGCTGCGAGAAGGAAACTAACCTGGAAGGAGAATGTTCTTCGGCGCCAGAAGAAAGCGTGTATTGCACTCTACACGTGCAAAAGAGCCATTGGAAAGAAATGGGGGCTCAGCCCTAAAATATGCAAATGGATCTATACTGCAATCATTCGACCAATCATGCTCTATGGAGTTGTGGTATGGTGGCCTGCGCTGAGCAAGGCAACAAACCTTAATCTGCTAGGTAAAGTACACAGATCTTGCATGATCTGTATAAGCGGTGCGTTAAGAACAACGCCCAATGAAGCACTCCAGGCCATTCTTGGCATTTTGCCACTCGATCTGGAAGGGCACCGGGTCGCAGCAGCATCGGCTCTGCGTCTAAGGGAAACGTCCGGCTGGGGCGCAAGCACTACTGGACACGCCTGTATTTTGGGATCCTATAACTTTCTTCCGCTGAGCACAGATCGTTGTGCGACCACAACAGTCAGAGATAGCGGTTTTAAAATCAACATTCCCAGCAGGGAAGAATGGGAGAGCACGGATCGGAGTCCCGCCACTCATGGCGGCACTTCCATTTATACTGATGGCTCGAAGTTAGACGGCAGAGTTGGAGGAGGGGTTTATTCAAAGGATCTGAACCTTGAGCTCTCCTTCAGACTACCTGATCACTGCAGTGTCTTCCAGGATGAAGTTTCAGCAATCATGGACGCCGCGGCTTGGATAGGCCAACACACTATCGGACAGGACATTTTTATATTCAGCGACAGCCAGGCGGCCATCAAATCCCTTGGCTCTTATTAGTTCAACTCTGAACTGAGGCTCAGCTGTCGACGATCTCTACAAGAGATGGCCCAACAGAATCGCGTGAACCTCACATGGGTCCCGGGGCATAGGGACATTGAGGGAAATTGTAGGGCAGACGAACTTGCGAGGCAGGGCACGACCAAGCAGGTTCTTCGGGATAAAGAGCGCTTAGGTATGCCGTTTGCCACATGCAAGCTTATGCTGAAGGAGTACACACTCCGCCAAGCCAACGAAAGATGGCTGCAATCTCCAGGATGCCGGATATCCAAAGAAACCTGGCCGAAATGGGATCATAAAAGATCAAGACAAATGTATGCCCTAAGGAGAAGAGAAATCTCCATATTAATAGGCGTATTAACTGGGCACTGCCTCATTGGTAGGCACGCAGAAGGACTAGGTGTGCCCTACCGACGATGCTGTAGGAGTTGTAAGGATGATGAGGAGGAGGAAACGGTGGAGCACCTCATCTGCAACTGCCCGGAGAACTCCGTTAATACCGGGATTTTCCATATGGCAGTGTCCCGGAACTGACTTTCCTAATGTTGGTGGTATCACAACGGGCCTTTTAATACTGGCCTAGGTGTGCCTCTGCGGCAGCCACTTGAACCTAACCTAACCTGTTCGCAGCATATAATACAAAGGATATAATTTTATTGAGGTTCGTCTACAGGTACAGTTTCGGATATTTCTTTATCACCCGAATCATCACTATCAGAGGTGTGGATTTCATTTAAAAAATCTTTGAAGCAGAATTTCCTTTATGCAAATTTTTTTATTTCTTAATTGTTGTAGACGGTCTTTAATAAATTTGACACGATTTATAAATGCGCTTTCCCTTCTTCTTGTTATCAAAGTTAATCCAGTAATGGATTTGTTGTACTCAACACAGTTCACTTGATCTAATCCGCAAAGCATGTCCAAAAATTTGTAAAAGTTACTTATTATATATTATATAGATATTACTTGATCTTATTGGTTCTCTTAACTCTACCTTTATCTACTTTTTGTATAACACTTGTTTTAATACATAATGGCCAGTTGAGAGTAACAAAGAATGTATCTACAATGTATTTATGTATGCTTATATATTACTGGACTTATGCTGCAGCGGTAAATCTACATATTTATACGACAAATGTGCGGTGCGAACACAAAAAAAGTCAGTGATGCATTCATGTCCACTTTTTTGCCTTATTGCTCAAACGTGGGAAAAAAATTTGAGTTATTTCTCAAAGTGATGCAATAAAACAAATTTGTGTTATTTCACATTCATTTGAGCAAGAACACAAATTTGGTTTATTGCCGTTTGGGTTATTGCACCCCCCGTGATTCTCGAGTGTTTCCCTAGTCTTCCTCTAACGTTAGAAATTGGAGAATGGGCTTGTTCTCGAATGTACCTCCAATCGAAATCTAGCTTCATGGTTTGGTGAGGACATTTGTAGCATAGCACAGTAGTGATCCCTTCGGCAATTGAAAACATTAAAACAAACCAGGTCGTGCTATGCGAGTTGTCTCAATTCAGTGGAGTCCGAATTTGGTTTCAAATGGTTCAGACAAGACTTGTTTGGAATTTCATTTCGTAGGTACAACTTTGTAAAGAGTGTGGGTCCTAATTATATCAATTGTGACTTTTAGGTCGAGAATAGAGACAGGCTTAATTACTTACGTTTTTGATTTAATTTAATGTGATTAATTTCAAGTATTGTTAAATCTATTGTGACTCATTAAGCCAATACTTAGGATAAATACTCACTTACCTAGATACAAATGTACATATATATGCATAAATATACCACCTCTTAGCATCGATTATTCAAATCAGCAATCCACAATATCGATTCATTGATTGTAAATTCAACTTCCTGCTTCCGTTCACAGAGTGTGATTTGTGCTTACCGGTAATACGCATAGACTCGCAGCGGTATACATACATCTGGGTAAATCCTGAGTTTAGAGCGCGGTATTTGCATGCGGTAACGCCTTCGCATGTTTTTTACCCATGATTTTGTGCAGATGTACTTGTAATATAGGACCGATTTTACGATCTTACATAAGCATTTATATACTGGTTCTATTTTGGGAACCTCGACTCGGCCTCTGTTACTCTATTAAGCAGAGAATGAAATTATGAAAATGCACCCAAAGTATGGTGGATTCCCACTAACTTTGAGGTTTCAGAACCTTGTGATGGTGGACATTATTTTGGATTAGCCCATATCCATGTAAACATGTGAATATACCTAAGTACTTGCAATTTACAGTGTAGTATCTACATATATTCGTTCAGATAATTATCTGAATTATAATTTAATACGTATTACAGACCATTAAAGCTTTAATTTATCGATTATTTAGCTATAAAATCAAAACGCTGTAGAACTTCTATTCACGGGAAACATCTTATTTGCACATTAAGTACCATTAGTTAAGCCCGCCTCAATTGATACAACACTCGCTGCCACATATGTACATAAATGCACCTAATGGTATCTTCCGCTCATATATGTACATGCCTGATTCCGAAAATCAAGGTTATTTTTAATTCTATGGTAACGTTTTTTTTTTCAAAAATAAAAAATAAAAATTAGGCCCTATATATTCAAAGAGGAACAATACATTACAAGAGCGTACAACTGTTGGCGTATGCCATCGACATCATTGGCCTCAACAACCGCGCCGTAACTTCTGCGTATTCCAAACTAGAGAAAGAAGCGAAAAAATGGGTTTGGTGGTGAACGAAGGTAAAACGAAGTACCTGCTGGCATCAAGCAAAGAGTCAGCGCATTCGCGTCTTGGCAACCACGCCACTGTTGGCAGCAACAATTTCGAGATAGTAAGGGACTTTGTATACCTGGGAAGCAGCATTAATACCTACAACAATGTAAGCCTGGAAATCCATCGAAGGATAACTCTTGCAAACAAATGCTACTTTCGGCAGAGTAGGCAATTGAGAAGTAAAGTCCTCTCTCGACGAACAAAAACAACACTCTATAAGTCACTCATCGTACCCGTTCTGCTATATGGTGCAGAAGCATGGACACTGACATCATCTGACGAAGCGGCTTTGTGAGTATTCGAGAGAAAATTCTTCGAAAGATTTACGGACCCCTAAAATTTGGCGACGGCGAGTACCGAAGAAGATATAATGATGAGCTGTATGAGCTTTACGCAGACGTCGACATAGTTCAGCGAATTAAAATTCAGCGGCTTCGCTGGCTAGGACACGTGGTGCGAAGGAACGAAGACGCTCCGGCCCGGAAGATAGAGGAAGAGAGAGGCCACCAAGTGGAGGCAGATCTGAGAACACGCGGTGTCTCCAATTGGCGCCAGTTGGCTTAACAAAGAGCCGACTGGCGAAACATGTTAGACGGCCAAAATCGCCTAGGCGGTTAAGGCAATTTAAGTAAGTAAGATTCAAAGATAGCGAACAATTACCTATTACGTTTTTACCATGATACAAATGCTACTGGTATAACCGTTAATAACACTAATCATATTTTTAAGCAATTATCATACTCATTCATTTTTTGCCACTACTTTTCTGTTTGTTTATTTTTCAGTCAAATAAATTACAAATCAAAAGAATTTCTTATTATTTTTCTTCAATTTGCTATTATAACGATTGCTAGCATTGTTAAAAATAAGGACTGTAAAAGCGAAGCGAATGTGCCCGTCTAGCAGGCACATCTACCATTTCATTTCCTGCCATACTACAGTGTCCAGGCATCCGTGCAGTCTAAACTGGAAAATATTTTTTGATTTTTATACCCAGCGTACTAGTACTAGTACAAGGGTATATTAATAATAAAATACATAACGGTAATATGTAACGGCACAAAATAATCGAGATAGATATAGAGTTCCATATATGAAAGTTCTTAGGCTGAAAAGAGGAGTTCAATAAGCCATGTCCGTCCGTCTGTCCGTCCGTCCGTCTGTGTACACGATAACTTGAGTAAAAAATTGAGATATTTGCTGAAATTTTGTATCACACAAATTGACATATCTCGGTAGCTGAAATGGTGGTAAAATGATGTAATTTTATGGGTGAATCCCCCTGGTCATTCTCTTATGATTTTTTCATAAATTTTTTATAGTTGGCGTGGCACCGCTCACTTTTAAGGGCGGCATATTTGAAAATTTGACTGGTCGTAACTTTTAAACTGATTACGACAGAACGATGGAATTTGCCACAAAGCATACTAGTATCGTTGGGAGTATAGCTGATGAAACTGGAAAAAATCGCCCTCCAATCACGCCCACTTTCGATATCGAAAATTTCGAAAATCACACAAATTGACATATCTCGGCAGCTGAAATGGCTAAAATGATATAATTTTATAGGTGAATCCCCCTGGTCATTCTCTTATGATTTTTTTTTTAATTTTTATAGTGGGCGTGGCACCGCCCATTTTTAAGGGAGGCATTTTTGAAAATTTGACTGGTCGTAACTTTTAAACTGATTACGATAGAACGATGGAATTTTGCACAAAGCATACTATTATCATTGGGAGTATACCTGATGAAACTGGAAAAAATCGCTCTCCAACCACGCCTATTTTCGATATCGAAAATCACATAAATTGACATCATTCGTTAACGGAAAGGGCTAAAATGATATAGTTTGGTAGGATGAGCCCCCTAGACATTCTATTATGATTTTTTTGATAAATTTTCAAAAGTAGGCGTGGCATCGCCCACTTTTCAGGGAGGCATATGTGAAAATTTCACGTGTCATATTTTTTAACCTGATTACGGTAGAACGATGAAATTGGTAAAAGGTATACTAGCATAACAGGGTGCATATTTGATGTAATTTGACGAAATCGCTTCCCGACCACGCCTACTTTCGATATGGAAAATTTCGAAAATCACATAAATTGACATAATTCGGTAACGGAAATGGCTAAATGATATAGTTTGGTAGGATGAACCCCCCAATCATTATATTATGATTTTTTTATAAATGGTTAGATATGGGCGAGGCAAGGCCCACCTTTAAGGGAGGCATTTTGAAATATTCGACTTACTTCAGACTAATGAAATTTACTAGCAATATAGGTCGTGAGATAGGATTAGATCGCTTCCCGATCACGCCCACTTTCGATATGGAAAATTTCGAAAATCACATAAACTAACATAATTCGGTAAGAGAAATAGCTAAGATAGTAAAAACTTTAGGTAAATCCTCCTAGGGCCTATATCATTGTTATCCCGTTCTGAAAATTACCGCTGGGTATTTAATGTTCGGTTCACAAGAACTTAGACTTCCTTACTTGTTTTCAAATGTTTCTTATTTTAAATTTTAAAATATATTTTTTTGCTATTCGACTTATATACTGACACATTTTATATTGCTTAAGAAGTCAAAATAAAATCAAAAGAGAGAACGGTTATACCTGTAGTATTTTTATCATGGTTTTTACCATTTTTATACCCAGCTGTACTTGTACACAGGGTATTATAACTTTGTTAGGATAACGGTTGGTTGTACAGGTATAAAGGAATCGAGATAGATATAGACTTCCATATATCAATATGATCAGGATCGAAAAAAAATTTGATTTAGCCATGTCCGTCCGTCCGTCCGTCCGTCTGTCCGTTAACACGATAACTTGAGCAAATAATGAGATATCTTCACCAAATTTGGCATGCGTACTTATTTGGGTTCAGAATAGATTGCTATTGAAAATGGGTAAAATCGGACCATAACCACGCCCCTTTTTCGATATCGAAAATTTCGAAAAACGTATAAAATGGGTTAATTCAATATTAGAAGCAGCTACAATGATAAAATTTGCAATATGTATTGATTTAGATGTTCTAAGGCCGATTTTATAAAAAATTTTGAAAAGGGGGCGTGGTACCGCCCACGTATATTTGAAGAAATTTTAAAATTTTGACTCTTAATAACTTCAGAACAGTTTATGCTAGTATAACGAAATTTCGTAGAGGACATACTATTGTTGTGGTAAATTCAGCTATAGAAAATAAACGAAATCGCTTCGCGACCACGCCTACTTTTTCATAAAAGTTATATTGAAAGGAGGTGGAAATATTGAAAAGTCCATATCTAATTAACTGATTTCGCTATAATAACATAATTTGGTACATACATCAACTTTCATATTCTTTACATAATTTTTTCAAAATTTTGGAAAGTGGGCGTGGCACCGCCCACTTATGAGTCAAGCAATTTTTAAATTCGACTGCTAACAACTTCAGAACGGTGTGAGATAGATTTACGAAACTAGGTACCAGGCATGTTATGTTTATGTAGAGTACTACCACAGAAAATAAGAAAAATCGGTGAACGATCACGCCCACTTTATGTGCACAGCTGGGTATGTAATGTTCGGTTTCACCCGAACTTAGACTTCCTTACTTGTTTTTTTTAACTCTTTGTTGCTTTTGACTTGTAGTCTATTGCTGTAAATACCGACGGTATTGTGAAGCAATTTTCGGGATTGTATGAAAATGTGTTTTTTGAGATAAATTTACCCACGCGCTGCAGGAACCAGACAAGCCGACTTATGTTTCGATGATACTGGAATTACATCTCTTCATGGACTTTTCTTCCCGGCATTGTGAGAGTCGAACTCACACACTGTAGTGACTTGAATGCTAGAAGGTCTAATACCTTAGGCCACTACCCCTCTTGAAGGTAAACCCTTCTCAGTGTCCTTTTATGCATATATTTATACTTCCATATAGAACATTTCTTTAATTTCAATGCTAACTTATATGAAAGATTTGCGAATTTTAGGACTTGGTGTGAAACCTATGAAATAATTTGAAATGAAATAAAAAAATTTGCATAAAGGAACTTCTGCTTCAATTCTCAAATATGAGCTCGGATATGGTTTCAAAAGATTTTTTAAATGAAATCCACACCTCTGATAGTGATGATTCGGGTGATGAAGAAATATCCGAAACTGTACCTGTAGACGAACCTCATTAAAATTATATCCTTTGTATTATATGCTGCGAACAAGAACGGCAACTTTTGTTTGTGCCATGCAATCATTTTAAAGTTTGCAATGACTGTTTTCAGCAAATGAAAAAGAATGCTGAGGAAGGAAATACAAAAATAATTTGTCCGATTTTCCGAGCAGCTGTTAATGATGCCTTATCTATATTTTACTAAACTTCACATAACTATGCTTATTTCGTGAATGATTGTTGTGTTTATAAATTTTTTCAAAATTTTTGTTAAATCAAATTTATATTCATATTTCATATTTCATATTTCTTTATTCAGTCTATGATTTACAAGAATCTTACAGACTACATTAAACAAAAGTGTTTATAAACCAGCAATATTTCTAGGCAATTTAACTTAAAACTATTTAGCTTAGTATAGAGACTAACAAATTTTTGAAGCAAGGCCGGGATATAGAGAAATCAATACAATGATTATTATTAATTGCATTTATAACAACTAGAGCACGTGTGATAGGCCCATTGCGCGCGTAATTAGTCCTAAAGTTTTCAATTGCAAACATAGTATGCTGACGCAAGTTCCTCGAAGATCCGGACAGTCAATATTGCCATTCACAATATCATAAATAAATAAAATTGACGAGATTACCCTTCTATTCTCTAAAGTATCAAGATGAATTAATTTACACCGAGAAATGTATGACGGAAACGGCAAATCGAAATTAAATTCGGACAAGCAAAATTTCATAAAAATTCTTTGCACCCGTTCAAGTCTCTTACTATGCACCTCATAACACGGACTCCAGATTATTGATCCATATTCGAGCCTTGAGCGAACAAAGGTATTGTATAATAGTTTTTTAGTATATGGATCCTTAAATTCAGAACCATTTCTTTTTATGAACGCCAATAACGAGTATGCTTTAGGAATTATAAAATTGAGATGTTCAGTAAAAGTAAATGAAGAATCAAATACAATACCTAAATCCCGAATTTAAACACCCTAACCAAAGGCACGCCAGAGACATAATAGGTTGAAATTACATTATTATTCAACTTAGAGTACGTAACACAATAGCATTTATCGGCATTAAGAGTTAGCCTATTTGTGTGGCACCACTCATAAAAATTATTTACTTCCGACTGAAGTACGAGAACATCAGACTCATTCTTAACTTTAAAAAATACTTTTAAGTCATCAGCATACAGAAGATAGCTACATTGCTTAAAGCATGCACTTACATCATTTATAAATAAAATGAAAAAAAGCGGGCCAAGGATGCTACCCTGCGGAACACCTGAGGTTGCCACGTACGGACAAGATCTTATATTATCTAAAACTACAAAGTTAACTCTGTTAGATAAATATGATTCTATCCATTGTAAAAATGTTAAATGGAAGCCCAATTTTTGTAGCTTTGCTAATAAAACTCTGTGAGAAACTCTATCGAACGCTTTCGATATATCAGTATAGATGCAGTCGACCTGACACCCATCTGTGAATGACGAGATGCAATAATTGGAAAAAACAACGAGATTGGAGACAGTGGACCGTCCAGGAACAAACCCATGCTGATTTGGGCAAATAAATCGGTTAACCAAAGATGATAGTTTAGCCATTACTATCTTCTCAAAAAGTTTTGAAATAACTGGAATCTTCGATATTGGACGATAGTTTGCAACATCAATTTTCTTACCACTCTTATGGATAGGTTGAATAAAAGTAGTTTTCCAATCATTTGAAAAAATTCCTGACTTAAGTGATAAATTAAATATATGCAACAGAGGCTTTGCAATAGAGGTTACACATTGCTTAAGAAAAAATGATGAAAATTGTAGATAATCACATTTCTTCGAGTTTTTTATAGATTGAATATTTAGAATAATGTCGTCAATATCAAGAACTAAAGAGGAAAAATTAAAACAAGACGTTATATCGTTTAACGAAGCCCCATTATCGATCCAAGAATCATCAGTGGAAAAATTTTCTTTAAAAAACTCAGCGAATAAATTAGCAGACTCATTAGTTGATGATGATTTTCTGCCTCGGTAAGACACAGAGTACGGAATAGTGGAAACCGATTGCTTAGAACGAATAAAATTCCAAAACGATTTAGGATTACATTTAATAGTATTTTCAAAATTAAGGATATATCGATTATATAGAAATTTATCGAGACAATTGAACTCTTTCGCATAATTCAAGTACTCTTGCTTGAGTTGAGGGCATCCCGAGTTCTTAAAAAGTTTATGATATTTATTACGCAAGTTTTTAAGTTTTTTTAGACTCTTGGTATACCAAGGCAACTTATACACTCTTGTCGGGAAACGAGGAATATTATTGTTTGCAATTTCCAAGACATTACTTTTAAATAATTCAAAGCAATCAGCGAGATCACGGTCACTAAAAAGAGATTGCCAATCTATACTCGATATCAAATTATTAATCAAAGCAAAATCACAACGACCGTAATTGAAACTAGCATCATTATCAAATAAAATATTTCCAAACTCATAAAATTCAAGTTCCAATATCAGTGGTACATGATGCTTATCAGTAGCGGATAACGGACAGCAAGACTGAATCAAATTAAAATTAAGGCCATTGCTTACAAAAATAAGGTCTAAGATTTTATGTAACGAATTTACAAAATTATTGATCTGAACTAATTGCAAACTATAAAAACTATCAACTACGTACATTTCATTAGCGTAATTAATATTTGTTGGTATGAGAGTATTCTCACCTGGAAGATAACTCCAGATGATTTTACTTAAATTAAAATCCCCTAATACGCAAAAGTGAGAATCCGAGTTAGACCTCGAAACATGCATTATATTATCAACATGATCTTCATATAATTTGTCGGAACTATTAGGTGGTATATAGGATACGCTTATAAATAGGCTTTCTGATTTAGCTTTAATACAAATGATTAATTGATCAATAAAACTATCATCAATATATAGAGGAACAACGGAAGTCAGTAAGTCTTTCCTTACAGCTATTAGAACTCCGCCTCCTCGAGATAGACCAGTACTTAGGCTATCTCGATCTTTGCGAAAAACAGTGTACAAATTATTATCAAAGAATTCATAATCGAAAAAGTCAGCAGTTAACCACGTCTCCACTAGAACTATTAGGTCATAGTCCTCACTTGTCGAGGCAGCGTAAATAGCAGAGGCTTTAGTTCTCATGCCTGAAATATTTTGAAAATATATTGATAATGTGCTCTTCGACAAACGAGCTTTATCGTTCGTAACTGAAATACGTGAATGATCGATGTTTTCTGATTGCGCGTTTACGAGTTGTCCTCTTGAGGTACAACTTTTGGAAAAAAACGAAACGGCCTAATTTTAACATCCGATGGCCAAATTGATGCATCGAGCAGCTTACTATAATTAGAAGAGGTAACTCCAAGCTTAAAGTTGACACTATGTAGGGATTTAATGTCAACGTCCTTTTTGGTCAGACGCTGGCAACGCAATAACGACGGTGAAATATTTGCAGACTGTGATACATAACCAATTATTGCCTCAGCATTTACTGATGGTTTACGGTTGTCAACATTGTCAAAAATAGTGTCGATGCGTCCGAATTGGTATTGCCGTCGTCAAAGTCGATAACTTTTGGCAGCTCTTGATACTATTTTGGTATTGACGACAACAATAGTGATATTCTATTGACGGTTGTCAACATAAAAATTGTCAACACAGTTTTTGGTGACGACAAGCGCGCAATTAAATATTCTGCTGTAAAAATTTGGTAAAATAACTCAGAATTATACTTTTTTACACACTTTATTTGTAGGTAGGTAGGTTCAAGTGGCTGCCGCAGAGGCACACTTAGGCCAGTTTTGAAAGGCCCGTTGTGATACCACCAACACTAGGAAAGTCAGCCCCGGGACCGAGCCATATGGAAAATCCCTGAGTTGTTGGGATTTTCCACATAGCAGAATCCCGGGACTGACACTCCTAAACCGACACCGTTACTCCTCCTCGAACCACTTAGATGACTTTATGAAGCCCATCAAGTCCTTTATGTCCAGTTCCGCGATCTGGCTTAGGCTATCTAGGAACGGAACTCCCAAAAAGCGCGTTCTCGCGCCGTTTAAAGCCTTACAGTTGCAAATGGGGTGCTCCACTGTTTCCTCCTCCTCATCATCTTTGCAACTCCTGCAGCATCGTCGGTAGGGCACACCTAGCCTTACTGCATGCCTACCAATGAGGCAGTGACCGGTTAATACCGCGGTTAATATGCAGATTTCCCTCCTAGTTAGGGCATAAATGCGTCTAGACCTTTTAAGATCCTATTTTGGCCAGGTTTGTTTCGATATCCGACACCCTGGGGATTGCAGCCATCTTTCGTTGGCTTTACGGAGTGTGTGCTCCTTCAGCATTAGTTTGCATGTGGCAAACGGCATACCTAAGCGCTCTTTATCCTGAAGAACCTGCTTGGTCGTGCCCTGCCTGGAAAGCTCGTCTGCCTTACAGTTTCCCTCAATGTCCCTATGTCCCGGGACCCATATGAGGCTTACGCGGTTCTGTTGGGCCATCTCCTGAAGAGATCGACGACAGCTGAGCGTCAGTTCAGAGTTGAACGTGTATGAGCCAAGGGATTTGATTGCCGCTTGGCTATCGCTGAAAATAGCGATATCTTCTCCGATAACACGTTTGCTTAACCAGGCCGCGGCGTCCAGGATTGCCGACACTTCCGCCTGGAAGACGCTACAATGATCAGGTAGTCTGAAGGAGAGCTCAAGGTCCAAATCCCTTGAATAAACCCCTCCTCCAACTCTGCCGTCCAACTTCGAGCCGTCGGTGTATACGGAAGTGCCACCATTTGTTTCGGGACACCAATCCGTCCTCTCCCAGTCTTCTCTGCTGGGAATGTTTATTTTGAAACAGCTATCCCCGACTGTAGTGGTCGCACAACGATCTGTGCTTAGAGGGAGAATGCTGTAAGATTCCAGAATACTGGAGTGTCCAATAGTACCCGCACCCCAACTGGAGGTTTCTCTTAAGCGCAGAGCTGATGCCGCCGCTGACCGAAACCCTTCCAGATCAAGTGGCAAAATGCCCAGAATGACCTGGAGGGCTTCGTTGGGAGTTGTCCTTAGCGCACCGCTTATACAGATCATATTGGATCTATGGACTTTCCGCAACAGATTCAGGTATGTTGCCTTGCTCAGCGGCGGCCGCCATACGATGACTCCATACAGCATGATTGGGCGAATGATGGCCGTGTAGATCTAACTGCAAACTCTAGGGCTGAGCCCCCTTTTTTTTCCAATGGCTCTTTTGCATTTGTAAAGAGCGATGCAAGCTTTCTTCTGGCGCTGAAGAACATTCTCCTTCCAATTCAATTTCCTGTCCAGAACTATGCCTAGAAACTTGGCCTTATCTGACAAGCTCAGGCGCGCGCCATCTAGTTCTGGTAGGCTTAGTGGCGGTATTTTGTACCGGTTGGTGAAGAGGACAAGTTCCACTTTCTCCGGGTTGATGCTAAGTCCGCAGCGAGAAAACCACCTCGAAACCTTTCGTAGTGCTACTTGCATCAGGTCACACAGAGTTTGTGGGAACTTGCCTCTGAATGCAATAGCTAAATCGTCTGCGTATGCCACTATCTTCCCCCCCCCCCCCAGCTTGTGTCACGTAGCAACGAGTTCACTGTGAGGTTCCATAAAAGCGGGGAAAGAACACCACCCTGGGGCGTTCCCCTTGTGACATAGCGTGATAACTCAACCGTACCAAGTGAAGAAGCTATTTTCCTTCCTCTTAGAAGTTGGTCAATTAAACCAGTTAGAGGTCTATCTACGCCCAGATTAGTTAGAGCGGAGTTGATCGCCTCCGGGCTTATATTGTTGAAAGCCCCCTCAATGTCTAAGAAGGCCACGAGACAGTAGTCCTTTTCACACAGCGATTTCTCAATGACAGATACTAGGCTGTACAGAGCGGTTTCTGTTGATTTACTCTTGGTGTATGCATGCTGATAGCTAGAGATAAGGTTGCTATCAATAGTCGTTGAGAGGTAGTCGCTTAGTATCCTCTCAAAGGTTTTGAATACAAAGGACGAGAGACTGATCGGTCTGTAATCTTTTGGCTCGTAGTGGGATGCCTTCCCAGCCTTAGGGATAAACACTACCGTGGCGCTTCTCCAGGAGCCCGGAATGTGGTTGAGAGCCAGGCAGGCTGTGCAGAGAAATACCAGCCATTTAGCTGATGTATCCAACGTGTTTATAAGTTGCGCGGGGATAATCCCGTCCGGCCCGGCAGCCTTATACGGTTCAAAGCTCTTAACTGCCCACCTTACCCTTTCCTCAGTGATGGGTATATTTACTGCCAGGTTTGTTGCAGGTGATAGTGTTGCGTCATGCAGATTCCCCGGAAAATGTGTATTCAAGAGCAGCTCAAAGGTTTTCTCTTCCGTGCTGGTCCAGGATCCGTCAGGTTTTCGCAAATAGCTGATGGCTGTTTGACTTTTCGAGAGGACTCGTCTAAGTCTCGATGTGTCGTCGACCTTTTCGACGCCAGTGCAGAAATTTCTCCACGAGGTTCTCTTCGCCAACGTCATGCTTTCTACAACAAAATCTTTCCTGGAATCACAAAAAAATACTGGAAAGGATTATTATTAAATTAAGCCTAAAAAACAGTCGCCGAAACTAGTATGCATCGCAGTTAAAAAATAAAAACAAATACAACTGAACGTATGTATGTGCGTATATACATATATAGCTATGTACATATATGCGTATGTACCCATGAACGCGTGTGTGTTTTACAGCGAAGCGCCACCAGCCAGCATGAAATGAACGGTATTCCAAGAATAATATTGCAATGATTTTTTTTGCGAATCTGGTTTGTTGTTGTGAGTCACAAAGAGCAGGATGTTGTTGTTGTAGAGCGGTAGTGAGCCCTCTGACACTACGTGGCGATGGCTGATCTAAGCAAAAACTGATTATTATTATTTTAGTCACCAAAAACGCTCCTTATTCATATTTCAGTTCCATGCATGCACGAAAAGTATTCAAAAAACATACATATTAAGCTTTAATAATTAAGGTGTCGTGTACTCATTTTGCTGCTAAGTTTCGATACCTATTCATTACCTACCCTAGTTGGCAGTTTTATTCAGTTTCCATACAGTTTTGGAAAACAAATAATTGGAAAAGTGGCGGCAACCCTAGCTCATACATACATAAGTACATATGCATTTAAATGCCGGTATTGTGCGCTACTAATTAATATGCAACATGCGGTGGGCGCTTCTGCCACATTGGCAGTTGCTTCATTTGTTTGTTGTTGTAGGTATACCAATAGCAATAGCCACTGACTGGCAGGAATGTTGGGCATGTTGAGCTGTCAACGCATGCTGGCGTTGTGTATTTCGGCATTGCTACTGCCGTTGACGTTGCAATTTTTGTTGTTGTTGTTCTCGTATCCACCCAAGCAGTCGCGTACCCATATCCCCACTAGAAATATTTATAGTATATACTTTATACATATTGTATAATATAGGGCTCGTTCCGTGTAAATTTAACCAGTTTATTTTTCACAACCTCTTTTAATAAAATGAAAAAATTTAAAAAACTAAAAAAAAAAGTTTCGTACCTATTAAATTTTTTAAAAGCATAATTTTAATTAAAATAAATTAAATTTTTTGTTGTTTATTTGTATTTTCAAGCGGAAATTTCAATTTTGTTTGGAGGTTTTTTTTTACTATGTAAAAAACGTCCGCAACGTAACGCCCGCAACAGAAATATGAAAATTACTTACATACAAAAAGCTTTCCCTTTCTACATAGATTTTCTGTTGGTTTTTAAGAACTCAGTTACTTTCATCTTTAATTTTAATTTAAGGTTTTGTACCTTAATACTTGGCAATTGGCAGAAAATTACTAATTTCCTTAGTTGCCTCAACCCTACTTCCATTTTGAGTAACGTCTGCAACGCACTTTGAGTGGTTAAGACAGCGACACCATACTATATTGGCGCCAGCATCATGCTTTTACCAGCACCAGGTTCTAAATACGTCTATATATGTACATATAATAAATCAGTCCCAGTTTTTACGGTACTTATTACTGAAAACGCAATAATTTCGCTTAAACGTAACGTCCGCAACGCCTGGAAATGCCCATATTTTTATATTCTAAGTAAGATAGTTTTTCAAACAAATGCTTCACTTTAATCATAATTTAATCTATTGAAGAATAGCTTATTTCGAAATCCCGGGACTTATCCCTCAGAACTAATAGTTAAAAATGTTTGGAATAATCATTAAATGTGTATTTGATATGGAATGCCCCAGGTATATGTAGGTATGTATGTTTGTATTTATTGACAGTGTCTACTTTAGGCTTTAGGTTGTTGCCGTCATGCATATGGTTTGAGCGTTTAGATTTGTAAATTTTCCTTCTTGTTGTTGTAATTTTTGTTGCCTTTTTATTCGTAGCCTTTGCTCTTGTCATTGCTTTTGTTCTTGGTCATTGTTTTGCCTTTGTTATGGTCTGGCTGACCCACTTTGTTAATGCCATTTACAATATGTATTACTGCAATGTCGCCTGTAGTTGTTGATATTTTCACCTACGTTGTCGAGATTTGTTTTCTTCTTAGCTCGGCTTTAGTTGTTTGTGAAGTTACATATTTTTATAGCCAATATGACAAACAAAAATAACAAAGCCCCTTAACGCGAAACAGATTTACCAAAAAAGGATTGAAATTACTCTTAAACCCTTTTAAGTATGCGATTGCTTGTGTTAAATCGCCGATTTGTTTACTTTTCTGTTCAGACAAATTAAAATGTAAATAAAAAAATAAAATACCTTAAAATTCGTTGTCATTGTCGTTTAAAAGACAGACGTCAGCCACAATAAAATTTAGCAAATGTATGTATATTAGGGTGGCCCATATTATATTGGCGAAAAATCAAATTAGGTTTACAGATCTGAGTTAATTTGGTTTTGTGTTTTTCCGACAGGGTGGATACTAGATGTATATTGGAGCGATTTTCCGTCATCCCTTGTCAATTTTGGTTTTGTAACAAACCGGTACATTTAGGCACATTTAGGCGAAGACCTTTTCTTTGTATGTGAAGTGTTCTGGCTGTGTTTTTGATGTTGGCCGGGGTGCATTTGTTTTTGAACATGTGATTTGCATAGTTCGATTCTGGTGTAATGGTGGGTTTCCATGCTTTCTTATTGTAGTCCCTGATGTGCTCTCGGAAACGCGTACTTATTTTTCGTCCTGTTTGCCCTATGTAGCTGTGTTGGCACTCGTAGGTAAGCTTGTAGATCCCGTTTTCGGTAAATGGCTCCTCCGAGTTAGTGTTGGTTCTTAGTTTTTATCCTAAGTTGTTCGATGTTCTGAACGCTGTGTTGATGTTGTGTTTTTTGAAAAAGTTTGCAAGTTTGTATGTCGTGTTTCCAGTGTATGTCATCGCGGTCCAGATCTTGGATTTTTCATCTACGTTGTTCCTTTCCTGCGATCTATGCTTCCTCCGGAGTTTGTCCACTAGGGTTTTTTTGTATCCGTTGCACGTTGCTATGTTGTATATGGTGGTAAGCTCCTTCCTGTATGATTCCTGGGTGAGGGGTGTTCTTTGAAGTCTGTCCACTAGGTGCCTTAATGCTGTATTCTTGTGTTGCTGAGGATGGTTTGATGTAGCATGAATTATGGTGTCCGTAGTTGTTGGTTTTCTGTAGATGTCGTAGTTAAACTTGTTTGTGAGTCGGTCAATTCTTACCGTTAGGTCCAGGTAGGTCAGTTCTCCAACTTTCTCCGTTTCCATAGTGAACTTTATGTTTTCGTGCTGTTTGTTTAGGAATTCTAGTATTCGTTCTTCATTGTTAGTATTCAAAACGCAGAAAATGTCGTCGACGTACCTTGCGTAAAAAGTTACTCCTTAGTTCTTGCATGTACTTTGTTTCCAAGATGTTGGGTTGCCCATTCCTAGTCCGTTTGTTTGTCTATATACTTTATTATTGAATCTGAAGTAATTTTGTTGCAGCGTCGTTCTTAGTATGTTGGTAATCTGTGCTGTTTTGACCTTATCTTTTGTTTTGTCAAGTAGTGTTTTGTTTATTATGTCCAATGTCTCTGGAAGCGGTATAGAAGGGTACAAATCTTTTATATATAATGAGACGATAGTGCTGTTCTTTGTGAGTTTGACGGTCCCAAGTATTTGAGTTAGTTCGGTTGTATTCTTTATTGTATGTTCGTGGTCTAGTTCAAGTGTGTCGCTCAGTATCGTCTTCAGATGTTTTGACAGTTTATAACCCGGCGCTGACTTGAAATTGATTATTGGCGGCATTGGCGTATCGTGCTTATGTATTTTTGGTAGCGCTATTAGTGGGTTTAGAGATCTAGGCACCCTCTACTTTTTTAGCTATCGCCAAAACAAATATTCTGGGAGGGTTTCAACCTAATATTCCAACAGCAAAAGAGTGCTCAAGGACATATAACATTATACAAAAAAATGTAAAAACCCGTAATTTTTTTAACAAATACAACTGCGTAGGAAGAAAACAAATTTACTTATTTGATAGGAAAACACATTTAGACTGACTTGTTGCAAGAAAATTGGGTGCCATGGGTTTCCATAAGTGTTATTTATGAAATATTTCACAGAGGTATAAGTTTGGGTACTGCTATGAGATGCTTTTCTGAATAATATTAAGTTTTGTCAATATAGATCATTTTGATGATATTTTTTAGCATCTGTCTTACATATTTACATCACTTGCAACAAAGAAACACACTTAATAAATTAATATAATTTTTTATTTTTTTTACTTTTTCATATAAATCGCAAAAATTAGGGTTCATTGAGCACCCTTTTCCCATCCATCAAAAAATCTGAAAAAATTACAGAGGTATATTGAGCCCCATTCTAAAAAAATGGAGGGGTGCCCGGGTGAATTTTTGATGTTAGTTTTTTGGGCCACCCTAATGTATATACCCTCAAAAGCGTTGGCCGTACCTATACTTTTTGTTGAAGAATCATGGAATTTTTTCCATAAAAACTGTTAAAGCCCAAAATATGGATACCTTACATATAGCTCGTACATATAGCTCGCTAGGGACCTTTCTCTTTCTAGCCCACGAGCCTACTGACAATATATCTACAGTTCCAGCTGATTAGAAGCTTAAAATATACCCATTGTAAGGCATGCTTCATGTAAGAGGTGCGACTTAACTCGACGACCCGAAGGTTAAAAGAAATCATTCCCCAGAAGTTGAGTAGGTACCAGAAGGTTCTACAACAGGACATATTTCAGCAAAAAAGTTTCCATATAAAGTAGCACTGCTCACAAGCTTTTTCGATAACGACAACAACAACAGCTGTACATACCCTTATTTGAACCGCAAAGGTAAATTACATACATACAATAAAACTTGCCTATTTTGTTAATGGTATATTATTTTTGCTGCTTTCAAATTTGTGACTCTTCCTTTTCCATTTCCAATCCCGTTTTTGATTTGTGTAGTGTTGATTGATTTATGACCTCATTGTTTTATGTAACAGGATCGGTATTAAGCTCTGGCAGCGCAAAGCTAAATACAAAATATTTATTTGGAAGTTAAACGAGCCATATTTTACTTCTAGGTACATATCGACGTGCCATACGAAAACTAATACTTTTTCAAATTTTTTCGGAAATTTTATTTAAAAATTCTGTAAGAAAACTAATACTTTTATTTTGTATCTGACGAGAACTAACACTTTTAGGGGTGGCAGGTAACAAGGTCAATGGAAATAGTGTCAATTGAAATTATTTCGCATCGTGAAGAGAAGTAAAGTCAACAGCAATTTGGCAATATAGTCATTGATTTTATTTCCTAATTGAAATGGAAATAACGTCAAAATTGCTTACGACATGTCAACTAAACATCACGTGATGTTTAAGTGTGATGATGTGATATACAAAAGCGTCGCATATAATTTTTCACTACGTCGGTATCATGCCGTCCCGCACCCCGCGCCCTCGGTTATTCCATTTCAATTAGGAAATAACGTCAATAAACATATTGACAAAGAGAAGTTAAGTCAACTGACCTTATTTCCATTTCGAAAATTTGGGGTGCGATATAATGTCAATTGACACTATTTCCATTGACCTTGTTACCTGTCACACTTTTAGGTAGTACATTTTCTTCAGAGAAAAAATGATAGGGTTACTTTTCGTCAGACAAAAAATAAAAGTGTTAGTTTTCGTCAGACACAAAATTTTTGGTGTTAGTTTTCGGCAGATACACAATTTTTGGTGTTAGTTTTCGTATGGCACGTCGATATGTAGGTACCTATTGATATTTCTTTCCTCCATCATGATTCATATGTTGTAAAATGTCGAGGCTTTCCAACTTTACGAATTTAAAATTCCCAGAAATCGTTTGTTAGAAAAACCTCATGAACCAAAGAGATTGTGCCAAAAGCGATATCGTTAGAATGAATTAGCCAGTTTCGACAGAATCAGCTTATTGCTACATCATAAGTGGTGACAGAATTGATTTAAAAAAACTGTGTTGCGGGGGCAACCATGAACGAATTCTAGAAGGCCGATGGCCAAATGGCAGTGTTGCAGTTGTAACGTGACGTCATAAGGGGAAAGGGAAAAAGGGGGAAAACGGGAGGAATGGGCCTGCAAAAACCTTGACTTGATCTCGCTATAGGTTTTGCTTTTGTTTGGCTATAATACAGAGAGCGAAAAAGCGGAACTGGATTTCAGCAAAAATGATTAACGATAACACAGGCCGACAAGAAATTTGACCATAAACCAGACCATACTTTCCTAAAGGTTTTCGATGCGCTGAATTCAAATCTGGACGCAGAATTGCTTTATCACGTCAGGATTTTGAGATATCCTAACCTAAAAGTGCAACAAACACCGTTTTTGCCTATTTTTGAGGTTATATATATACGAAAGATTTTTTTTTTTAAAGCAAACAGTGCATCTTAAAGAAGAAGTCTTCCTCTTACGAATGGCGTTGAGTTTGCTCAAATATCTTTTTTTTCGCTAAGATAGAGCAAGAGGTATGTGTTCTACTGCATCATACCTACGTTAATTCAGTGGTTTTTCAGCTATAGGAAAATTAGCAAATTTATAAACTTTAAATTGCTCTATCTTAGCGAAAAAAAAGATATTTGAGCAAACTCAACGCCATTCGTAAGAGGAAGACTTCTTCTTTAAGATGCAATGTTTGCTTTAAAAAAAAAAATCTGTCGTATATATATAACCTCAAAAATAGGCAAAAACGGTGTTTTTTGCACTTTTAGGTTAGGATATCTCAAAATCATGACGTGATAGAGCAATTCTGCGTCCAGATTTGAATTCAGCACATCGAAAACCTTCAGGAAAGTATGGTCTGGTTAATGGTAAAAAATTTTGGTCTCATTTTGTCGGCCTGTGTAATCGGCTTCGATTTCGGCCATGTTCGTCCACTAAATTTCGGTTCGGCTTTGAGCGTTTGTATCAAGAACAGAAATCATTTTGAGGCTTCCCGTTAGGTATTTTATCAAAGATTTTAATATAACATTGAAAAATGAACCAGTGGACTGATTATCTCAAAATCGACAAAATGGTACGTTCATGCCTCTGGCAAGCAAGCTACGATATATTATTTTCAGCCTTGAAACTCTTTGTTCGGTCCTTAAATATAGCAATGTCACTGTTGTGAGTGACAATTGCCCTTAGTCACGATGATAAGATACCTGGGAATAGGTCAGTAAGAAGACCTTGAGCTTTTTGAATACCAGTATGGCCCTGAGCGTGGTTTCTTGGACCCCGGAATCAGTACGCTGCCAACGTCGGATTAAATTCCGTGGGAGGATTCGAGAGGTGTTGTATTCTTTAGGCTGTTCAAATAATCAAAATATGGTCTACATATGTATGTACGTTGTATTTATACATATATATATATGTACATAACCCGAAACGATTTTACAGCTTTATCAATACAAAACGGAAAACTTCTGGATATCCATCTTCATTTATCTTTAACAGGAAAATTGCAACTACTGATGATGACATTGCAGAACTTTTTTCTGAATTTTTCAAGTCGACTTATTCATCCAAATATTTTCAAAAAGGTCCTTATCCGTATTACCTGAATAGCTCAAAATCTGTTCTTAATCCTGTCATCGATAACGGTATTGTTCTTCAGAGTCTTCTAGCATTGAAGCCGAACTTTTCTCCGGGCCTGATGGTGTTCCCACCTGCGTACTAAAGTGTTGTGCTGCAAATTTATCTGGGCCGATCTTAAAATTATTTGAATTATCTCTTGAGTCTGCGTCGTTCCCATCAATATGGAAATCATCTTTTATTATACCCTTGCATAAAAGCAAGGTCTGAAACCGATTAAAATAACGTTCCGATTTCGGTTTCGGTTTTTGCAACGTGTTTCGGTTTCGGTTCCGGTTTCGTTCTTCAAAATTTATTTCGGTTTCGGTTACGGTTTCGTTCCGGTTTCGGTTTCCAAATAAAAACAAGAAAAAAAAAATTTACCTCTAAAATACTCAACTACCTATGTAGCTACGAAATAGGTCTGAATTTTCATAACTTTTTTCCTGCGGCCATGATGGGATTTCTCCAATATAATAATATATTTATTAACGCTATGCATGGATGAAATTTCTGCAAAACAAATTCCTAAAGTTAACTCTACTTTTTTATTAAAAAAATATTAAAATGGAAGCCAAATGAAATGTATAAATCGGTAAAAACATTAAAATTAGTGGCGCTTTCCGAGACAAGCCTGAACATTTCTTTTTCGGATCTCGTAAATTTGTTTCGATCGCTTCATTCAACTATAGTCAAAACGTGGCTCGACAATCTTCCATGAAAACTTTCAGGGTACCTGTTTGTAAAAGGAAGTATCTATGTGCCCACTCACAGAAGTAAGGTATTGAAAAAATTCAAAACCGTTTGGAACCGGTTCCGGCTTTTGAAACGGTTTCGGTTTCGGTCTTTTCCAGATCAAAATAACGGTTACGGTTTCGGTTTCGGTTTTGAAAAATGAATCGGTTGTAATCGGTTACGGTTACGGTTTCGGTTTCGGTTTCAGTCCTTGCATAAAAGAGGTAGTAGGTCAAATGTCGAGAACTACAGGGGTATAGCTAAACTTTCAGCTATTCCCAAGACATTTGAAAAGATCATTACAAGCCAACTCCAATATCAGTGCACTTCATTATTATCTTCTTCTCAGCATGGTTTCATACGTCAAAGATCATCCACCACCAACTTGCTTGAGTTTGCCTCCCTAGTAATAGACGGATTTATGAAGAAACAGCAAACGGATGTCATCTATACTGACTTCAGTAAGGCATTTGACTGTGTTAATCATGAGCTTCTTATTCATAAACTTGACCTGATGGGTTTTCCATTTCGTCTTTTAACATGGCTGGCAAGCTATCTTTCAAACAGGACTCAACAAGTTCTGTTTAAATACAAACTTTCAACGTCGATTGTGGTATCTTCCGGGCTGCCTCAGGGCAGCCATTTAGGCCCATTGCTTTTTTCTCTGTTTATTAACGACTTACCTCAGATTATCTTACATTCCAGAACCCTGATGTATGCGGACGACGTAAAGCTCTGCTTTTCGTATTGACAGACTGACACGGCCTCCTTGAGTCTTCTTCAGGCTGATTTGGACTCTTTTCAATTATGGTGTTCAAGAAATTTACTGGATTTAAATATCGCTAAATGTAAACAAATGACATTCCACCGTGTGAAGCCAGTCTTAAACCCTTATTTGCTAAATAGTACCCCTTTGGAGCGTGTCTCTACTGTAAACGATCTAGGGGTTCTTTTTGATCCTAAATTGAGTTTTAAAATGCATATCTCCTCTATGGCTAATAAGGCGATGGGTGTACTTGGATTCGTCTAAAGGTGGGCTAAAGAGTTTGATGACCCGTATCTTACTAAGGTTCTTTATACATCTTTGGTTCGTCCAATTCTTGAATATTGCTCATGTGTGTGGTGCCCTGTATATCAAATTCATATAAATCGAATTGAGTCAGTTCAAAAGCAATTTTTGATCTTTGCGCTTCGCGGCCTTAATTGGGACTCTAATCGTCACCTCCCACCCTACAGAAGTAGGCTTCTTCTCATTCGCTTACCGTCTCTGGAAAATCGAAGAATATTACTCGGGGTAATGTTCCTCCACAAACTGATAATAGGCGTGGTGGATTCTTCCGACCTTCTTAGTCGATTGAATTTCGCTGTGCCTGTTAGGCTGTCCCGACATTATGTTCCATTTCACTTACCCATTTTTCGCCAAAACTTTGCTAAAAATGATCCGGAATGTAACTTTGCTTCTTTACGTAATGCAATACTTGATTTTTTAGCCTGAAACAGATTGACATCGCTCTCGAAAATATGCACACACATTTTATCGAGTAATGAAGGATTGGAAACGAATGCTTTTCAACTTTGGTCTAGCAGTTGATTGGAATCGAATGCATTCCAACAACGTAAATATTTCGATTTGATACACGTCCTGCCACTTTTGCGCAGATTCCAATGTAATACTTTCTTTGGTCTTCTACTTACTGAGTTGATTGGAATCGATTGCATTCCAACAACGTTAGTAATCTTTGGATTGGCGTCACGTCCTGCCATTTTCGGCGTTGATCGGAATCGAATGCATTCCGACAGCACACTGATCGGAATCTCTATGCATTCCGACAGCGTGCTGATCGGAATCTAGTGCATTCCGACAGCGCAACAGGGGAATCCGGTGATTTCCCCTTTAGTATAGTCCTATTTTTGTTTAATTAAATTGTTATTCATATTTTATCTACAACACATTCTGTAAATTTATATGTACTTTTTAACTTTTCTACTTTGTATATATCTTTTATGTCGACCGCTTTTGGTCTGTGTCGACTTTAAATAAATAAATAAATAAATAAATATGTATTTATATGAAGTAAACTGACGTTGAAGACAAGATGTATACTAGATGTGCCAAATCCGCGTTCCAGTGTTTTTTTAAGATTCTAAAAATTTCGAGATTTTTCCTAGCAATTCATAAATATATTCGAAATATATATGATTTATCTATAAAATATATGTCTTATAGCAAACGGTGGGTTTTAAGCATGTTTTATTAAAAGGTGAATGTCCCTCCATTTTTTCTTTTTATTTCTCAAATATGCATTAAAATAAGATGATATGTTGAGTTTCAGCATTTTTCCCCGAGCTCTTTTTTAAAAAATTCATTTAAAATACCAATTTTAGTCAAAATTTGGGGTTTTTTGCATTTTTCTCGAAAAAGGTTAGTTTTCTTTAAAAACTACCTGAGACAAAGTTGTAGACCTGAAAATTCTCTACAAAAGTGGTTCGACCAATTTTTTTCTAGGAGTCACCAGTTTTGAGATATCGCGATTGCAAAACTAAATCCATACATTATATTCATATAAATGCCATGTATTGACTTTTCCGGATTTTTCTCGAAAACGGTTATATGTATCGAACAATTTTTTTTACCGGTTGTTCGTCACGAATTCCTCACCGACAGTAAAAATAGTTATATTTGTAAACCCTATAGTTCTCTGGCTAGAGCCAAATTTACTCCATTCATAATATCAAAAACCTATAGTGGTTTAAGTATAGATATCTTGTATAACACAAATTTCGATAGAGCTAAATTTTTGTGGAGAGCTTAGGTTCATCCCCAGAAAGTAAACCGCAAAGATTCTCATCGATCCCATATGTGCTAAAAAATTTATTCAGCGTCCAAAGTCGAGAAAAATCCAAAAAAAAACCTTAAATATGGATCTTTAACCCTGAATAACTTTTTTTTCACAAGTGGGATCGATGGGTACTTTTGCAGTTTTCTTTCTAGGGGCGAATCTAAGCTCTCCACAAAAATTTAGCTCTATCAAAAGATAGATACAAGATATCTATACTTAAACCACTATAGGTTTTTGATATCATGAATGGAGTAAATTTGGCTCTAGCTAGAGAACTATAGTTACTTACTTACTTAAAATAGCCTTTAACCGCCTTGGCGATTTTGGCCGTCTAACATGTTTCGCCAGTCGGCTCTTTGTTGAGCAAACTGGCGCCAATTGGAGACACCGCGTGTTCTCAGATCTACCTCCACTTGGTCCTGCAATCGGAGAGGTGCCGATAAGAATACCTTCTGGGCCGGAGCGTCTTTGTTCATTCGCACCACGTGACCTAGCCAGCGAAGCCGCTGGGTTTTAATTCGCTGAACTATGTCGACGTCTGCGTAGAGTTCATACAGCTCATCTTCTTCGATACTCGCCGTCGCCAACTTTTAGGGGTCCATAAATCTTTCGAAGAATTTTTCTCTAGAATACTCCCAAAGCCGCCTCGTCAGAAGCTGTCAGTGTCCATGCTTCTGCACCATATGGCAGGACGGGTACGATGAGTGACTTATAGAGTGTTGTTTTTGTTCGTCGAGAGAGGACTTTACTTCTCAATTGCCTACTCAGCCCAAAGTAGCATTTGTTTGCAAGAGTTATCCTTCGATGGATTGCCAGGCTTAGATTGTTGTTGGTATTAATGCTGCTTCCCAGGTATACAAATCCCTTACTATCTCAAAATTATTGCTGCCAACAGTGGCGTGGTTGCCAAGACGCGAATGCGCTGACTCTGCATGATGCGAGCAGGTACTTCGTTTTACCTTCGCTCATCACCAAACCCATTTTTTCCGCGTCTTTTTCTAATTTGGAGTACGCAGAAGTTACGGCGCGGTTGTTGAGGCCAATGATGTCGATATCGTCGGCATACGCCAACAGTTGTACGCTCTTGTAATATATTGGTCCAGCGCGATTAAGCTCTGCAGCTTGATTTAAAGAAATCGCACGATAGGGGGTCGCCCTGCCTGAAATCTCGCTTAGTTTCGAACGGCTCGGAGAGGTCCTTCCCAATTCTGACCGAGCTGGTGGTGTTGCTCAGCGTCATTTTGCCCAGCCGTATAAGTTTTGCTGGGAAACCAAAATCAGACAGCGGCATATAGGCAACTCCTTTTTGTGCTGTCGAAGGCGGATTTAAAATCAACAAAGAGATGGTGTGGGTCGATCCTTTTCTCACGGGTTTTTTCCAAGATTTGGATTGTAAAAATCTAGTCGATGGTAGATTTACCAGGTCTGAAGCCACACTGATAAGGTCCAATCAGTCGGTTTACGTCAGGCTTCAGTCTTTCGCACAATACGCTTGATAGGAACTTATATGCGATATTCAAAATGCTGATTCCACGATAGTTGGCGCAGTTTGCGGGACCACCCTTCTTATGGATTGGGCAGAGAACACTTAGATTCCAATCTTCAGGCATGCATTCGTCCGACCATATTCTACACAAGAACTGGTGCATGAACCTCCTCGCCGCCGCATTTGAATAGCTCAGCGGGCAGGCCATCAGCACCCGCCGCTTTATTGTTTTTTAGCCGTGATATAGCTATTCGCACCTCGTTATAGTCGGGTTGTGGAACTTCGATTCCATCGTCTTCGATTGTGGGGTCGGGTTCGTCCTCTTCTCTGAATTGTTGCTCTGTTCCTTCGTTTAGAAGGGCAGAGAAGTGATCCCTCCATAACCTTAGTACTCTCTGAACATCTGCCACCAGGTCGCCGTTGTCAATTTTACAGGAGTTTGGCCCAGGTTTAAAACCTTCCGTCATTCGTCGGGTTTTTTGATAAAATTTTCGGACGTTGCTTCTGCTGGCTAGCATTTCAAGCTTTTCCGCTTCCCTTTTCTTCTTGAACTCTCTGTCATCGTACCATCTGTTTTTTTCACTTGCCGGAATCCAATTACTTCTTCGGCTGCGGTACGAAGTGCTCCGGAGATATGTCCCCACTGCTCATGCACTCCGTTGGGTTGAATTGTGCTCTCAGAGAGCAGGTGTGCGAGTCGTTCTGCGAAATCATTGGCTGCCTGTTGTGACTGCAGTTTTTCGACGTCCAGCTTTCCTTGCGTTTTTTGTGGCGCCTCTTTTGTTGTACTTAGGCGGGTACGAATCTTGGCTGCTACCAAGTAGTGATCGGAGTCGATGTTCGGGCCCTTCACGGGGACATTAAGTTTCTTCTAATTTCGCGTAGAATGCATCTTTTTCCACGTCGTCCTTGTCCTCGGTAGTTTAATTCGGATTGTGGCGAGACGCTCATTCACGGCTGTGAAGGACACTACATGTTTTACAAGTCTCTTCCTGCCACAAAACCGACGCCGGATTTGCGCTCATTAGTATGCCCGCTCCAGTAGACATTGCAGGTTCGGATGGTCTTATAACTTTGCCCCGTCCATCGCATTTCTTGTATAGCGGTGTAGAGGACCTCAACTAGGCGGGCATCGTCACGTTCCCTAGTAAGGATTAGGACATTCCAAGAGCATGCCCTGATTTCATTAATCATAGTCCTAGTTCGTTTGCTGTGGTCGTTATCTGAAGAAAGAGTTATCATATCCGAGGCTCGGTTGTTATCATATCCAAGGCTCGGTTGTTAGAGAACTATAGGGTTTACAAATATAACTATTTTCATTGTCGATGAGGAACTTCGTGACGAATAAACGTATAGATTTGGTTTTGCAATCGCGATATCTCAGAACTGGTGACTCCTGGAGAAAAGCTGTTCCGACCATTTTTGTAGAGAATTTTCAGGTCTACACTGAAATAAAAAGGTTGAAAGTGCACATTGAAAGTAACATATTCAAAACCACTTTCAAAGTGATTATGGCAATACTGTAAATATTACTGTATTTACTGTAAAAATGGTAGTAAAAACATGTGATTTTATGAAAAATATCAATTAATAATATGAGCCCACTTTCAAATTTACAGTAATTCATGTCAATATGATAGTGTCCACTTTCAAATTTACAGTAATTCATGTCAATATGATAGTATATTCGAAGAATGATAGGGGGTCACTTTCAAAATTGATATTAGCCACTGTTGGACGAAAAATGACAGGGTTTACTGTTAATTTGACGGCCGTTTATTGTAGATTTTTTTTCAGTGTACAACTTTATCTCACGTAGTTTTTAGAGAAAACTAGGCGTTTTCGATAAAAATGGAAAAAACCTCAAATTTTTACTAAAATCAGTTTTTTAAATGAGAAAAATGCTGAAACTCACCACATCATCTTAGGTTAGGTTCAAGTGGCTGCCGCAGAGGCACACCTAGGCCAGTATTAAAAGGCCCGTTGTGATACCACCAACACTAGGAAAGTCAGTTCCGGGCCCTGCCATATGGAAAATCCCGGTATTAACGGAATTCTCCACATAGCAGAATCCCGGGACTGACTTTCCTAAACCGACACCGATACTCCTCCTCGAACCATTTAGATGACTTGATGAAGGCCATCAGGTCCTTTATGTCCAGCTCCGTGACCTGGCGTAGGCTGACCAGGAAGGGAACTCTCAAAAAGCGCATTCTCGCGCCACTTAAAGCCGGGCAGTTGCAGATGAGGTGCTCCACCGTTTCCTCCTCCTCATCATCCCTACAACTCCTACAGCATCGTCGGTAGGGCACACCAAGTCTTTCTGCGTGCCTACCAATGAGGCAGTGCCCAGTTAATACGCCTATTAATATGGAGATTTCTCTTCTCCTTAGGGCATAAATTTGTCTTGATCTTTTATGATCCCATTTCGGCCAGGTTTCTTTGGATATCCGGCATCCTGGAGATTGCAGCCATCGTTCGTTGGCTTGGCGGGGTGTGTACTCCTTCAGCATAAGCTTACATGTGGCAAACGGCATACCTAAGCGCTCTTTATCGCGAAGAACCTGCTTGGTCGTGCCCTGCCTCGCAAGTTCGTCTGCCCTACAATTTCCCTCTATGTCCCTATGCCCCGGGACCCATGTGAGGTTAACGCGATTCTGTTGGTTTGAACGAGTAAGAGCCAAGGGATTTGATGGCCGCCTGGCTGTCGCTGAATATAAAAATGTCCTGTCTGATAGTGTGTTGGCCTATCCAAGCCGCGGCGTCCATGATTGCTGAAACTTCAGCCTGGAAGACACTGCAGTGATCAGGTAGTCTGAAGGAGAGCTCAAGGTTCAGATCTTTTGAATAAACCCCTCCCCCAACTCTGCCGTCTAACTTCGAGCCATCAGTATAAATGGAAGTGGCGCCATGAGTGACGAGACTCCGATCCGTGCTCTCCCATTCTTCCCTGCTGGGAATGTGGATTTTAAAACCGCTATCTCCGACTGTTGTGGTCGCACAGCGATCTGTGCTCAGCGGAAGAAAGCTATAGGATCCCAAAATACAGGCGTGTCCAGTAGTGCTTGCGCCCCAGCCGGGCGTTTCCCTTAGACGCAGAGCCGATGCTGCTGCTACTCGGTGCCCTTCCAGATCGAGTGGCAAAATGCCAAGAATGGCCTGGAGTGCTTCATTTGGCGTTGTTCTTAACGCACCGCTTATACAGATCATGCAAGATCTGTGTACTTTACCAAGCAGATTAAGGTTTGTTGCCTTGCTCAGCGCAGGCCACCATACCACAACTCCATAGAGCATGATTGGTCGAATGATTGCAGTGTAGATCCATTTACATATTTGGGGCTGAGCCCCCATTTCTTTCCAATGGCTCTTTTGCACGTGTAGAGTGCAATACACGCTTTCTTCTGGCGCTGAAGAACATTCTCCTTCCAGGTTAGTTTCCTATCCAGAACTGTGCCCAAGAACTTGGCTTTGTCAGCCAAGTTCAGGTGCACGTTATTCAGTTTTGGTAGTATTAGCGGTGGTATCTTATAGCGGTTGGTGAAAAGGACTAGTTCTACTTTTTCCGAGTTGATGCTCAGTACGCAGCACGAGCACAATGAGGAAACCTCTCTCAGTGCTACTTGCATCAAGTCAAACAGGGTTTGTGGGAATTTGCCCCTGTATACTATAGCTAAGTCATCTGCATATGCCACTACCTTCCCGCCCCCCCAGCTTGTGTCACGCAGCATCGAGTTAACAGTGAGGTTCCATAGAAGCGGGGAGAGAACACCACCCTGAGGCGTTCCCCTTGTGACATAGCGTGATAAGTCAACCGAGCCCAGTGATGAAACTATTCGTCTACCCCTTAGCAGTTGATCAATAAGTCCAATAAGAGACCTGATTATGCCCAGACTTGTTAAAGCGGTGTTTATAGCATCAGGGCTTATGTTGTTGAAGGCTCCTTCAATATTTAAATAGGCAACAAGACAGTACTCCTTTTCATACAGCGATTTTTCAATAACAGAAACTAGGCTGTGAATCGCAGTTTCAGTAGATTTCCCTTTGGTGTATCCATGCTGATAGCTACAGATCAGGTTGCTATCAATAGTAGAGGAGAGGTAGTGATTTATTATTCTCTCGAAGGTCTTGAGCACAAAGGATGAGAGACTGATCGGCCTATAGTCCTTGGGCTCGTAATGAGACGCCTTCCCCGCCTTAGGAATAAACACTACCGTGGCTCTTCTCCAGGAGCACGGAATGTAGCTAAGAGCCAGGCAGGCTGTATAGAGAAATACCAGCCATTTGGCTGATGTCTCCAGCGTGTTTATGAGTTGTGCGGGAATAATCCCGTCTGGCCCGGCAGCCTTGAACGGTTCGAAGCTTTTAACCGCCACCTAACCTTTTCCTCCGTGATGGGTATGTGTACAGCCAGGTTTGTTGTAGGTGCTAGGGGTTCCTCATGCAAGTTCCCTAGGAAGTGCGTATTCAAGAGCAGCTCTAGGGTTTCCCTCTTCGTGCTGGTCCAGGATCCGTCAGGTTTGCGCAAATAGCTTGTGGCTGTTTGAGTTTTTGAGAGCACTCGTCTAAGTCTCGCTGTATCGTCGACATTTTCGACCCCAGTGCAGAAATTTCTCCACGATACTCTCTTCGCCTGCCTCAGAGCTTTTTTGTAGGCCCTGAGTTTAACTTTATATTCGAGCCATTGAGTTTCCGTGCCAAGGCTCTTGGCCTTATTAAATTGTGTCCTACATGATTTACGGAGCGAGTCCAGGTCGTAGGACCACCAATGCGGCCTATGTTTACCGCGTGGTTTTGGCACTGGGCAAGCCTGCTCTAGGGCATTCGAGAGCGCCGTTGTAAAGGTCTTTACCAGATCCTCCAACTCCCCTACTGATGAGGGGACTTGTGGGGGCAGCGCTGGCAAGTCCCTAGATAGTATTTCATTGTGTAGCTGCCAGTTAGTGTTACGTGGGTTGCGTTTCATAACCGGCTGCTCAACAGAAAAGTCTAGAACTAATTCTACGTACCGGTGGTCGGAGAATGAGTGTCCATCGAGAACGCGCCATTTTCTGACCCACTCATAAGCGCCTTCGCTGCAAATAGTGAGATCTATGACCTCCCTACGGGTTTTAGTAATAAACGTTGGTTCGTTACCCACGTTGCAAACTACCAGGTTAGTTGTTAACAAATAATCAAACAACGACTCTCCTCTAGCATTGATATCGGAGCTTCCCCACTGGACGTGATGAGCATTGGCGTCAGTTGCGATAATAAGATGACCCATGGAAAAATGTGCCACCAGGTCTTTTACCTCCCTCTGTGGCGGAGGTTCTTCGGCGTCGTATGGCATATAGACCGATGCCATCGGTCAACAACAACAACATGCCATCGTCAGACTGGTACTGTCGACTGTTAAACTGGCAGCTGTAACGTCACCATTGGTATAGTTGGGCAAGAGAAAGGCATTCAGCTCAGACTTAACCAAAATACAGGCTCTAACCCTGCCCCCCTCGCTGGCTTGGATTAGCTTAAAACCCTTAGTCCCCAAACCGCAAATCCTTGAGCTGTTGACCCAGGGTTCTTGGATGAGGACCACATCTATGTCGCCTTTAGAGAGACGACTGATTAAAGCAGCCGAGGCTGCTTTAGATTTGTGCAGGTTTATCTGAGAGCGCTCAGACTTCCCTGCCACCGCCGTATCGTCGAGTTCCACCTCGTCTGGAGGTTTATCTTTCAACGACGATTTGTTCAGACCACGATTTGGCGTAGCCGATATCCTTCTAACTGTGGCAGTATTGACATTGGTGCGCTCAGGACTAGCTGCTATCACTGTGACGTTGAGGTCTTGCCCGTCCAGCAGGCTGTCTCCCATCTCCGAGCTGTTCACTGCTCCTTCGCCATTTGACGTGGCAGATACCATACTTTCCGAGTCGGACATCTCCGACTCCTCTACCGGCACTGCGATGTCCGAGCCCTCCGGTGCAGCCGAAATAGCAGCGCGCTGTACATCATCTTATTTTAGTACATATTTGAGAATTCAAAAGAAAAAATGGAGGGGCATTCACCTTTTAATAAAACATGCTTAAAACCCACCGTGAGCACGGATAGACATGTGGTATTAATATCGTAGTATATTTTCACTGTATTCTACAAATATGATACAGTTGTGGTATAGACCGTAGTATTGATACTACACGGAGAGATTTTTTTACTAGAAACAAGGCACAAACAAGAAAATCGAGGAATCATTTTGAACTTGGAAAATATTTTCTTAATTATGTATTGATAAACACTAAATTAAATAAGAAATGTTCACTTGAAATAAACAAATATTTTCTTGCAGGTTCATGGACATGCAAAATTATTATGGTTGAGGAAGTTGGCCTGGAAGTCCCGGCCCGAATTCTACCTTAACCAAAGATTTTTAATTTTATTTAAATTCTTATTTTTATATTTATGAAAGCTTACGGACCTTACCTTTGCCTTCAATTGGGGCGAGCGCTAGGGTTCGGAGGATTTAAAGCGTCATTCTGCTTGTGTTAAGTTTGCTTCGGAAAAAAACACAATTTGAGATTGCAAGCATAAGTTATGTGTTTCCATAAACTTTTAACGAAAAAGCATCTTCAAATTACAGGAGTTTGTAATGCAAATAAAATAAACGAAATTACCATAGCTAGTGTTGCTCAAACAATATGGACTGAAATAAAAAAAAAAATTAAAAAAAATAAGAAAATATTTCTTCAGTAAAGTGAAAATTTTTCTTATTTATTTAACATTTTTTTAAAAGTAATATGAGCCTTTTTATTTTAAGTGTTCCTTTTACTTAAGCAATATTCGATGTTTAGTTAAAATTGGTTAATAATGACTGTTTAAGCGACATAACATGGTTTCGTTTATTTCATCTGCATTACATATTATTGTAATTCGCAGATAATTTATGGAATATTCGGAATACATAGCTTATAGTCGCAGTCACAAAACGTGGTTTTTCACAAGCAAAATGGGGTAAGCCAATAGCCGCCAATGCCTCAGAGCCCAAGTGCTCACCACCAAATAATAAATATAAGGTGTAACAAAACACAAGTGGTTTTTCATAAGTAAAATGAGGTAAGCCAATGTCGCCAATGCCTCAGAGCCCAAGTGCTCACCACCAACAATTTTGAGGGGTCTTCTAAGGAAGTGAGAATAGCCAACAATGCATTCTCAGAGCCAAAGTGCTAGCCCCAATTAATACATACAGAGTGTCACTATCAAAAGTGGTTTTTCACAAGCAAAATGGGGTAAGCCAATAGCCGCCAATGCCTCAGAGCGCAAGTGCTCACCACCAACAATTTTGAGGGGTTTTCTAAGGAAGTGAGAATAGCCAACGATGCATTCTCAGAGCCAAAGTGCTCGCCCCAATTAATACATACAGAGTGTCAATACCAAAACACAGTCCACTAGACTTGATGGTACATACCAATAATTAAAAAGAACCAAACACAGTCCATGAGACTTGATGGAATATAAAAATAATAAAATAAATAAAATTAAAAAGGCTTTGGTTGAGGTGGGATTCGAACCGGCAACCCCGGTCAGCTCCCTCAACCATATAATATCACAACAACAATAATAATAAACTGCTCGCCGCCCACCATTTAACTCCAGCTTAGATAATGACATTAAAAAATCCGTTCACAATTTGAAAAATCCTCCTGCAAAATGATTATTATTAATGAAGTAACTTTTGTTAAAAAAAATCTCTTAGTAAAAACAATTATTTGTACTCACAGTCACCTCATAAAATTAAAAAGTTCTGGTGTTGCCAAAATTTCATATCGGAACTGTGTACCCCCAAATGCGGTTACGAATAAAACAATTTTTTCATAGTTATTTGATATTTTTAACTAAAAATCTTGGGTAAGAACGAATTTCCAAATCCCGGGATTGTAAGATTGTGAATCCCTAATGTACTAAAATCTCGGGGGTATAAACCAATGCTCTCAAGATGGATGCCATTACCAATACATTGTTGCTACAATGTAGGCGAAACAATAATGCTTTCAACAGTACAAGCGACACGAGTAACTACTGGCCAGGATATACACGCAAATAAGTTTGAAATTGAAAGGCTTCAAAACACATGCCAATGTACATTCATAACGAGTCACAGGGAAAATAACTCGTGCTCATCTGGTCCAAAAGCCTTGAGCAGATACCTGTGCAGCCCACTCGAATAATTTATAATAAATCTGCGGCAATTGTATTGCCAACACAACAATAACTCATACTCAATAGGAGCTTTGTTGTCAAAATGATTGAATCTTAATAGCAGGCTAACAGACAAATAACACTGGTTTACAGCCAAAATGCACCAGAGGCGCCATAGTGAAATTCCTATGTAAAATCACCTCCTAATTCCGAAAATCAAGGTTATTTTTACTTGAATGGTACCGTTTTTGAGATATTTACGATTTACCGTTATTTCAAAAAACAAAAAAGATGGCTCCACTTAATCGTGTATATCTCAAGAACAAACTGAGCTCTTCCAAAACGGTTTGAAAAATTTGAAAGCTAATAAAATTTACTATAATCAGTACATACAACACTTTTTGCTAGGTCCTGCAGATTCAAACATATTGAACAATCATTACGGATTTTTTAAATTTTTTTTTGTAAAAATATAAAAAAAATTGTACTTTGCGAGGAAGCATCTCGAAAACTTTTTGTTTTTTTAGCAGATATTTCCCCCCCCCCCCCCTCTAAGCTCTGTTTTATTACAAAAAAAAAACAAGCTATCAGTGAACAAAATCGATGAACTAATACAAAAGTTATAAGCATTCAAGTAAATATATCCATTTAATACTTAAGTACCCTACTGGTACATATGTGTTAGTATTCGTATATCAGTTAGTTAGCAGGTAGATTTTCGAAAAGTTATTAGATACAAAAAGCTGTTAGTGTCGTTTTCTCAAACCTAGGTACATTTTAAACAAGAGCATATTTTTGAGGCAGGTAGTGTTTTCTTTGTAGAACTAGGGAACCTTTTTGTTTAGGTAGGCTTGAATTTTTACTGGATCTAAGTATAAATAATATTCTTAATATCGCATATAAGGTTCTTTCTAGCGTATTGTGTGAAAGACTGAAGCCCATCGTAGACAAGCTGATTGGACCTTATCAGTGTGGCTTTAGACCTGGTAAGTCTACCATCGACCAGATTTTCACGATACGCCAAATCCTGGAGAAGACCCATGATAAAAGAATCGACACACACCATCTCTTTGTCGATTTCAAAGCCGCTTTTGATAGCGCAAAAAGGAGTTGCCTGTATGCCGCCATGTCTGAATTTGACTTCCCTGCAAAGCTTATACGGCTTTGCCAAATGACGTTGAGCAATACTAACAGCTCCGTCAGAGTCGGGAAGGACCTCTCTGAGCCATTTGAAACCAAACGAGGCTTCAGACAGGGCGACTCCCTTTCGTGCGATTTCTTCAACCTGATGCTGGAGAAGATAATTCGAGCAGCAGAGCTAAACCGCAATGGTACAATCTTTTACAAGAGCGTGCAATTGCTGGCGTATGCCGATGATATTGATATCATTGGCCTTAACAACCGCGCCGTAAGCGCTGCCTTCTCTGGACTGGATAAAGAAGCGAAAAAAGTGGGTCTTGCGGTCAACGAGGACAAGACGAAGTATTTGCTGTCATCAAAGAAAGAATCGGCGCACCTGCGCCTTGGCAGCCACGTCACTGTTGATAGTTACAAATTTGAAACTGTGAGGGACTTCGTCTATTTGGGAACCAGCATTAACACCGAAAATAATATCAGTCTAGAAATCCAACGGAGAATCACTCTTGCGAACAAGTGCTACTTTGGACTGAGTAGGCAATTGAGAAGTAAAGTCCTCTCTCGAAGAACAAAGATCGCGCTCTATAAGTCTCTCATCATACCTGTCCTGATGTATGGCTCAGATTCATGGACAATGTCAAGAGAAGATGAGATGGCCCTTGGAGTATTTGAGAGAAAAGTTCTCCGGAAGATTTATGGTCCTTCCCGTGATGCCGACGGCGAGTATCGAAGGAGAGATTTAACGACGAGCTGTACGAGCTTTACGCAGATCTGACCATAGTCCAGCGAATTAAAGCCCAAAGGCTCCGCTGGCTGGGTCACGTCATGCGAATGGACAAAGAAGCTCCAGCCCAGAAGGTTTTCCAATCGTCACCCGAATTCGGCAGCAGAGGAAGGGGGAGGCCTCGACTGAGATGGAAACAACAGGTGGAGGATGACTTGAACTCCCTTGGGGTTTCCAATTGGCGTCAGTTATCGCTAAAAAGGAATGACTGGCGTGCTTTGATAGGCGACGGCCAAAATCGCTTAGGCGGTTAAGCGCCAATAAATGATGATGAAGTATAAATAAGAGTACATGCGCCTTGTTCCTTCATAATATCTGCAAGGCTCGCCGGATACTGTTCAGTTTATAATTGCAGTTTAATGACGGGTTAATTTACTTAAAAATAAAAAAGGAATAAAAGGGCGCGAGAGTTTGAGTGTACAAATGATCCAGATATGTTCTGTTTCATCTGCGGTCAATTTATTGTTAAAAGTATGAGACGTGTGTTTTCAAATCCTTTGAAAGTTACATACTATAAGTATTTTGGAATTGAGCCTAAAAACAATGAAAAACCATGGACACCGAACACTGTGTGCACCACATGCCGAGTCGAATTGATTTCTTCGGAAACCGGAACAAAAAGGTACGTTGTAAAAATTAGGAATTTGTTCCCTTTTAATGCATAGCTGACTAATTTCTGAAACTATATATTTAGGCGACGTGTGAAATTTCCCTGAAGGGAACTCAGGCACTAGTGACACAAATTTCTGGTTCAGAACTAGATATAAAGTGGCCAATAAGAATTAGTACGTTAGTTCGCGAACTAGTACTGGTTCGGAACGCACTAGAAGCGAACTAGCTCTGAACTAGAGATTTTCCCTACAGGGTTATTACACCAATGAAGTGGAGGGAACCAACTTGCCATTCAACGGACTGCTATATTTGTACTACAAAAGTACTTGGGGTTGGAAAGTCCAGAAAAGTAACCTATGCGAGCGTATCTACAGTGTCATTACCAGAACTAATTTCAACAGAAGCGACATTGCCAGAATCAAATTTAACTTTAGTTCCGGCTCCAGTTTCATTGTCAACAGTAGTATCTGATTACGCGGCATCATGTTGTACTGAATTTCAAACGGAAAACGAAAGAAATTCTTTGTCACAAGCACAACTCAATGATTGGATAAGGGATTTGGAATTGTCAAAGGAAAAGGCCGAACTACACGCCTCTCGAATGCAACAATTTAAATTTGTTTCATCCGATGTTAAGGTAACATATTATAGAACTCGTCACGAAGAATTTTCCAAGTACTATACGAAGGAGGACAGTGTTTGTTACTGCAAAGACATTGCTGGTCTATTCAAACAATTTGGTGAACCATATGATTCAAAAGAGTGGCGATTGTTCATAGACGGCAATAAATTAAGTTTAAAGGCCGTATTATTGCATATTGGCAACCAAAAGCCATCTATCCCGATCGCGCATGCAGTAAATACGAAGGAAACATATGAGATAATGCAAAAATTGCTCAAGTTAATCAAAAACGAAGAACATGATTGGAAAATATGTGCCGATCTTAAAGTCGTTGGAATGCTATGTGGTCTACAAAGTGGATACACAAAATACTGTTGCTTTCTATGCAAATGGGATAGCCGAGCTCGTCAAGACCACTACATCATAAAGGATTGGCCAGAACGAATCGAGTTTCAAGTTGGGGTAGATAACATAAAATACTCTCCACTTATAAAGAAGGAAAACATAATTCTACCTCCGCTCCACATCAAGCTCGGCCTTATCAAAAACTTTGTGAAGGCTTTGGACAAAGAAGGCGAAGCTTTTCATCATTTGAAGACAATCTTCCCAGAGATTTCAGAAGCAAAAATAAAGGAAGGGATTTTTGTGGGACCGCAAATAAGGAAAATGATGACCAATAACCATTTCAAAGAACTACTGTCACCAGTGGAGGCAGCAGCGTGGAATTCTTTTGAAAAGGTCGTTACTTCTTTTTTAGGCAAACACAAAAGTCCTAACTACGAGATGATAGTGAACGACTTAATCAAAAACTATGCGGAAATGGGTAAATAAAAAAACATATTATAATAAATTATATATTAAATATATAATAAATCTGAATTCATCGTCCAGTTCCGAACAAACAAGAACGGGAAAAATATAAACAAAAAATTTGTTCTGAATTGAAAGATAAATCCAGCCTAAGAAAATTATATACTAATGTGTCACTTATGTATTTATCTAATTTACTTTTTTATTTTCTTTCAGGAGTAAATATGTCTTTAAAAATTCATTTCTTACACTCCCACTTAAATTTTTTCCCGCAAAATCGTGGCGACGAAAGTGGCGAGCATGGCGAAAGGTTTTACCAGCAAATGAAAGTGATTGAAAGTCGGTATCAAGGATTCTGGGATGTCGCTATGATGGGCGACTACTGTTGGTTTCTCATAAGAGAAACCGATCCTAATCTAAATAAGCGTCAAAACAAGACACATAACTTTTTCAATTATAAAATAAGATCATAGAGTTAAGACAGAACCATATGTACATATGCTATTTATGTAGGGTACTTAAGTATTAAATGGATATATTTACTTGAATGCTTATAACTTTTGTATTAGTTCATCGATTTTGTTCACTGATAGCTTGTTTTTTTTTTGTAATAAAACAGAGCTTAGAGGGGGGGAAAATATCTGCTAAAAAACAAAAAGTTTTCGAGATGCTTCCTCGCAAAGTACAATTTTTTTTATATTTTTACAAAAAAAATTAAAAAAATCCGTAATGATTGTTCACTATGTTTGAATGGGTTGGGGTCAAAATTCTGCTTTTTTGGAAATTCTGCATTCATAATTCCGGAAGTCGAAACACGGGAAATCAAAATTATGGAAGTCAATATTCTGGAATCCAAAATTCTAAATTGCAAAATTCTGGAAACCAAAATTCTGAAATTCAAAATTCTGTACACTTTTTTTGTTATCAACACGCATTTTTAAGCAAAATTTTGCCTTTAACATTTAACTGGACTTGTTCTGAAGGAATTAAAGACAAATGTACCGTGCGTATTGACACACAATTTCACGGCTGTGAAATGTTATACGAAAAAAAATGAACATTCTCATGATCCATGTGCGCATAAAAAATCGTTTGCAGATCCAAATAATCATTTTAAAAATATGGTTTCGCTTGAGTTTTCTGCATCCTAGCCAAATAATTCAGCGTTCGGTATCTATGACAGAAAAACACATTGGACATTATCTGCCATCAAGAAGTGCCCTTAAGTTAAAAATTAGAAGACAACGGAACAGTTTAAAATGTTTTAAAGAGCCAACTTGTGTTGAAAAAATAGACATTCCTTTATTATCACTTAATGTTTTGGAAGGTCAACTATTTATTTTAAGTAAGAAAGTTATTAAAGTTATGGCGAATGCATTCTTATTTTTGGAACAAAATCTTCGCTGCAGTTGTTAAATGAGAGCGACTGCTGGATTATGGACGGTAAATTTGACGTTGTTCCAACGATGATGAGGCAGCTATTTTCCATACACGGCTGAGTAGAAATACAAATTGTTCCGCTGGTTTTCTGTCTTATGACCAAAAAATCAAAGTCGATGTATATTTCTTAAATATAAGCACAATTTATTAAAATACTCGATTTTGCTCAAATTTTGGGGAAAAAATTTCCAGAATTAATTCTGGAAAACGTAAATTCCGGAATTATGAAAAACCAGAATTTTGAAATACAGCCAAAAAAGGCGAAGAAAGTTCGGAATTCCGATTTCCTGATTTTTGTCGACCCAGAATTTTGATTCCGGAATTTTGACTTCAGAATTTTAATTTTAGAATTTTGACCGTTTCCGGTTTGAATCTGCAGGACCTAGCAAAAAGTGTTGTATGTACTGATTATAGTAAATTTTATAAGCTTTCAAATTTTTCAAACCGTTTTCGAATAGCTCAATTTGTTCTTGAGATATACACGATTAAGTGGAGCCATCTTTTTTGTTTTTTGAAATAACGGTAAATCGTAAATATCTCAAAAACGGTACCATTCAAGTAAAAATAACTTTGATTTTCGGAATTAGGAGGTGATTTTACATAGGAATTTCACTATGGCGTCTCTGGTGCAGAAAAAAAGTTGGAATTTGTGATCCAGTGTAATCAGTCATTCAGCGATTCAAAGAAAAAATAAACTATACTTTACGGGGCAATTATGGCATTTTAAGTGTAAATGATAATGGGGCCTATTAAATATCCGCTATAGAGCAATGACACTCAAACCGGCAACCATAAAATTAAAAAGTTCTGGTGTTGCCAAAATTTCATATCGGAACTGTGTACCCCCAAATGCGGTTACGAATAAAACAATTTTTTCATAGTTATTTGATATTTTTAACTAAAAATCTTGGGTAAGAACGAATTTCCAAATCCCGGGATTGTAAGATTGTGAATCCCTAATGTACTAAAATCTCGGGGGTATAAACCAATGCTCTCAAGATGGATGCCATTACCAATACATTGTTGCTACAATGTAGGCGAAACAATAATGCTTTCAACAGTACAAGCGACACGAGTAACTACTGGCCAGGATATACACGCAAATAAGTTTGAAATTGAAAGGCTTCAAAACACATGCCAATGTACATTCATAACGAGTCACAGGGAAAATAACTCGTGCTCATCTGGTCCAAAAGCCTTGAGCAGATACCTGTGCAGCCCACTCGAATAATTTATAATAAATCTGCGGCAATTGTATTGCCAACACAACAATAACTCATACTCAATAGGAGCTTTGTTGTCAAAATGATTGAATCTTAATAGCAGGCTAACAGACAAATAACACTGGTTTACAGCCAAAATGCACCAGAGGCGCCATAGTGAAATTCCTATGTAAAATCACCTCCTAATTCCGAAAATCAAGGTTATTTTTACTTGAATGGTACCGTTTTTGAGATATTTACGATTTACCGTTATTTCAAAAAACAAAAAAGATGGCTCCACTTAATCGTGTATATCTCAAGAACAAACTGAGCTCTTCCAAAACGGTTTGAAAAATTTGAAAGCTAATAAAATTTACTATAATCAGTACATACAACACTTTTTGCTAGGTCCTGCAGATTCAAACATATTGAACAATCATTACGGATTTTTTAAATTTTTTTTTGTAAAAATATAAAAAAAATTGTACTTTGCGAGGAAGCATCTCGAAAACTTTTTGTTTTTTTAGCAGATATTTCCCCCCCCCCCCCCCTCTAAGCTCTGTTTTATTACAAAAAAAAAACAAGCTATCAGTGAACAAAATCGATGAACTAATACAAAAGTTATAAGCATTCAAGTAAATATATCCATTTAATACTTAAGTACCCTACTGGTACATATGTGTTAGTATTCGTATATCAGTTAGTTAGCAGGTAGATTTTCGAAAAGTTATTAGATACAAAAAGCTGTTAGTGTCGTTTTCTCAAACCTAGGTACATTTTAAACAAGAGCATATTTTTGAGGCAGGTAGTGTTTTCTTTGTAGAACTAGGGAACCTTTTTGTTTAGGTAGGCTTGAATTTTTACTGGATCTAAGTATAAATAATATTCTTAATATCGCATATAAGGTTCTTTCTAGCGTATTGTGTGAAAGACTGAAGCCCATCGTAGACAAGCTGATTGGACCTTATCAGTGTGGCTTTAGACCTGGTAAGTCTACCATCGACCAGATTTTCACGATACGCCAAATCCTGGAGAAGACCCATGATAAAAGAATCGACACACACCATCTCTTTGTCGATTTCAAAGCCGCTTTTGATAGCGCAAAAAGGAGTTGCCTGTATGCCGCCATGTCTGAATTTGACTTCCCTGCAAAGCTTATACGGCTTTGCCAAATGACGTTGAGCAATACTAACAGCTCCGTCAGAGTCGGGAAGGACCTCTCTGAGCCATTTGAAACCAAACGAGGCTTCAGACAGGGCGACTCCCTTTCGTGCGATTTCTTCAACCTGATGCTGGAGAAGATAATTCGAGCAGCAGAGCTAAACCGCAATGGTACAATCTTTTACAAGAGCGTGCAATTGCTGGCGTATGCCGATGATATTGATATCATTGGCCTTAACAACCGCGCCGTAAGCGCTGCCTTCTCTGGACTGGATAAAGAAGCGAAAAAAGTGGGTCTTGCGGTCAACGAGGACAAGACGAAGTATTTGCTGTCATCAAAGAAAGAATCGGCGCACCTGCGCCTTGGCAGCCACGTCACTGTTGATAGTTACAAATTTGAAACTGTGAGGGACTTCGTCTATTTGGGAACCAGCATTAACACCGAAAATAATATCAGTCTAGAAATCCAACGGAGAATCACTCTTGCGAACAAGTGCTACTTTGGACTGAGTAGGCAATTGAGAAGTAAAGTCCTCTCTCGAAGAACAAAGATCGCGCTCTATAAGTCTCTCATCATACCTGTCCTGATGTATGGCTCAGATTCATGGACAATGTCAAGAGAAGATGAGATGGCCCTTGGAGTATTTGAGAGAAAAGTTCTCCGGAAGATTTATGGTCCTTCCCGTGATGCCGACGGCGAGTATCGAAGGAGAGATTTAACGACGAGCTGTACGAGCTTTACGCAGATCTGACCATAGTCCAGCGAATTAAAGCCCAAAGGCTCCGCTGGCTGGGTCACGTCATGCGAATGGACAAAGAAGCTCCAGCCCAGAAGGTTTTCCAATCGTCACCCGAATTCGGCAGCAGAGGAAGGGGGAGGCCTCGACTGAGATGGAAACAACAGGTGGAGGATGACTTGAACTCCCTTGGGGTTTCCAATTGGCGTCAGTTATCGCTAAAAAGGAATGACTGGCGTGCTTTGATAGGCGACGGCCAAAATCGCTTAGGCGGTTAAGCGCCAATAAATGATGATGAAGTATAAATAAGAGTACATGCGCCTTGTTCCTTCATAATATCTGCAAGGCTCGCCGGATACTGTTCAGTTTATAATTGCAGTTTAATGACGGGTTAATTTACTTAAAAATAAAAAAGGAATAAAAGGGCGCGAGAGTTTGAGTGTACAAATGATCCAGATATGTTCTGTTTCATCTGCGGTCAATTTATTGTTAAAAGTATGAGACGTGTGTTTTCAAATCCTTTGAAAGTTACATACTATAAGTATTTTGGAATTGAGCCTAAAAACAATGAAAAACCATGGACACCGAACACTGTGTGCACCACATGCCGAGTCGAATTGATTTCTTCGGAAACCGGAACAAAAAGGTACGTTGTAAAAATTAGGAATTTGTTCCCTTTTAATGCATAGCTGACTAATTTCTGAAACTATATATTTAGGCGACGTGTGAAATTTCCCTGAAGGGAACTCAGGCACTAGTGACACAAATTTCTGGTTCAGAACTAGATATAAAGTGGCCAATAAGAATTAGTACGTTAGTTCGCGAACTAGTACTGGTTCGGAACGCACTAGAAGCGAACTAGCTCTGAACTAGAGATTTTCCCTACAGGGTTATTACACCAATGAAGTGGAGGGAACCAACTTGCCATTCAACGGACTGCTATATTTGTACTACAAAAGTACTTGGGGTTGGAAAGTCCAGAAAAGTAACCTATGCGAGCGTATCTACAGTGTCATTACCAGAACTAATTTCAACAGAAGCGACATTGCCAGAATCAAATTTAACTTTAGTTCCGGCTCCAGTTTCATTGTCAACAGTAGTATCTGATTACGCGGCATCATGTTGTACTGAATTTCAAACGGAAAACGAAAGAAATTCTTTGTCACAAGCACAACTCAATGATTGGATAAGGGATTTGGAATTGTCAAAGGAAAAGGCCGAACTACACGCCTCTCGAATGCAACAATTTAAATTTGTTTCATCCGATGTTAAGGTAACATATTATAGAACTCGTCACGAAGAATTTTCCAAGTACTATACGAAGGAGGACAGTGTTTGTTACTGCAAAGACATTGCTGGTCTATTCAAACAATTTGGTGAACCATATGATTCAAAAGAGTGGCGATTGTTCATAGACGGCAATAAATTAAGTTTAAAGGCCGTATTATTGCATATTGGCAACCAAAAGCCATCTATCCCGATCGCGCATGCAGTAAATACGAAGGAAACATATGAGATAATGCAAAAATTGCTCAAGTTAATCAAAAACGAAGAACATGATTGGAAAATATGTGCCGATCTTAAAGTCGTTGGAATGCTATGTGGTCTACAAAGTGGATACACAAAATACTGTTGCTTTCTATGCAAATGGGATAGCCGAGCTCGTCAAGACCACTACATCATAAAGGATTGGCCAGAACGAATCGAGTTTCAAGTTGGGGTAGATAACATAAAATACTCTCCACTTATAAAGAAGGAAAACATAATTCTACCTCCGCTCCACATCAAGCTCGGCCTTATCAAAAACTTTGTGAAGGCTTTGGACAAAGAAGGCGAAGCTTTTCATCATTTGAAGACAATCTTCCCAGAGATTTCAGAAGCAAAAATAAAGGAAGGGATTTTTGTGGGACCGCAAATAAGGAAAATGATGACCAATAACCATTTCAAAGAACTACTGTCACCAGTGGAGGCAGCAGCGTGGAATTCTTTTGAAAAGGTCGTTACTTCTTTTTTAGGCAAACACAAAAGTCCTAACTACGAGATGATAGTGAACGACTTAATCAAAAACTATGCGGAAATGGGTAAATAAAAAAACATATTATAATAAATTATATATTAAATATATAATAAATCTGAATTCATCGTCCAGTTCCGAACAAACAAGAACGGGAAAAATATAAACAAAAAATTTGTTCTGAATTGAAAGATAAATCCAGCCTAAGAAAATTATATACTAATGTGTCACTTATGTATTTATCTAATTTACTTTTTTATTTTCTTTCAGGAGTAAATATGTCTTTAAAAATTCATTTCTTACACTCCCACTTAAATTTTTTCCCGCAAAATCGTGGCGACGAAAGTGGCGAGCATGGCGAAAGGTTTTACCAGCAAATGAAAGTGATTGAAAGTCGGTATCAAGGATTCTGGGATGTCGCTATGATGGGCGACTACTGTTGGTTTCTCATAAGAGAAACCGATCCTAATCTAAATAAGCGTCAAAACAAGACACATAACTTTTTCAATTATAAAATAAGATCATAGAGTTAAGACAGAACCATATGTACATATGCTATTTATGTAGGGTACTTAAGTATTAAATGGATATATTTACTTGAATGCTTATAACTTTTGTATTAGTTCATCGATTTTGTTCACTGATAGCTTGTTTTTTTTTTGTAATAAAACAGAGCTTAGAGGGGGGGAAAATATCTGCTAAAAAACAAAAAGTTTTCGAGATGCTTCCTCGCAAAGTACAATTTTTTTTATATTTTTACAAAAAAAATTAAAAAAATCCGTAATGATTGTTCACTATGTTTGAATGGGTTGGGGTCAAAATTCTGCTTTTTTGGAAATTCTGCATTCATAATTCCGGAAGTCGAAACACGGGAAATCAAAATTATGGAAGTCAATATTCTGGAATCCAAAATTCTAAATTGCAAAATTCTGGAAACCAAAATTCTGAAATTCAAAATTCTGTACACTTTTTTTGTTATCAACACGCATTTTTAAGCAAAATTTTGCCTTTAACATTTAACTGGACTTGTTCTGAAGGAATTAAAGACAAATGTACCGTGCGTATTGACACACAATTTCACGGCTGTGAAATGTTATACGAAAAAAAATGAACATTCTCATGATCCATGTGCGCATAAAAAATCGTTTGCAGATCCAAATAATCATTTTAAAAATATGGTTTCGCTTGAGTTTTCTGCATCCTAGCCAAATAATTCAGCGTTCGGTATCTATGACAGAAAAACACATTGGACATTATCTGCCATCAAGAAGTGCCCTTAAGTTAAAAATTAGAAGACAACGGAACAGTTTAAAATGTTTTAAAGAGCCAACTTGTGTTGAAAAAATAGACATTCCTTTATTATCACTTAATGTTTTGGAAGGTCAACTATTTATTTTAAGTAAGAAAGTTATTAAAGTTATGGCGAATGCATTCTTATTTTTGGAACAAAATCTTCGCTGCAGTTGTTAAATGAGAGCGACTGCTGGATTATGGACGGTAAATTTGACGTTGTTCCAACGATGATGAGGCAGCTATTTTCCATACACGGCTGAGTAGAAATACAAATTGTTCCGCTGGTTTTCTGTCTTATGACCAAAAAATCAAAGTCGATGTATATTTCTTAAATATAAGCACAATTTATTAAAATACTCGATTTTGCTCAAATTTTGGGGAAAAAATTTCCAGAATTAATTCTGGAAAACGTAAATTCCGGAATTATGAAAAACCAGAATTTTGAAATACAGCCAAAAAAGGCGAAGAAAGTTCGGAATTCCGATTTCCTGATTTTTGTCGACCCAGAATTTTGATTCCGGAATTTTGACTTCAGAATTTTAATTTTAGAATTTTGACCGTTTCCGGTTTGAATCTGCAGGACCTAGCAAAAAGTGTTGTATGTACTGATTATAGTAAATTTTATAAGCTTTCAAATTTTTCAAACCGTTTTCGAATAGCTCAATTTGTTCTTGAGATATACACGATTAAGTGGAGCCATCTTTTTTGTTTTTTGAAATAACGGTAAATCGTAAATATCTCAAAAACGGTACCATTCAAGTAAAAATAACTTTGATTTTCGGAATTAGGAGGTGATTTTACATAGGAATTTCACTATGGCGTCTCTGGTGCAGAAAAAAAGTTGGAATTTGTGATCCAGTGTAATCAGTCATTCAGCGATTCAAAGAAAAAATAAACTATACTTTACGGGGCAATTATGGCATTTTAAGTGTAAATGATAATGGGGCCTATTAAATATCCGCTATAGAGCAATGACACTCAAACCGGCAACCACGGACACTAGCAGAAGTAGCAACAAAAAGCGGGGCTGTAAACCACTGCATCAATGGGAGTGGTTTGTTTTAGTGGTATCAACTACCTAGGAAACTTGTACCGACATAAAACCATGAAACATGGGTTTTCGGTAAATATAGGGCGAATCAGAAGAACATAGAATTTACGATAAAATGACGACACTGGCGTGGTACCGCCCATTTTTAAAGGGAGGAATTTTTGAGAATTCGACTGGTCATCACTTTTAAACTGATTTAATTTAAATTTTGAAAATCACATAAATTGACATAATTCGGTAAAGTAAATAGCTAAAATAGTATAAATTGGTAGGTGATGATGAGATTTGGCACCGCTGAGTATTTAATGTTCGGTTTACCCGAATTACATTTCCTTTTTTGTTATCGTATTTTGACATTTTATTATTTTCCTTTCAATACCCAAAGAGACCATGAGTTTGGTTCAAAATCTATGTGTAGCCCTGACAACAACAACAATTGCATTACTTGTAGCTTTTCAAGTGCAAAGAATGTGCGTACCGAAACTATTTCACCGCTATCATTCACACCATACGCACTTATATTCTATAGGTTTATCTTCTTTCTTCAGAAATATTCGTAATTACGTGTTTGCCCCGTTGCCGCTTTCGACAAAGCTTCGTGGCGTTTGGCTGCGCATTAAGATAAAAAGTTCCATATTTATTACCCTCAGTACCTATGGAAAGCTTTGCTGATATATTTTGCTTTCGTCACAAATCATTATATGAAAATTTTTTTAAGTAAACACTGCTCATAAATCCACACAAACATACATATGTACACACACATTCAGTTCTATCAAAGAAGTTAGTGCAAAAAAGTTCAAAACGAAATTCAGAAGAAATTTTCCAAAACAATATTTAAATTTGTATAATTAACAACTACTATTTATTAGGTATGAACTAGTGATGTAACGAGTGTTCGCATTCGCTTTCACGAAATTTCTACGTACGTATTGCGAATATGAGTGTCAGAAAAACATTTTGGAATTAAACCATAATCCCTTATATAAACATAACATTCTCAATACAAGAAAAGTTCATTTAACCTAGTAATCACACTACACGGTTAAAAATTTGAACCTAAACTTTAAACTTTTTTGGACTACATATGAGTGGCTCAGTGCCCTCCTTGCCTAACCCTCGAAATTTTTTATATGGAGTTATTATGCTATACTACTTAGAAATATTCCAAAGAAAGAGAATAGAGAGAATAGATTCTTTAAATATGGTTTTTTCGCATAATAAAGATTGTGAGGGTTAAGCATTTCTGGCCTTAGGGCCGCTTGCATAAAAGCTGATAACGACTAACCGGAGTTTAATTGACGTATTTTGTATGGTTAGCTGTCAAGTTAATCACCGATTAGGCTTAATCGGCTTTTATGCAAGTGGCCCTTAGGCTGTTTAATTTTTAATTACCTATTAACTTTGTCACTAATTATTAGAAAATTACTAAATTGAGGGTTAGGCAAGGATGGCACCGAGCCACTCATATATGACCAAACCAAATTTGATTTCAAATTCAATCTAGACCATTTTTCTAGGAAATTGGCTAAATGAATCGGGTTTCAATTATAAACCAGAAATGTTTTAACGATTGTTTTAAGATAAAATAAATTTTTTGCCCGTTGGCGGGAATTCGAACCAAGACTCCCCGGGTTATGCCCGTCTGCTCTACCACTGAGCTACATCGCACACATAAATGTTGTTGGCAAAATTCAATCTTGAATAAGCTTTCAAAAATAAATTTGAATTTTCAAACCAAAAAGTTTTAATTTTAGACCGAAAAGTTTAAATTTTTAAACCAAAAAGTTTTAATTTTAAACCGAAAAGTTTTAAGAATAAAATAAAATTAAAAAAATGTGGCACTTGGCAGAATACGAACGAAAACGCTCAGAAGTCACAGCCGACTGCTCTACGGCTGAGCTATGACGCACATGAAGTTTTTGTGGGCAAAATTCAATTATGTACATTCAAACAAACCAAAAAAAAAAATTTAGATTTCTTCCCTACAAGTTGATGTCAACAACTGTGTCCGTGTGAGTTTTTTTTCTCTTTCTAACACATTACTAATTTGAATTAAGCATATATCTGTCTCACTCAATTTTTGGATCAAAGATGACATCATCATGATTGTCATAATGATATCACAACTGGCAACTGTCTAAACCTTCAAATCTGATGTAAAAATAATGTTTAAATATTTTGTTTTTTTCAAAAATCAAATTAAAAAGCTCAAGATTTATTGAAAACTTTATATAAATAAATAACATACAATTCAATATTTATAAATTAGACCGCGTTTTTTGAGAAAAATTTACCTACGCGTTGCAGGAACCAGACAAGCCGACATATGTTTCGATGATACTGGAATTACATCTCTTCTTGGACTTTTCTTCCCGGCATTGTGAGAGTCGAACTCACAACACTGTAGTGACTTGTATGCTAGAAGGTCTAACACCTTAGGCCACTACCCAGCTTGAAGGTAAACCCTTCTCAGTGTCCATTTATGCATATATTTATACTTCCATATAGAACATTTCTTTAATTTCAATGCTAACTTATATGAAAGATTTGCGAATTTTAGGACTTGGTGTGAAACCTATGAAATAATTTTCTATGCTTAATTAAGCACGAATACTTTTTCCATTTATAACATTTAAACTCTTTGTTGCTTTTGACTTGTAGTCTATTGCTGTAAATACCGACGGTGCTATAGAAGCAGAAGCTCTGTTGTTTTCTAATAAATACAATGTTTATATATGGAGAAGATATCATCACTCGCATATATTCGCATATTTACCTACCTAGAGATGGTTTGAAAGTTAAGAATTAGGTGTGTGCAAGACATACATGGAAGTTCTCTTTGCCATAATTCACAGAATCTTCTTGACTTAATTCTCTTTTTCAATTAATGTAATTAAGCATTTGCATTAGGGTGATTCAAAAAAAATGTCGACTTGGTCTTACCCCCTAAAAAATTAGGTATTGATGAGAAAATAAGCCTTGCAAAAAATTAGCGCTCTACATTTTGTATGGGGAAAAATGGCATTTTTTTCAAAGTGAATTTTCTTTTCATTTTTGAAAATATTTTTACATACTCTTCTCGAGATAGAGCAGCTTTTTCTTGGTAACTTTTTAAGACAACTGTAACTTTGAGTAGTAATAATATGTTTCTGTTAATGCTAGATCTAGAGAATTTGTGGTACACATGATTAGCCCTTTAAAAAGGGCCATGTGGAAGGACTTATACAAAAAACGGGGTAACAGCTTACATTGTACGAGTACTGGAACTCTTTTCGGTATCCTTAAGCCTTTGCGTGGTTAGAGAAAAAGTCGGTGTTGCGAAACTTCAAACTAGTGAAAAAAATACTAGTAGGAGTCAAGAAATATCCATTCCATACTAGTATACAATTAAACCTCTCTGGCTGAACTCGTACTAGTCAGGAAATATCCATTCCATACTAGTATACAGGTAGAATTTTCTGGCTGAATTCATACTAGTCAGGAAATACCCATTCCATACTAGAATACAACTAGAATTTTCTGGTCGAAATCCTACCAATCAAAAAATTTCCATTTTACTATTTGTATTTCCCCGAACACGAGAAAGCATCTTGGAATTATAAGACAAATAAGTAGCAAATGATTTTTGGGATTGTTTTTTAAATTATAGTTGTAGTCTAATTCATGACTTGTAGATGACTGTTGTTGTTGTTGTTGTAACGAGGTGTAGTCCTGCCCAACGCGTATTTTTCCTTAACCTAATTGTCATCAATATCTTCTAACGGGAGTCCAAGGAAACTAGCAGTTTCAATAGGGTTGGACCAAAGAGAGATGGGTATTGTGGGGGGACGAGCCGCATGCCGGACATACATTCGGCACATCAGGGTTCAGTCTAGATATGTAGGAGTTTAACCTGCTACAATATCCAGAGCGTAATTGAGCCAGAGTGACCCTTGTCTCTCGAGGAAGATGACGCTCCTCTTCAGAAATGCCTGGAGTTGCGGCATGTAAGAAATTGTTTAGCGGACAGAGCGCAGAGTAATGGCCAACAGACGTTGTATGGATATGCCCCAAGGCCTGTTTATGCACCTGTAGATCAAACGGCGTTGTTATATAGTGTCGGATCTCATCAAAATTGACATCTCGTAGGACATCAACACGTAAAAAATACCAGTTGCTTATATGGAAAAAAGACAAAAGACAGACTAGTTGGGCCTGGTGCACAAACCAGTTGTAAAGTGGTTTTCAACAAGTTTTTTTCGCTGCAGGGAAGTTGTTTCTTGCAAATGTCTAATATTTTTTAAACTTGTAAGGTTTAATGAGAACCCTTATTGTGTCGACGCTGTAAAACTTGCTGGTTTTAGTACTGGTAGCTGCTGTAGGCTATAATTTTCCACCCACATGTAATTTTCCAGCAAAGTGTGCCTGGTTGAACTCGACTATACTCTACACCTTAATTCTTTTAGATGTGCGAATTTGGTTGTGGAGGCACACGTTCATTAAGTCTGTGTAACAACTTGTCGTTGACTTTGAAATGTGCGCTAGTTGCGGCCACAGAAATTGCCGTGAAGTCATTGGTTTGAAAAAATGCATAGGTAGGTATTTAATAGGCATTAGCCTTTATCTTTGCCACTTCGCTTGACATGTTGGCCTTCTTAACCTTTTGGCTATAATTTTATAATATATACCACATAAAAAATATACTAGAGATACCTATCAATGCCGTTATTGTGGGATAGTCGGATCTATTCAAAGGATCAGGAATTTTTAAATTTACAATTTTGGCTAAAAGTATTTTTGCACGCAAGAAATTAAATTTATTTGAACAAGTAAATTTTTTTGTGTACTTACACACTATGCTACTATAGATACTGTAAAACGGTTGCTTTCATTCGTTTTTCTTCTGTAAATAATTATATCAAGACGGCACCCTACGAGTATCTACTTACGTTTGCTTAATTCTTTCAATACCCGCAGCGTCAATTTGTGTCGAAAATTTCTCAATCAACAATTTATGCATCACAAAGGAAGCAGATGCTTTTTGGTTAGAAACCAATGGTCTTGCTATGAAAATCTTTTGAGCAACAGAAGCCACTTGACTTACTCGTACCTCAAAGTCGTGCATTTATAGCCTTAACATTTGTCTCCGGTCAATACGACATTTTATTATGGTTGTTCATTTCGCAACAATTTGGCATAAACAAAACAATTTTATCGTGTACTAGCATCAGCAATTGTCGTAGACAATGTTGCCATTAGTTTTCAGATAGTGTCAAGACGGGGGTAAAACACTTCAATTTCGTGCCGTTTTTGCCTTAACCAATTGACTTTGGTAAAACCTGTAAGCCTTCGTGGTTTTTGGTGCAATCAATTACATCGTATCTACATTTTGGTTTTCTTCGTTTACTGAAATATTTTTATTTTGAAGATGGGTGGTTAATACAGAAACGGGACGATTTGCTTTTTTTCCTATCAAGGAAAGGGAAAGTCTTCCTGTGCTGTTTCATATGGCTACTGGGCCACACTCCATTTTTTGAAAGCGCACTATTCAAAAAGCTAATAAAAATTTATTAAATCAATAATAACGCAGCAGCAACACTACTCGTATCTGAATTCCGGTGGTCAGTAACCGATATTATTACTATATCGATAGCTATTGCATCGTAAACGGCAAGTTATCGAATGCCCAGCAACTTATAGAGGTATGTATATTATTCACCGTTAAATCGATGGCAAAGATGGATCGATTAATGGTTAACAATTCTAAGCTACATCCGGTATTTGGCCTGCTGCAACAATACCACGCGACATTTTGTTGCAAGTTTATGTTGGCTACTTGCTCAGACATAAACATTTGCATGGTAAACATAAATTCTTTAAGTGAATGCATGTCTACATGTGTACATTGGAGTGGCCCGTTTTTTTTAATGTTATCCACTGTATTGGTGTTAAGTGGTATAAATCCCAAAGAGTTTCGATTCAAATCTTCAAGTCTGAACCATGTGACAATCATGAAGTTAATTGAATACTGACATTGCAACTATTGCATAAGGAATATGGAATACTAAAAAAAAACTTTCATAAACTTTCATAAAAGGTTCAATGATGTGAATAGAGGATGAAACCAACTCTATAGACAAACTTGATGATGTATTTGACATCGTATCGGAAAATATTTAAAGTTCAGCGTGCAGCAAGTCATGGGTCCTGGCTAATCATTTCAATGAATTGTGGCAAGGAATCGTCTGATCAATTAAGTCTTTATTTAAAAAGAGTAGCATCTTAAAAAAAGTAATGCTTGCATTTTTTTTGAAAGAAGTAAATATCACTCTTATATACAAAACGCGGGTCGATTTATTAACCTATATCGCGCCATCGATTTTTCGATAGGTTTGGGGTTAGGAAAAAAAAGTTCCACTACGCCTACCCAAAAAAATAATTTTCGAGCCTGCAAAATTTGAGTTTTTTGAAATTTGTTTTCGTTTATTTTTAAGGTTTTTTTAATGACCTACTTAAAAAATTTTCATTTGACTTAAAAATTTTTATACATACCCTGTCCGACTCAAAATTGTTCGCTAAAAACTTTGGCGATAACAGTTTTTTGAAAAAAAAAATAAATATTTTTGGGGTTTTGAGGAGTGTTTTGGTGAAAAAAATAACTTTTCCGCCATTTTTTTTAAGGGTTTCTTCAAAAACGTGCAAAAGTGTTGCCGATGAAAACGAATTTGTCTCGTAGTTCCTATCCCACTTAAAATTATGCGATAAAAACGTTGGCATTAACAGTTTAAAAAAAAAATAATTTTTTTTTGTTTTTGAGACTTGTTTTGGTCGAATTCGTTTTTTTCATTTTCAAGGCTCCAAATTATTTTTTATGTATATGTTTCCGTTAGACCCACCAATAAATATACCAAAATGGGCAGAGGACGAGCTGAGTTGATTTAGCCATGTCCGTCTGTCTGTTTGAACGCAAACTATTCCCTCAGTTTTTTAGATATCTCGATGAAATTGGCATAAAGATGTATACTGGCATTAAAGGAGATATATGTCGGATCCGGTAGGATCGGACCACTATAGCATATATCTCCCATATAACCGATCGTTCAGATAAAAGGTTTATTGCCATTTCTCTCTCATTTTTAGAGGTTAAAGCATGAAACTTGGTAAAGTAGTATTGACCATTAAAAATGTGTTCAAAAAATTATCTAATTGGAAATTAAAACATAAAACTTTTGAATTAGTTTGAACTATTTATTGAAATTATGAAAATGACAGTTTGCAGTTGCAGTTTACAAAAAAGTGTGAAAAATATGGGAATTCATTTTAAAGTTCAGAGATTTCCTGGCAAATCCTGCGATTTTTATGAATGGCACGTTTAGATACGTTGGATACTAGCTGAACGTACCGCTCGGTGCCTTGAATATGGCATGGAATATTCGGATCCGGAAGCTTTCAAATGTTCATACGGTATGCCTCTTGTGAATGGCGGTTCTGACAGCTCATTATCGTCGTTCAAATCAATCATATGAACGTACTCAGTGCAATCAAAATTAATTTTTGGTTTTACGTAGGGAGAGATGGATCAAATAAATTATCCCGAATATATAAAATTTTTTTCAGTGCATAATTCCGAATATGTTTTCGGTCGTCGAAGAGCATGCTGAGTAAAACATTTTCACAATGTGCAAAATAGGAATTATTATCAATTGTGTTGTTGATCACTTTACGTAAATTGTTTGGCAAATATTGCGTCCATCGTATGAATTTTCCAAGCAAAGCACTACCGTATACAACCGACTTATAATATTTGACGTTAAAATACATGGGAACGTACACGCACATTATGTATGTTGCCAAGATTTTCAAATTCTTGGATGGAGTGTTGGTTGTAGCGTAAAGACGAAGGATTCTACAGGCTTTTGTGAGCCATCTAGCATGATTTATAGGGCCCGGTGTAATCATAGCCAGTGAAGTTGGAACGTAGCCATTCGAAATAGCATTAGCAATTTTGTATAGATACTTCGCATCCGTTGATAGTTTCTTCTCTTAATCATCATCCAAGCGTGGTGGCATGTTTTCAAGTGGAATCGCTTCAAAATTCGTAACAACCTGGATAATATATTGTTGTTGGGAATTTATTACTCTGTCGCTTATAGGGAAAAGTTAAAAAAAAGAGTGATAAGTACCTGTTGGGAATGGCAGTTGTGAAGATCTTTTTCAAGTGATCCAGTTGAGGTTCTTGGCCCAGTCGATCGCGATTTTTCCAGTGTTTCATACAAATGACGAAACGGCAATTCGTTGAAATGTAGTAAACAAATCCACCAGTGTAATGCTCTGTTCAGTTGCATTTCGTCGCAATATACCTCTGCCCTCCCCAGTGTTTGCAACTTCGCCGTCAGAGCAAATGACAATTAAATTATCCAGAGGAATCTGCTTTTCTTCAAAAAATTCCTTCAAAGCTCCATGTTTCGCTTCAGCAGAATCATTTTGACATAACCAAGCAATTGGTTGTTCGGCTCTTGTACGACGACTAAATGTGATTCTTTCTTCATTTCCGAATAGTAAGTTTCGCCAACTTTTATTTGAGTCAATGCGTCGTCTTTTCGACCGTCAAACGAAGATGCTTTCATACACCCTGTTTTGCGTTGGCGGAGAACATCCAATCTAAGTTTTCTCATTTCCCTGTCTACTTTGTTTTTGTCACAAACAATGGTTCGGCCGTGTTTATCTCTCCATCCAATGTCTTCAAACAAAGCTGATGCTAGGCAAGATGCAACTCTGCTTGTCGCGCCCAATCTTTCGCACATCATTGCAAACTTGGAGAATAATGTGATTCGGTCGATGTATGAGCCACATCCATTGGAGTATCACCTTGCAAATCTGAGGGAGTTGGCTGATACGTTACATCGACAGTTAATGCCAATGATGGTTGCATTGTAAACACTTCTGTCTCTGAAGGATCCTCAACAACAGGTATTGATAGTGTTCTATCGTTGTGCTGGTCAAAAATAAAGTGTTTCAGGTTATCGGCAATTTTACCACAGTTACAAAGATTTGTTAGCAGCGGGCATTTGCATTTTGCGATGAAAAATATTTTCTTTGTACCGTCAACGAAACTTTCAAATTTTTCCAAATATCGTCCGGCCCTTGACATTTCCTTGTATTTGTCAAGTAATGCATGTAGTTTTTTTGTGTTTGTTTTTTGCTCCAAATTTCTATAAGTTTGTCGTAAACATTTGGTGTGAATGCCTTATATGTGAATATTTTATTTGTCTGTCTGATCTGATCGGCCAAAAAAAAGTAAAACTTCAGAATATCGAATGCAGTTGGCAAAGAAAGTTCATCCAGATCCCTTGCTGGACCGAATAGTTCCACATTATGAGAATGTAAGTTGCCTAACGAGGGTGCTGACGTTGATGCTTCTTCTACTTCGCCCTCATTTTGCTCTACATTTCTTGATGATGATGATGCTCCTTCGTCCATATTGTGTTTCTTATGCCAATAATATATTTTGAACGAATGTGTAGATATAATAAACTTTTTTGAAAACCGCAATAATTAAACTACTTTATGTCGAAATAAAAAATCCCGACTGACAAAAACGTTTAAATAGCACGGAATAGTAAAACTTGTTTTGAAAAAAAAAAACACAATTTTAAAATTTAAGGGCCGCTTGCATAAAAGCTGATAACGACTAACCGGAGTTTAATTGACGTATTTTGTATGGTTAGCTGTCAAGTTAATCACCGATTAGGCTTAATCGGCTTTTATGCAAGTGGCCCTAAGTGAAGTTAAGCTTTGAACTCGCAATATCAACTGAAACAACTTCCTACAATATCTCAATAAGGCTAAGAGTCAGGTAGAAATAGTTTTTGCCTACAATCTTCAGTTTTTATTGTGCTACCTAAACGAGGGATGTAGGGTAGAAGGGGGCACATTCTCCACTGGGGCACATATGCATGAGCTGCAGTAAATCGACAGTAATGGTGAGTTCATCTTTTTACAAACAGGTAGAAAGTTTTTCGTTGAAAAGCCGATTATGTACTCGTGGTTCCAAAAAAAAAAGGCTGTTAAACAATCAACAATGGGGAGTTATGAAAAAAAATATCTATATGAACAATTGGTTCTAACGGAAACATATATACATGTTATCTTTTATTCTTCGTTGAGTGCGGACGTGTTTTTTAATCGCTTTTTCAAAATTCGTTTTTTGCCTTCTAGTTAGCCTTAATTACCTTACTATTATAAGCAATAGTTTCTGCCGTGCTAAACCTATAGATCCTACATAAAAAATAGTGACAAGTTGTGCAATTTTTTAATAATAAAGTGCGTAATTTATTATTAACATTTGTCAACTGTATTCATATTTGGTTGTGTGTTCCTATTTGCTAATCGTTTTGCTTTGTTTTCTGCTTTGCGTGTTCATTCTATCTGTGTTCACAGCCTGCTGACCATTGTATACCTTATATAGCATTGTGCATAAATACCAAGTGAATTCACTTGACGATAAACGTCAAAATTCCAAAATGAGTTTAACACCTGTTTGAGATTGTGGTTAATAACCAGTGTGATATCATAGACATAGTCGTGAAAACTTCAAAGTGAGTTTAGTCACCTGTTTTTAATTTACTTTTTTGTCTCACTTCTTTCCATCTTTCCATCTCTTTCTACCATTAGGTAAAAGATAGGAGACCGCCATGTTGATGTGTGCAGGATGTTAAAACAACGCCATTGCTTTTCTGTTATTCGGTGCTGGCGACATTTTAATATGTGCAGGATGTAAACAAACCGACATTTTAATGTGTGTTGTCAAAAGAAGAGTTCACACTTGTTATTGATACACAATGTTATATAGTAGCGCAACTCGAAAAAACACACTAATACACACGCACTGCATATTCCCCATAAGCACAGAAAAATATTTTCTCAAACGTTTGGTGAATAATGAGGGTCAATAATGAACCATGATTTGGACAAAATTTATTTTAGGGAATGGTAGAGGGGGTCGTATGTATAAAAACTGTGAAGGTAGAAACTGCCGGACATTTATATTATAATTTTTATATTTAATTATAACTCAAGTTAATACTCATTTAGCAAAAAAGTTTACCTGCTACAGGTAGTTTATCACTAAATCGAAAATTAATTGATTGATTAATTGATATTAAGTTTTTAAAAAGTGAGAATTGACGTTGAATGTTTCATCTCAAATGCGTCTCAGATTGATATCAAACAAAATGGCTTATTGGGCTTCATACTATTCCTTCATTCCATTTCATTTGGAGTCACTCAGCCAGTGCCTTCCACTCAAATTCGTAAGAAGAAGAAAAGAAGTTGCCAAACTATAGAGGGATAAACAATGCTGCTGACCGCGCAATCGTTGTCTCAGCTGTGCAGAGATCCAGAGTAACACTTTCTATTTTATTTATTGCCTGCTAATTATAAAATACTTATACATCCTACATAAAAAAATAGTGGCAAGTAGTGCAATTTTTAATAACAAAGTGCTTCCCTATTTAAAAATCACTCTGCTTTTGTTACTGCCTCCGAGCTCTTTTTTGCCTTTGTTCACTGCTTGCCATCCGTGCAATCGTTGTCTTAGTTGTGCAGAGTTCCAGAATAACACTTTTTCACTTTATTTATTGCCTGCTATTTTATCATGGATGATTACTGTGGAAAATGTGATAAAAATTTTGGAAGATCTGAACTTCTAATGGTTCCGTGTAGCGGTCTTTGCAAAAAAACGTTTCCATCGCTCCTGTTGTGAAGGCCCAATGGCGGAATGTGATATAAAATTTTTGAAATTAAATAACCATGTTCGTTATTTCTGCCCTGATTGTGTCAATGGACTGGAAAAAATTTCGAGTGTGCTGGAATCGGTCGTCGACTCTCAAAATCTTGGTCTTGAGGCGATCATGACTGCTTTCGAGATTAGATTTAAGGATTTAGCCTCTCAAATTAAAGATCTCAAGAACATCATTGTAAAATCTGATGGAAGTGAATCCACAAACACAACCAGAGCTAGAAAAAGCGAAAGAAAAGGTTAAGGTGAAGAACAAGGGTAGTGCCAAAAAAAATAATAAATTAATTAATAACTTGGCAGCGGAAGTTAGTGCGCTAAAAACTGCTGTTGTTAGCTCCGGTGCTTCACCCACTACCAAAACTCTATCGAAACCCATCTTTTTTCTTTTTCGCCGCTACCTAGTGGTTCGGGTTCCCTCTCTTCTGTCCCTCCTCCTCGTAAGCCTACTGATGGTGCTGTTACGCCCATTATACCTTCTCTTGTGCTTTCAACAGCCGATTGCATCCGTTCATTTACGTCGGATAATTCTGCTGTTTCTGCTGTTGATAACAACATTATACCGCAACCTCAACCCGCTAATACAGCGGAAAACAACATTGAACCGTCCACTCACTCCGCTATTACTGCAAATGGTGAGTGGCAAACTGTACCGTTAATAAACAGGCGCACTCGTGATAGAGACAATACCAACAATTCCGATGAAAGGAATTCTGTCGTAAATCTCGAGTCTGCGTCTGGGCGTTTGCCCAAGCCGGCCCGCAAACCGATGTTATCAGGATGGTCAGTGGAGTTCCACCGCGAAGGGCTATTTTTGTTTCAAGGCTGATGCCGTCGTTGACTCGAACAGATATCAAAATGTACGTTTGCTCCAAACTTGGTGTTACCCCTACTAGCAACGTCAGTGTCTACAAATTTAACTTCAAGTATGAAAGAGAAGTTTCATCTTTCAGAGTCTCAGTTCCGACTCATTTTTCGACAGGGTACTTGACCCTGCATTTTGGCCTAAACACTCTGTTGTACATTTGTACACAGACAAACAGAAAACTGATTCTGCTTCAAAAAACTGAATAAGTTAACTTCCTTCTCTACTTTTGTTGCCCATTACCAAAATGTCCGTGGCCTACGTTCCAAACTGAATAACATTTTTCTAAATAGCTTGACTTTTACTGCCCATGTAATTGCTTTTACAGAGACCTGGTTAAAACCAGATAATTTTAATTCTGAGATTTTCTGCAACAATTATGTCGTTTATCGGCGTGATCGTGAAACTAGGGCAGGCGGCGCCCTCATAGCTGTTGACTCAAGTCTTTCATCTGAGTTGGTTGTCTTAGACAATGTGTCCGATATTGAAGTCATTGCAGTTAAAGTTTCAATGCCTGGTTCCTGCTTATTTATATCCTGCTCGTACATACCGCCTCAATCGAATCTGATTGTATATAATCAGCATAACTCAGTTATTAGAAGTTTGTATTGTCAGTTACGAGATACAGATCGCTTTTTGGTGCTTGGTGATTTCAATTTGCCCTTAATTAGTTGGGTCGGCACAAACGACTCAAACATTTTAACTCCTATCACTATGTACAGTCACTTCTCAGAGCAGAAAACCCAGGACATCGCCATGGATCTCTGCGCAGTGGAACCACCCGGGGTTTTACCTCGGCCAAGGACTGTCACTTTCAATGTAACCCTGTTTAGTATGCTTTGTCCCATTCCGAAACTATCATCCTCCCCCCTTGCAGTGTAGATACTTTTGTCGGATCTCTACCTGTGAACCCCGTTCTGAACAGTCCTCCACCGGATATTGCTGAAGAAGAACGCACCTTACCAAGGGAGACAAGAGTTACCTTGGCACAGCTTAGGTCTGGATATAGTGTAAGGTTAAACTCCTACTTGTCCAGACTTAATGACACAATCTCAAACACATGCCCTGCATGTGGTAGGACCCCCCATGATACTCTACATCTCTTCAATTGTTCATTTGAACCTACTCTTCTAACCCCTCTGTCCCTCTGGACAAACCCTGGTGAAACTGCACGTTTCCTTGGACTCCCCTTAGAAGAGCTTGATGAAGATCTTCGGAATGATCATACACTCTAGACAGGGCAATGCATTGTTAACAACAACAACAACAACAACAACAACAACTCCTATCACTCAGCATGATTTCCTCAATGACCTTTCGCACACTTCTCTTGTACAAATCAATAACGTACCAAATTCTAAAGATAAAATACTGGATCTGGTATTTGTGGACGACTCCGTAGGGGTCGCTCTTAAACGAATTGCTCCGTTATCCGTTCCTGAAGATACACTACATCCTACGCTTGAGATAGCTTTGGACATTGTGTAAACTGGGGGGCTTGGTGCTGCGTATAGTTGTCACCGCCCCCGTACGCGATGGTTCTATAAAACGAACTTTGTCAAGCTTAATGAGTTGTTTGCCAACCACGACTGGACGGATCTCTATGCTTGTAAAGACATCGAGTCGGCAACCTCCATTTTCTACAATTTTCTTAACGGGTTTTTCGACAGCTGTGCCCCTCTTCGCTATATTAGTGTTGGTACGGCTAAGCCGCCCTGGTGGTCTAAACAGCTTGTGAGACTCAGCAACATTAAGTCTAGACAATACAAGCGTTTTAAGCGAACAGGAGCATCTGCTGACTATTCCAAACCTTCAGTTGCTCAATCAACAGTGCTATAAAGCTTACTTAGAGAGATGTAAAACCCAATTTTTTAATAACCCGAAAAGGTTCTACAATTTTGTCAAAAAGGAAAACTACTGGATTTCCATCTTCCTTGTTCCTTGGATCTAAAAGTGCCAGTTCAGATCATGACATTTCTGGATTGTTTGCAGAATTCTTTAAGTCGACTTACACATATAATACGTTCCAGTCCAGTCCCTACCCTTATAAGTTAGATAGTTCTAATAGCATACACATACCCGTTTTAGATAAAAATACCGTTCTACAATGCCTTCTGGCATTGAAACCTACATTTTCCCCTGGCCCGGATGGCGTTCCCAGTTGTGTGCTGAGTTACTGTGCCACACATTTAACCAACCCGATTTTTAAACTGTGTGAACTATCTCTCGAATCTGCGGCGTTCCCTACAATTTTGAAGCAATCTTTTATTATACCCTTACATAAAAAAGGTAGTAGGTCAAATATTGAAAACTATAGGGGTATAGCTAAGCTCTCAGCTATTCCTAAAGCTTTTGAGCAAATAATCACACGCCAATTGCAATATGGGTGTAGTTCTTTACTAGCGCTGTGTCAACATGGTTTTGTGCCCCGACGATCAACCTCAACTAACTTGCTTGAGTTCACCTCTCTTGTTATGGACGGTTTTTTGAAAGGTAACCAAACGGATGTGGTCTACACCGATTTCGGCAAAGCTTTCGACTCTGTCAACCATGCGCTTTTAATTCATAAACTTGACTTATTGGGGTTTCCACATCAATTATTAATATGGCTTACTAGTTATCTTACATACAGAACTCAATAGGTGTTGTTTAAAAATACTCTGTCTACCTCCATTGACGTAACTTCCGGTGTACCTCAGGGTAGTCATTTAGGTCCCTTGCTTTTCACCCTGTTCATTAATGACCTATCCCAAATCATCGCTCATTCCCGAACACTTATGTATGCGGATGATGTAAAACTTTGTTTCACATATTCGCCCACCGTACCTTCCCGTGGGGATCTATTTCAAGCCGAGTTGGAGTCATTCCGCCGCTGGTGTTCAGTTAATTTATTAATCCTGAATAGCTCGAAATGCAAGTTAATGACTTTTCATCGAGTAAAGCCGGTTTTTGTACCCTATTTACTAAACGACACTCTTTTGGAACGTATATCTGTTCTAACTGATCTAGGTGTTCTTTTCGACCTTAAACTTAGTTTTAATATGCACATCTCATCTATAGCTAATAAAGCCATGGGTGTGTTTGGCTTTGTTAAAAGATGGGCTAAAGAATTTGATGACCCGTACCTCACGAAAGTCCTTTACACATCACTGGTTCGCCCAATACTTGAATATTGCTCGAGTGTCTGGTGTCCCTTATATCAAGTTCATATACAGCGGATTGAGTCTGTACAAAAGCAATTTTTGATTTTTGCTTTGCGAGGTCTTAATTGGAATCCAAATATTCATCTACCTCCTTATAGAAATAGGCTTCTCCTCTTAAATTTACCTTCTTTGGAAAATCGAAGGATATTACTAGGTGTAATGTTCCTCCATAAACTGATTATTGGTGAAATTGACTCATCCGACCTGGTTAGCCGACTGAGTTTTGCTGTTCCTCCTAGGACGTCCAGACACTTTGTGCCCTTTCAATTACCTCTTTGTCGTCACAACTTTGCAAAAAACAACCCTCTGAATATTTGGTGTTCATACTACAACGACTTATATAGCTGTATCAGCTTAGAATGCTCTTTTGCCTCGATACAAAATGCAATACTTGTATGTCTGCAATCTGCTGACTAACAATATGGACACTTGCCCTTATTGTTTGTCAGTATTTCAATAATATTCGAAACCTTTAACGCTGCGTGGAATCGCGTCCATTCCGCCAGCACCACTAATAGTATCCTTAATTAAAATAAACAAGTAATCAGCAGGAAACAACATGCTAATAGCTCTATCTAGTTGCTGCGCGGAATCGAGTCCATTCCGCCAGTAAAACTCTTATGGCTCCTAGTATACTCGAAGTATATATGTTGCTCGGATTCGCGTCCATTCCGACAGCATAAACAACTTTTGCAGTTAACACTTACTGATTTCTACGTACAATGCTTAATAAATCGCCCTTTACAACCATCCAGATGGTCCTAATGATTTCTACATACAACTATACATGCCTGAATCGATCAATTGAGAGAGATAATTGGAGACACTGCCTTCCTGCTAGCTGCAAATAATATTATAAATAACTAATAACTGTATTCTTTTCTTGACTTATGTAAATAATACTCTTGTTATATCTTATATATTTCTTTTTGCAATATTGTTTCTGTTGTGTTAAGGGCTGGTTTCCTCGAAAAGCGTTGCCGCTTTTTTTCGGCCGCTACATTCCCAACGCTATCTTCACCGTCATTAGCTTTACCGCTTTTTTGTAAAGTCAGGCTAACGTAACTTTTTTGTCAAATAATATAAATAATAATTTGTCAGTCAAATTCTCAAACTTTTTCTTAAATTAAGTTTGGTATTTACGCTGCTAATTAATTGCGAGCTATAAGAAAATAGGGTTTCGAGTCAAATTTGGAGACATAAAACAGATACTCAGGGTTCTGGCCGTTGCGGTAATTCATTTCTGACAAAAAAAAAGAAAATACATACATACATACATTTATAATGGATGATGTAGAATTGGCTCTGTTAATAATTTTGGATGAGGAGCTTTCTGAAGAGGAGCGTGAACGAGAACCTGAAGCAGAGCTTTTCAAACAGCGGTCAAAAGAGGGATGCTTTGAGTTGTTGGTATTGCGTCACCTTAACACCAACGAATGCAAGTTTCGCCAATATTTTCGGCTGACTCCCGTTCTCTTCGACTACGTCCTTAATTTTATAAGAAGTGACATTACCGCGAAGCCAACAAATCGCGTCCCAACACCAATTTCGGCTGAGCAGAAACTAGCAATATTTTTAAGGTAACTAAAATGTTTATAGAAGGGTTTCACTGGAGGCAGATGATATACATCAAATAATATATACTAAATCATGGTACCATGTATTAAATACAAACCCAAATGTTTCTCTGTCGATTTGCAATAACTTTTAAGTTAAATTAATCTCCCATAACCATATCCAGATAAAACTGCTGAGCCAACCAACATTATGCAATGAATGTAATCGATTAATGGTGGTTTAACATAACGCCATATCGAATACATTTACCGGCTACCGGCTTCCAGTTAACAGTGATTCAAATAGGGATACCAAATGTGCATGCAAAAGCAACAACAATTTTGTTATCCGATTCACTTTGTTCCTGCATTTACATGCACAAGTGTGGCAGCTCTCGGGCCACATCCGGCAGCCACTTGCGGTCTATGACGCCACCACTTCATACAATTTGATAATACTTTTAGGTATGAAGTTCCAGCCAATTCTGACCACTCCTATTTTTTTCCATCATTTGTATGGAGTCGCGGCACTGTGCGGCGGTTTGGCTAAAAAATTAGTTTTTTTCTTCTTCCTACACTATTTGGTTTCCATCAAATACGCGGTACTACTTTTTGCAAATACGCGGATTTGCGCGCTGTGCGACGATATCTAATATCTTTATCTAATATCTTTAAACGAGTTAATCTTGTATATTTGTATATTTGTATTTTTGTATGTTCCGACTATCTCGAGAACCGCTTGACCGATTGGGATGAAATTTGGCACAAAGATAGTATGATGGATTCTAAGACTACCCACTTTAGGGTTGCCACTTGGGGCGGTTTACAGGGTTGCCACCTATCCCTTTTTTTTTAATTATGGAGCAAGAAATGCCAATATGGGTATCATATGAAAGGTATTTTCGGCGAGATACCAACTAAAATATTTTCAAGTAGAGTTGCCACCTAGGGTTGCCACCTTACCACAATATATTTGTATATCCGGTACTATCTCGAGAATCGCTTGACCGAATTGGCTGAAATTTGGCATGGTGATAGTATGATCGATTTTAAGACTACCTGCTTTAGGGTTGCCACTTGGGGCGGTTTACAGGGTTGCCACCAATCCTTTTTTTTTAATTATGGAGCAAGATATGCCAATATGGGTATCATATGAAAGGTATTTTCGGCGAGATACCAACTAAAATATTTTCAAGTGAGGTTGCCACCTTACCACAATATATTTCTATATCCGGTACTATCTCGAGAACCGCTTGACCGATTTGGATGAAATTTGGTATGTAGATGGTATGATTGATTCTAAGACTATGCATTTGGGGGTTGCCAGGTCATCATTTGGGATAATTTTTGGGTTATTTTGGGAACATCTGAGGGACTATTCAAGGATTATTTTGGGATCATTTTTGGATAATGTTGTGGTAATTTTCGAATCGTTTAGGGTACATTTAAGGGTGTTTTTGGGGTAATTTGTGAATTATTTTTGGACCAATTTGGGATCATTTTAGGGTCATTTTGGGATCATTTTTGGGTAGTTTTGGGTATCAAAGTAAAGGTATTGTCGCCGACATACCAGCTAAAATATTTTCAAGTAGGGTTGCCACCCAGGGTTACCATTTTACCGTATTGTAATTGTATTTTGTATTTTGGGATCATATTTGGATATTTTAGGATTATTTTGAGAACATCACTTTGGGATAATTTTGGGGCTTGCTTGAGATCATTTTGGGTTCAATTTCGGATTAATTTGGTACAATTTTGGGTAATTTTCGGTTCATTTTGGAGCCATTTTTGGATAATTTTTGTATCATTTTGGGATAATTTTTGGGTTACTTTGGGAACATTTGAGGGTCTTTTTGGGGTGGTTTTGGGATTATTTTAGGATATATTTGGGATCATTTTGGTGTATTTTTTGGATCGTTTAGTGTGCATTTAAGGATATTTTTGGGGTAATTTGGGAATTATTTTTGGACCAATTTGGAATAATTTTAGGTTCATTTTCGGATCATTTTTGGGTCGTTTTGGGTTCAATTTCGGATCATTTTGGGAACATTTAAGGGTCTTTTTGGGATCATTTTAGGATTATTTTTGGATTATTTTAGGGTCATTTTGGGATCATTTTGGGTAAGTAAATTTAGCGCTAAATTGATAGCACCGAGCAAGCTCGGTCACCCAGGTACTACATATGTATGTGTGAACTTTTGAACTACCCAACAAACTTTTTTATCAAATCTCAGTTGAGGATGAATTTGAGAACCAATCCTATCCTCAAATCTCAAACGTTAAGCTGATGACCCAATATACGCTTGCTTTGCTTGCCTAGGCTTACCTTGCTTTCCTTTGAAAGCGTCTATGGCCAAATAGAAGCTACAAAAGTTGTCAAAAATACAGGATGAGACAACCAAGACAACAACAGAGATTTGGGCTATTCGACGCTTTTAAACGTTCCAAGCAAGCAAAGTGAGGCTGCCACTGGGCCAACTTTTCAGTGGGTTCAAAAGAATTTGGACATTTCTCGAGCCAAAGCCAGCAAAGCATTTTTAAGCTAATCTCAATTTGAGATGCATTTGAGAAACAATCATCTTCTCAAATCTCAAACGTTCGTTTTCAATTTGTTCAAACTTTTCTCAAACTGAATAGAGCGGAACGAAATGGAATCCGGTTGCTCTCGTTGAAATATTTATTCAGAGTGGCCACTGGCCAATCATGCTACCCAAATATCCTACTTTAACAAAGCGAGTTTTTCGTTTATGCAATTAAATTTTATTAAATATTTTTTAATTCATAATGTTCAACAAAAAATACATTTGCACAAGTATTTGTGTGGTGTGTGCGTTGGTTGAGCTATTTGCGCAAAGAACTGTTCTGAGGGTGAATTCTGGTTCTATGATATGATAACGTGAAAAAAAATTTGTATGAATTTGAAGTTTCTTTTCACAGATTTTGTATGAAAATTCTTTTCATTTTATCATTTCATAGAACCAGAATTCACCCCCTGAAATCAAAAAAATTTAGATTTTAACACAAGACTGGGAACTTGATGAAAAATGCTTGATCAGAAATGAATATTTCACACTTTGTTTGAGGTCTTTATGTAAAAAAAGTCTTTTTTGCACATATTTATGTTAACGGTACTTGCGCAAGGATTCTGTATTGGCGCTTTAACGGTAAGCGAGTATCAAGGCGAATTCATACAAGGTGGTTTCGATCGAATTCAGCTCTACACGCATGCACACACTCCTTGTATTTTGTTTTTGTTTTCTAGCGCAAAATGTGTCAGACAAAGCAACAACATAATAAATTTTACAGCTGAAACGCAAATAGGCCAGGAAAAAACCAAATGGCGGGACCAAACCAAATGGATTCGCCTTGGCGAGTATAATAAAAATAGTAAAAATTATATTAAAGTGCCTGTCAAAAAATCTACTTCTGCCTGGCCAACCAAAGATCCGATTTGCATTCGGATTAATGCCTGATTTTTGGGCGGCAATTTTTTCATTATTTTTGACATCGCGCCAAAAAATAATTCGTTTTCATCCAGCTCAACATCTGTTTTTTTTTCGAGATTCTGCTATGTCGCGCAGGAGTTGCAATCTTTCCTCGGAGTTTCTTTCTTTTGCCGTCTTCTTTTTTTGCTGAGCTGGCGGACCTCGGGATTGGGCAGGCATTTCACTTATTATAAGATTGCTGCAAGCCACATCTTGACTAGTTTGCCCCTCCTGCGCACTACCACCATCATCACCCTCCCACTCATCAAAAAGATACTCCACCGAATCGTCAAATGTTGTATGTGATAACACTTGATGCTCTCTCTCCATTGTAGCTGATTCTTTCACATTGCTTGTAGTACTAAATAATAAAAATACAAAACTGAAAAAAGTTTGCATTAAAATATAGAAAAAAGTTTTACCGTCTCTTTGCGGCAGGGTACACATCAAGAAACCCTAAACTTTGACTCCTTCGTTTGGCTGCATGACCGGCCGAACCAGTACTAGGCTTTCCTCTTCTCCTTACATAGTAGTCGCGAACATATGTCCATCGTTTGCTGCAACTATCACCTAGGAAATATAATACAATTACATATCGATTTTTTCAGGTTTCTTGCTACTGGGGAGTCATTTCGTTCCTTGTCGTTTCAATATAGGGTATCCCATTCATGGATATCGTATATAATCAAGCAAGTCGCAAGTAGTATCGTCAAAAGAATGATCGAAATTTTGCCACAACCCACGGAAGATTTCCTTAAAAATACATCACAGAAATTTATGTCAATGTGGAATTTTCCCAACTGTGTGGGAGCCATTGACGGAAAACACATACGCATAAAAGCACCCAGCAATAGCGGATCATTATTTTTTAATTATAAAGAGTACTACTCTATAGTTTTGCTGGCAATAGTTGACGCTGAGTGCAAATTTATAGCAGTTGATGTGGGATCCTATGGGAGAGAGGGGGACGCAGGTAGTTTATGCTAAATTTGATGAACTTGAAAAACTTTATCAAATAATTTGATTATTGCAGGCATTTTCTTAAAAAGTAATATTGGCAAACAAATTCAAAATGATGTGTTGAAATTCCCAGCACCAAGTCCTTTACCGGGTACAGATATAAATATGCCTTATGTGTTCGTTGGCGATGAAGCCTTTGCACTGCACGAGCACTTAATGAAACCATATCCCAGAAAACAAAGCTTGCACGACAAATCGAAAGCAATTTTCAATTATAGACTTTCCAGGGCGCGGAGAACCTCAGAAAATACATTTGGCATATTTTGTTCATTTTTTAGACTCTTTTTTCAACCTATTGCAACAGCGCCCGATGTAACAGACAATCTCGTTACCAGTGCTTGCATACTGCATAATATTTTACGTGATGCCAATATTGCAGCTCCTATTCAAGCTGGAAACAATGACAATCTACCATTACCTGAACACAATTTATTACCTCTTAATCAAAATAATAGACGAGGAGCAAACACGCCTAGTCAAATTCGCGATAACTTCAAGGATTATTTTAATAGTATCGGTGCAGTGCCTTGGCAGGAGCAACATTATGTAAATAACTAGATAACATACGTCCCCTATAGTGCTAGCAACAGCGCCGCGCAACACTAGCGCCAACAACAAAAGCCAACGCCATCAACAACGAGCATCTACAGCGTAGTCCACAACAACATTAGCCCGCTGCAATAATCAGCATAACAACAATGCTGCAACAATAACAAGGACTACAACAGCGTCCACAAACGGCCAACAGCAGCGCTAACGACAACAACAATAGCGGGGCCACCCTAAATTCGACCACTGCAAAACCCAACAACAATTACAACTGCGCTAATAGAAACAATAGCGCCAGCAACACCAACAGACCGCCCTTGTATAAGCCCGCCGCACCAACAATACCAACCCCCAAATCAATTCCAGCAGCAACAATGTAATTAAATTTAATTATTGAATTATAAATAAAATATGTAAATGGCAATGTTCACGTTCTTGATATGTATGTATATAAGGAGTACAGGTAAGGGGCCATCGAAAACCAGGTGCGTCGATGGCCATGGAAGATGGTGGGCCAAGCACCGGACGTCGCAACTGCCGCGGTGTTCCTCTTGTATTGTTCGGCCTTTTATTTTTCGTTTTTATTTCAGTTGTTGTAGCTGTGACAGGTATTCTGAAGGTATTTCTGTGACAAGAGAACTCCTCCTTGTTAAGAGCTCGGCAAACGCCTTTTATTTGAAATCCATATCGTACAAATATCTACTGAGTCATACCTGGTCCATATTTTGGTCGATATCTCGGAAACGGGTTCGGACATTGGACTTGAAACAAATTCCCCTTAAAAGTTGTGTTAACTTTCATATAATACCCATGTCGCAGAAGTACGGGTTGGGGTCAAAATTCTGCTTTTTTGGAAATTCTACATTCATGATTCCAACTATTTATTTTAAGTGAGAAAGTTATGGCGAATGCATTCTTATTTTTGGAACAAAATCTTCGCTGCAGTTGTTAAATGAGAGCGACTGCTGGATTATGGACGGTACAATTGACGTTGTTCCAAAAAAAATACACGATTTTGCTAAAAATTTTGGGGAAAAAATTTCCAGAATTAATTCTGGAAAACGTAAATTCCGGAATTATGAAAAACCAGGATTTTGAAATACAGGCAAAAAAAGCAGAGGAAGTGCGGAATTCCGATTTCCAGAATTTTGTCCACCTAGAATTTTGATTCCGGAATTTTGAGTACAGAATTTTGAAAAGAGGAGTTCATTGAGGCATGTCCGTCCGTCCGTCTGTGTACACGATAACTTGAGTAAAAATTGAGATACTTGCATGAAATTTTATAACAGGTTACTTTTTGGCCAGGGTAGGTTGCTATTGAAAATGGGCGAAATCGGATGATAACCACGCCCCCTTTTTCGATATCGAAAATTTCTAAAATCACCTAAATTGACATAATTCGGTAACGGAAATGGGTAAAGTGATATAATTTTTTAGGTGAATCCCTCTGGTCATTATAAAATGATTTTTTGATCAATTTTCTAAAGTGGGCGTGGCTCATAAGTTTTAAACTGACTACGGTAGAACGATGAAATTGGTAAGTTTGGTAGGATGAGCCCCCCAATCATTCTTTTATGATTTTTTGATAAATGGTTAAATGTGGGCGTGCAATATTCGACTGGTCAAAACTTTTAAACTGATTACTTCAGACTCATAAAATTTGGCACAACATATACTAGCGATATAGGTGATGAAATTGGACGAGAAAATTTCAAAATCACATAAATTGACATAATTCGGTAAGGTAAATAGCTAAGATAGTAAAATCTTTAGGTAAATCCTCCTAGGGCCTATATCATTGTTATCCCGTTCTGAAAATTAACGCTGGGTATTTAATGTTCGGTTCACCCGAACTTAGATTTCCTTACTTGTTATATATAGATTATTGAATACTGAAGCATTTACCAAGAGTATTTAAAATTTTCAAAATTCCCATCAATGGGGAAAGGTAGATTGACCGATAACTCAGTTATCGATAAATATGTATATCGAAGTTCAAAAGAAACCTGGGGCCACCCCCCTTTCGTTTAATACCCATATTGTAGGGCAATTTTAAGATTTTTGGGCAATCACGTTTTCACCGATAACTCAATTATCGATAAATTTATCGAAATATATCATAGTCCAGATGAAACCTGGGGCCACCCCCTTTCGTTTAATACCCATATTGTGGGAAAATTTTAAGTTATTTTGGGCAATCACATTTTCACCGATAACTCAGCCATCGATCGATACATTTATCGAAATATATCATAGTCCAATTGAAACCTGGGGCCATCCCCTTTCGTTTAATACCCATATTGTAGGGCAATTTTAAGGTTTTTGAGCAATCACGTTTTCACCGATAACTCAGTTATCGATAAAATTTATCGAAATATATCGAGGTCCAAATGAAACCTTGTGTCATCCCCTTTAGTTTGATACCCATATTCTAGGGCAAATTTAAGATTTCTGGGCAATCGTATTTCGACTGATAACTCAGTTATCGATAAATTTATCGAAATATATCGAAGTCCAAATGAAACCTGCAGGCTTTCCCTTTCGTTTGCTACCCATATTGTAGGGCAATTTGAAAGTTTTTGGGCAATCACCCTTTTTCATCAAATGAGACCTGGGACCTTCCGGTTTCGTTTGATATCCATATTGTACGAAGCTTCTACGCCTGTATGCGAAATGTCATAAGTTTAGGTCAAGTGTACTCAAAGTTATATGGAAAACAAAAAAAATCGAAAAGTAACGGTCCCTAGCATGGCCGGACCCCCCAAAATTAAAAACAAAAAAAAAATGCCTATACATCCTTCCAGACTATTAGTTTTCTCTTTTCAGGCTACAGAAGAGAGAGCTTACACATTACACAAAGTACTTACTAGATTTTTGGAGGCGCTCTCCGATTTCCGCCCACAGCCGTTGTTTTTTATTTGTATTCCGGTATTCTGCCGATTGTATGTTGAAGAGCGATTCATTGTTTCGGACGAAATCAATAAGTTCCTCGTCCTGAACTTCGCTCCAGCCTTCCATGTCTGGGTCTGCAAATCGAAGTCTAATGGTAAAATGTATTTACATGGTATTATAAAAACTTACCTTTTTAAAACAAATTAATTGTATAAAATTATTCGAATGAAATTCAAAAATTTATTTTCAATTTGAAATCCAATGTCACAAAATTTGACGTCGTCTTTCAAAGTTCACCGCTACAAAAAAGTACGGTGGCAAAAACGTTGACGAATAAATTGCTACCGTCATGACGGACGCTATATTTGTATGACGGACGCTATATTACATTACGGTGAACTTCACCGTCTTCTTACTTTACACTCAATTACTTTTACATGGCAGTATTTTTGACAACGTACTTCACCGCTATGTAACGGACGCTATATAGCGTCACCGCTTTCGAGGAAACCAAGCCTTAATATAACTTGTGAACAGTCGACCGCTTTATGTTTGTGTCGACTTTAAATAAATAAATGAAATGAAATAAAAAATTATTTGAGAGAAATGGCAATAAACCTTTTATCTGAACGATCGGTTATATGGGAGATATATGCTATAGTGGTCCGATCCTACCGGATCCGACATATATCTCCTATAATGCCAGTATACCTCTGTATGCCAAATTTCATCGAGATATCTAAAAAACTGAGGGACTAGTTTGCGTTAAAACAGACAGACGGACAGACGGACAGACGGTCATGGCTAAATCAACTCAGCTCGTCCTCTACCCATTTTGGTATATTTATTGGTGGGTCTAACGGAAACATATACATAAAAAATGATTTGGAGCCTTGAAAATGAAAAAAATCGATTTCGACCAAAACAAGTCTCAAAAACAAAAAAAAATATTTTTTTTTTAAAACTGTTAATGCCAACGTTTTTATCGCATAATTTTAAGTGGGATAGGAACTACGAGACAAATTCGTTTTCATCGGCAACACTTTTGCACGTTTTTGAAGAAACCCTTAAAAAAAAATGGCGGAAAAGTTATTTTTTTCACCAAAACACACCTCAAAACCCCAAAAATATTTTTTTTTTTTTCAAAAAACTGTTATCGCCAAAGTTTTTAGCGGACAATTTTAAGTCGACAGGGTATGTATGAAAATTTTTAAGTCAAATGAAAATTTTTTATGTAGGTCATGAAAAAAACATTAAAAATAAACGAAAAAAAATTTCAAAAAACTCAAATTTTGCAGGAAAATTATTTTTTTGGGTAGGCGTAGTGGAACTTTTTTTTCCTGAACCCAAAACCTATCGAAAAATCGATGACGCGATATGGGTTAACTTTCTTCCATACAAATCGACCCGCCTTAATATACATGGTCGTAACAGTGAGTTTTTTTTTGGAAAAGGTTGTTAAAAAATGTACTTTGGATGATTTTTTGCGAAATGTTTGCTTGTGTGAGGCGGTCTTCGCCGTATAGCAAGGAAAGTTGTTATAGCAAATGCACAATATTGAGTTCCACAAAATTGAGTTCCACAAAATTGAGTTCCGCCTCAGAGAACATAGCCACAGAAATTATGGAGGTGTCATTACACTAAGCATTGTAAAAATTGAACTGTGGAAACTTACAGACAAACATACACACATTCATAAATTGTTCATGCCTGTTGTTTTTGTAATTCGTGGGTTCAATGTCAAAAACGTACTGAGAAATGGGGACACTGTAAAAATTCGAGAAAAAAATAGAAAGTAGAAAGTAAAAAATTGGGATTATGACACTGCAGAGGGAGTGTCATACTGCTAATTGGGTTTTCGGCACCTTTGAGCCCGAAAAAATTAAATTACAAGATTTATTTTTAAGTTTTTGTCAAGAAGCAGTAAGTAAATATAACACTGTGCAACACGAAAAAATACCTGGGAAGAGATAGCATTTTTCTGGTAGGTCTCGGTGAGTTAAGAAAAACTGCGTACTAGAAATTTGCCGGACACCTCCAAAATCTTGAGGTATGGGTCAAAAAGGTTTTTATTTTTTTGAAAAAAATGTGTTTGTGGGGCAAATACCACCACTTTTACCACTTCTTTTCGGTTAATATATAGATCGTTAGAAAGGTCTATATCTCTTCTATCGAAATCAAGAAAAAAAAAAATTACAATCGGTTTAAAATTACCCAAGATATAGGCTCAGAAGTGTTCGAAGGTATGAAAACCCGGCTTTTGAGCCATAACTCAGTTCTTCTTAATGTGCCGAGATCTATCTGAAAAATGCTATTACTTTCCAGGTTTTTAACTTTGGTCAATTTTGATGCACTGTGTAATATATAAATTTATAATTGATAAGTTTTGAGAAATTGCGTTAAAATAAAAAATAGAATAAAAAAATATTTTTTATTTAAAATGTTTTTAAAATGAACTAAAAACTGGAAAATAATTTCCCCTCTGCCTACATAGATTCTTCACCACGTAAAGCTTATCTGGAACATTTGTGAGTGGGAATTCTTATAGGTATTAAATAGTACTTGGAGTTTGAAATGTATAAAAACATTGGCGCACGCTAAAGATGGTTCGCATTAATTTCTAACAATCTTATTACCGATATGAGCTTTTCTAAAAAAACATCTTTTCAAAATATAGCAAGCGCCAAATGTTTTCCTTTGTGCAACAGTGGCTGCGCCAAAATGTATGCAGATGAAATATTCGAAATTTCGATGCTGTTTATGGCGCTGAAAACACATTAAGCATGCGCATTATAGCATATGTACGAAATATTCAGATAGCAATAAGGAAGATGGGCCGATAAATGGGACTTTTGCAATTAAAGCAATATTTTGGATTTTTTTTTTGTATAATGCATTGTCAGCGAAACCTGAACGATGGTGAAAATTTCAAAACCCCAGCTCAATGGGAAGTTAGTTCAAAATCCAAAGCAAAATCTCTGGAAATGAAACTTTTCAAATATCTCTACCCGTGCGCCACCTATCGGAAGTATTTTTTTGTTATATTGCGTGGGGGCAGAAAACTAAACGATGATGAAAATTTCAAGATTCTACCTCAACGGGAAGTTCGTTGAAAAACGAATTAATCGACACCGAAAACAGACCTTCGCATTTCTTAAATAGAACGACTCACGCGCCACCTAGCGGGTCCAATTTTTTTTTGAACATTTGGAAATTGATTAAGTAATACACACGCTAAATATCAGCTAAATCGGTCCATAATTGGGATTTTCAGCTGTTATTACCCCGACCTCAGCTCCACCTAGCGGAATTTTTTTTTAGGAAAATATTTCTTTTCATAGTAGTAATACATGTTTCGAATTTCAGCCAAATCGGACCATAAATGCGATTTTTGAAAATATAGCGACCCACGCGCCACCTATCGGAATTTTTTTTCATAATATTGCATTGTCATCGCGACCTGAACTGTAGTGAAAATTTCAAGACCCTAGCACAACAGGAAGTTGGTTCAAAATCGAATGCAAAAATCCGGGCACAAGAACGACGAAAGCGACCTAATAAAAACATTTTAATAAAAATAATATTTCAGATATCCTTAAAGAAATTAAAAGGAATAGAATTGATGTATGTAGTTAAATAAATTTTAAATTACATAAATTTTAAACTACATATAGGTGTTTCCGAAAATGTGTCAACCAAAGAGGAAATTTTTAAAATGAGTCTGGGCCAAACTTTTTGATACGCTGCAAGGGAAGTGTCATAGTCCCAATTTTTTACTTGAGACTTTGTCACTTAGGACTATGACATGTCACTTGCCACGACATACATATCGGTAAACATTTCAGCAGGTTCACACCCTCCACTCTTAGACATAGCTTTCCATATATTGTATGTAGTTAAAGATTTTTTTTCTATGTGCTCCAGTCAATAGGTCGTTCATCTTTGGATTACCATACGCAACATATAAGTATAACAATGGAACACAAGAATAAAAAAATGTTTGATTGCAAAATGCTTTAAGCGCGGTCCAATGAACTTGCGATACACATAACTATCTACTTTTGAACGTAGGTATGTTAACTTTTAGTCACAGTTTGGTATACATTTCTTAATTAAATTAATAGGCTATTTGCAATTATAACATGAGATTAATTCTTATTCGAATTCCTTCAGGCTGCAATTACTATGCCATGTGCCGGAGTCACTATAATGATTGATTACAGAAACTGTCCTTAGGCGAAATTCTTGTGATAATTACATACCAGTAGTTTTTAAATAAACAAAAGGAACTCTCTCAATAATCACATGACACCTAAGTTTTGCACACAATAAAGTAAAAAAAAAAAAAAATCACCAGTAGTTAACTCGACATGAAAACTGACATATAATGCGGTCTAAGTTCGGTTATAGTTGAACATTAAATATTCAGCTGGGTAAAAGTGGCAGTAGTCGGCTTACTCTCTCAAAATATTCATCAAATTTACTTCTTGTGAGCTTGGAAGAAGGGGTTTTCATAGCAAGGATGTACATATGATAACTTTTGATCTGGAACTTCTTCTATACTATCCGGGCAATTCTAAATATTCTCCCGAAATTTTTCTCCATAAGAATTTGTATTATTTCGGAAAATTTTAAGGAAGGAATTGAAAAAAGGAAGGAATGGAAAATTTTAAGTATTGGAAATCATCTGTTTTGGCAATTGACATGATATTGCGAGTACTAAATTTTGTTTAAGTCATTCAATTAGTGGTTAATTTTGGGAAAGGGAACAAAATGCGTGCGAAGTTTTATTTAGAATAACCCCGTATATATATAAAATTCTAACTCGAAATTTTGTAAAAGCTGGCCCGATTTTTTTTTTTTTTGGCACAGATGTTCCATAGTGCAAAAAATGTGGTACAATAAGTTATAAGGAAAAAAAAAAAATTAAATTGTTTTTTACTACTACCAAAATCTGAACAAACTATCCTCTGTAGGGAAAACCTAGGGTGACCCGAAAATTCTGACTTCAGACTCGGTTTCAGCACAACCAAAAGCTTTAGTAGCCGATGAGAAACCTATCAAATAAAAAAAAACTACCAAATTCGAAAAAGTAAAAAAACTACCGGCTTCTACATTTGAAATGTGAGACGACTGCCAGTCAAAACTTCCCATTCGGTAGTGATAATATATGTAAGTATTACTTTTTTAAAATTTTTCGCCTTCGTCGTTATACACATTTCGAGAAATATGTCACGAATGTCTGCAGGGCCATTACCGGTTTTAGCTCATTTTATATACGCCACGAATTACAAACTTCCGCACTGGCGCAGAAGCTCGATCATACTCAGTGTCAAGCACGCCATACACGGCTCGCTAAAATGATTCTTATCTTAAAGTCAGAGTACAGTACTTTTGGCTTTACTTTATGATAATAGAAGCTAAATGAAACCATTTCATGCAAAACCTAAAATAATCGCCAGAGACGTTTTTCGAGAAAACTGCGACTGTTTTTATACCTTTCATGAACATGAAATGGTATTATAACTTTGGTCCGATGTTTGCAAATATGAGAAGAAGTAGAGATAGACCCATCAATAAGTATACCGAAATGATCAGGATGACGAGATGAGTTGATTTAGCCATGTCCGTCTGTCTGTCTGTCTGTTTGAACGCAAACTAGTCCTTCAGTTTTTGAGATATTTGGCTGAAATTTGGTATGCGGCCACCATTTTCCAATATAGGAATCATTTGTCGGAACCAGCAAGATCGGACCAATATAACATATAGCTCCCATACAACCGATTATTCCGATAAACGGATTTTGGGCTATAACTCCTGTAATTAAACACGAAGGAACGTGAAATTTTATAAGTGTTGCTATATTTATATGTGAAATATCGATGCTGAAAATCATAGAGATGGGATAAATATTTCACATAGCTCCCATACAATCGATTATTCCGATAAACGGATTTTGGGCTATAACTCCTGTAATTAAACACGTAGGAACGTGAAATTTTGTAAGTATTGCTATTTTTATATGTGAAATATCGATGTTGAAAATCATCGAGATTGGATAAATATTTCACATAGCCCCCATACAATCGATTGTTCCGATAAACGGATTTTGGTAGATAACTCCTGTAATTATATAGGTAGGAACGTTAAATTTTGGACGTATCGCTATTTTTATATGCGAAATATCGATGTTGAAAATCATTGAGATGGCATAAATATTTCACATAGCTCCCATACAATCGATTATTCCGATAAGCGGATTTTGGGCTATAAGTCCTGTAATTAAACACATAGGTTCGTGAAATTTTGGAAGCATCGCTATTTTTATATGTAAAATATCGATGTTGAAAATCATTGAAATGGGATAAATATTTCACATAGCCCCCATACAATCGATTGTTCCGATAAACGGATTTTGGTAGATAACTCTTGTAATTATATCGGTAGGAACGTGAAATTTCGTAAATGTTGCTATTTTAGAATGTGGAATGTCAATGTTAAAAATCAATGAGACTGGACCAATATAACACATCGTCCCCATATAATCGATAGCTCCGATAATTTCGGTATGAGCTAAAGTTAAATTCACACAGGCTGTACTGGGGATCAAACAGTGAAAATCGTGACGCTTATTCATGAAAGGTATTTAGCCTTCGGCACAGCCGAAGACAGCTTTCCTTACTTGTTTTTAACTGTCTTCGAAAACTTCATTGAAAATGCATTTTTTGTTATTCATACGCCCCGTGGGGTTTCTACTTTAAATTTTATGTGGAAAAAGATGGGAAAATTTTAAAATGGGATCATTTATCTAAGTTGGCCACCCTTTTCCTTAGTAATTGACACATAAGGTCGATTTTCGTCCAAAGTTGTGCAAAGAAAACCGCTCGTACTTATCTGCTATGAATCGGCGATAGTGAAACTCTATTGTATGACAAAGAGAAACATTGAGTATTTGAGAGTCAGTGTTACCCGCACCCTAGTTTTTCATAAAAGTACCATTTTTGACCCTTTTTTCAAATTCGTGACCCTTTTTGACCCCTTTTTACTTTCAAACTAAAATGAAATGCATTTTATCATTTTTTTTGTTAAAACCAAAAAAAACTCTCAGGAACTTTTGGCGATTTCCATTCCTAACTGAAGTCTTACTACTGGCAACTCTGTATCATGTGACAACTCCGTCTTATGTATGTATACATTTGGGTGATTCAAATAAAAAAATTTGTTATTTTGGGTCTTACCCCCTAAAAAGTTAGTAATTGATGAAAAAATAAGCCTTGCAAAAAAATAGCTCTGCAACTTAACCCTTAGGGGTCGCTTTTTTCGCTCTTTCCCATAATTTCTAATTGTATTCTTTTCAATGTGAATTTTCTTATCAATTTCGAAACCTTTTCCAAACCTACTTTACATATCCTTCAAGTGGAGGTTTTTAAGTTTAAAAAACTTTTTACATTATTCGATTATCATTACTATTAAACTAATTACAACCATTTAAAAACGTTTATATTTTGTATGTTTTACTTGCAATAGTACAAAACTCAGTCATTCAACATTAACAATAATGGAAACGGCTTATGTAAATGTGTTCCTATCTAAAAAAGAGTGGACCCTTTTTTCTGCTGGGACCCTTTATGAAAATTTTCAGCGGCAACACTGTTGAGAATCATTTCGTCGCACAGTAGTCGGATAGACATGGTTTTACAAGAAAAGTTAGAAGTAGTGTTACGATCTTAATGAAAATCTGGGATTATATTATTTATGTAGTGCTGAATCCGATTATGCAAAAAACTATAATTTGACGGTTGACAGCTGTCAAATAGCTGTAAATTTTCCAAAATTCAGAATATCAATTTGATAACTGCACTGATTAAGTCTTTATACCTAAAACCTGACCACAATTTTTTTGTCATATTAAAAATTTGACAGCTGACAGTTGTCAGGCAACCTTCAAGTTATCATAAAAACAAAAATTTTTAGGTCATGAATTTTAAATTGACAGCTGTCAAATAAACTGACCATTGCAATTTTTTATACCTTTCATGAACATGAAATGGTATTATAACTTTGGTCCGATGTTTGTAAATATGAGAAGAAGAAGAGATAGACCCATCAATAAGTATACCGAAATGATCAGGATGACGAGATGAGTTGATTTAGCCATGTCCGTCTGTCCGTCTGTCTGTCTGTCTGTTTGAACGCAAACTAGTCCTTCAGTTTTTGAGATATTTGGCTGAAATTTGGTATGCCGCCACCATTTTCCAATATAGGAATCATTTGTCGGAACCAGCAAGATCGGACCAATATAACATATAGCTCCCATACAACCGATTATTCCGATAAACGGATTTTGGGCTATAACTCCTGTAATTAAACACGAAGGAACGTGAAATTTTATAAGTGTTGCTATATTTATATGTGAAATATCGATGCTGAAAATCATAGAGATGGGATAAATATTTCACATAGCTCCCATACAATCGATTATTCCGATAAACGGATTTTGGGCTATAACTCCTGTAATTAAACACGTAGGAACGTGAAATTATGTAAGTATTGCTATTTTTATATGCGAAATATCGGTGTTGAAAATCATCGAGATTGGATAAATATTTCACATAGCCCCCATACAATCGATTGTTCCGATAAACGGATTTTGGTAGATAACTCCTGTAATTATATAGGTAGGAACGTGAAATTTTGGACGTATCGCTATTTTTATATGCGAAATATCGATGTTGAAAATCATTGAGATGGCATAAATATTTCACATAGCTCCCATACAATCGATTATTCCGATAAGCGGATTTTGGGCTATAAGTCCTGTAATTAAACACATAGGTACGTGAAATTTTGGAAGCATCGCTATTTTTATATGTAAAATATCGATGTTGAAAATCATTGAAATGGGATAAATATTTCACATAGCCCCCATACAATCGATTGTTCCGATAAACGGATTTTGATAGATAACTCTTGTAATTATATCGGTAGGAACGTGAAATTTCGTAAATGTTGCTATTTTAGAATGTGGAATGTCAATGTTAAAAATTAATGAGATTGGACCAATATAACACATCGTCCCCATATAATCGATAGCTCCGATAATTTCGGTATGAGCTAAAGTTAAATTCACACAGGCTGTACTGGGGATCAAACAGTGAAAATCGTGACGCTTATTCATGAAAGGTATTTAGCCTTCGGCACAGCCGAAGACAGCTTTCCTTACTTGTTTTTAACTGTCTTCGAAAACTTCATTGAAAATGCATTTTTTGTTATTCATACGCCCCGTGGGGTTTCTACTTTAAATTTTATGTGGAAAAAGATGGGAAAATTTTAAAATGGGATCATCTATCTAAGTTGGCCACCCTTTTCCTTAGTAATTGACACATAAGGTCGATTTTCGTCCAAAGTTGTGCAAAGAAAACCGCTCGTACTTATCTGCTATGAATCGGCGATAGTGAAACTCTATTGTATGACAAAGAGAAACATTGAGTATTTGAGAGTCAGTGTTACCCGCACCCTAGTTTTTCATAAAAGTACCATTTTTGACCCTTTTTTCAAATTCGTGACCCTTTTTGACCCCTTTTTACTTTCAAACTAAAATGAAATGCATTTTATCATTTTTTTTGTTAAAACCAAAAAAAACTCTCAGGAACTTTTGGCGATTTCCATTCCTAACTGAAGTCTTACTACTGGCAACTCTGTATCATGTGACAACTCCGTCTTATGTATGTATACATTTGGGTGATTCAAATAAAAAAATTTGTTATTTTGGGTCTTACCCCCTAAAAAGTTAGTAATTGATGAAAAAATAAGCCTTGCAAAAAAATAGCTCTGCAACTTAACCCTTAGGGGTCGCTTTTTTCGCTCTTTCCCATAATTTCTAATTGTATTCTTTTCAATGTGAATTTTCTTATCAATTTCGAAACCTTTTCCAAACCTACTTTACATATCCTTCAAGTGGAGGTTTTTAAGTTTAAAAAACTTTTTACATTATTCGATTATCATTACTATTAAACTAATTACAACCATTTAAAAACGTTTATATTTTGTATGTTTTACTTGCAATAGTACAAAACTCAGTCATTCAACATTAACAATAATGGAAACGGCTTATGTAAATGTGTTCCTATCTAAAAATGAGTGGACCCTTTTTTCTGCTGGGACCCTTTATGAAAATTTTCAGCGGCAACACTGTTGAGAATCATTTCGTCGCACAGTAGTCGGATAGACATGGTTTTACAAGAAAAGTTAGAAGTAGTGTTACGATCTTAATGAAAATCTGGGATTATATTATTTATGTAGTGCTGAATCCGATTATGCAAAAAACTATAATTTGACGGTTGACAGCTGTCAAATAGCTGTAAATTTTCCAAAATTCAGAATATCAATTTGATAACTGCACTGATTAAGTCTTTATACCTAAAACCTGACCACAATTTTTTTGTCATATTAAAAATTTGACAGCTGACAGTTGTCAGGCAACCTTCAAGTTATCATAAAAACAAAAATATTTAGGTCATGAATTTTAAATTGACAGCTGTCAAATAAACTGACCATTGCAATTTTTTATACCTTTCATGAACATGAAATGGTATTATAACTTTGGTCCGATGTTTGTAAATATGAGAAGAAGAAGAGATAGACCCATCAATAAGTATACCGAAATGATCAGGATGACGAGATGAGTTGATTTAGCCATGTCCGTCTGTCTGTCTGTCTGTTTGAACGCAAACTAGTCCCTCAGTTTTTGAGATATTTGGCTGAAATTTGGTATGCGGCCACCATTTTCCAATATAGGAATCATTTGTCGGAACCAGCAAGATCGGACCAATATAACATATAGCTCCCATACAACCGATTATTCCGATAAACGGATTTTGGGCTATAACTCCTGTAATTAAACACGAAGGAACGTGAAATTTTATAAGTGTTGCTATATTTATATGTGAAATATCGATGCTGAAAATCATAGAGATGGGATAAATATTTCACATAGCTCCCATACAATCGATTATTCCGATAAACGGATTTTGGGCTATAACTCCTGTAATTAAACATGTAGGAACGTGAAATTTTGTAAATATTGGTATTTTTATATGTGAAATATCGATGTTGAAACTCATAGAGATGGGATAAATATTTCAAATAGCTCCCATACAATCGATTATTCCGATATACGGATTTTGGGCTATAACTCCTGTAATTAAACTCGAAGGAACGTGAAATTTTGGACGTGTTGCTATATTTATATGTGAAATATCGATGCTGAAAATCATAGAGATGGGATAAATATTTCACATAGCTCCCATACAATCGATTATTCCGATAAACGGATTTTGGCCTATAACTCCTGTAATTAAACACGTAGGAACGTGAAATTTTGTAAGTATTGCTATTTTTATATGTGAAATATCGATGTTGAAAATCATCGAGATTGGATAAATATTTCACATAGCCCCCATACAATCGATTGTTCCGATAAACGGATTTTGGTAGATAACTCCTGTAATTATATTGGTAGGAACGTGAAATTTTGGACGTATCGCTATTTTTATATGCGAAATATCGATGTTGAAAATCATTGAGATGGCATAAATATTTCACATAGCTCCCATACAATCGATTATTCCGATAAGCGGATTTTGGGCTATAAGTCCTGTAATTAAACACATAGGTACGTGAAATTTTGGAAGCATCGCTATTTTTATATGTAAAATATCGATGTTGAAAATCATTGAAATGGGATAAATATTTCACATAGCCCCCATACAATCGATTGTTCCGATAAACGGATTTTGGTAGATAACTCCTGTAATTATATTGGTAGGAACGTGAAATTTTGGACGTATCGCTATTTTTATATGCGAAATATCGATGTTGAAAATCATTGAGATGGCATAAATATTTCACATAGCTCCCATACAATCGATTATTCCGATAAGCGGATTTTGGTAGATAACTCCTGTAATTATATTGGTAGGAACGTGAAACTTTGGACGTATCGCTATTTTTATATGCGAAATATCGATGTTGAAAATCATTGAGATGGCATAAATATTTCACATAGCTCCCATACAATCGATTATTCCGATAAGCGGATTTTGGTAGATAACTCCTGTAATTATATTGGTAGGAACGTGAAACTTTGGACGTATCGCTATTTTTATATGCGAAATATCGATGTTGAAAATCATTGAGATGGCATAAATATTTCACATAGCTCCCATACAATCGATTATTCCGATAAGCGGATTTTGGGCTATAACTCCTGTAATTAAACACGTAGGAACGTGAAATTTTGTAAGTATTGCTATTTTTATATGTGAAATATCGATGTTAAAAATCATCGAGATTGGATAAATATTTCACATAGCCCCCATACAATCGATTGTTCCGATAAACGGATTTTGGTAGATAACTCCTGTAATTATATTGGTAGGAACGTGAAATTTTGGACGTATCGCTATTTTTATATGCGAAATATCGATGTTGAAAATCATTGAGATGGCATAAATATTTCACATAGCTCCCATACAATCGATTATTCCGATAAGCGGATTTTGGGCTATAAGTCCTGTAATTAAACACATAGGTACGTGAAATTTTGGAAGCATCGCTATTTTTATATGTAAAATATCGATGTTGAAAATCATTGAAATGGGATAAATATTTCACATAGCCCCCATACAATCGATTGTTCCGATAAACGGATTTTGGTAGATAACTCCTGTAATTATATCGGTAGGAACGTGAAATTTCGTAAATGTTGCTATTTTAGAATGTGGAATGTCGATGTTAAAAATCAATGAGATTGGACCAATATAACACATCGTCCCCATATAATCGATAGCTCCGATAATTTCGGTATGAGCTAAAGTTAAATTCACACAGGCTGTACTGGGGATCAAACAGTGAAAATCATGACGCTTATTCATGAAAGGTATTTAGCCTTCGGCACAGCCGAAGACAGCTTTCCTTACTTGTTTTTAAATATCACTGATTAGGTTGTTACATTTACTGTTCACAAATAGTGTGCCAATTCATTTTCAATTACTATATACCATAGTGACAACCTTTTGCTATTAACCCAAGACGTACCATACCCAAAGTGTAAAAGCTTAATTTTTTACGATCAATCTTTTATTAATACTGTTAACAATGAAACAACATTAAATCTAACAGGAACATTACTAAAATATTAATAAATAAAATGAAAACATAAGAATAACAGATTTTCACTCGTCTCTATCGATTTCAACAAAAATTAATGAGTTTTGGCTTGGTTCCAGCAAAAGATTGATGACTTCAGCAGAAATGATGTCTGCTTTTCGAAGAGGAAGTGACCTCATACTAGATATAACTGGATCGGATGTAATGAGAAGCATGTGAAACAAATCTTCAATCGATTCCTCCCTGCTAATTTTTCGCGTGTTATGCTCGCGATACCATCGGAAGTCTTTTTTTTTAACCTTTTTTGAAAAATTTTAAAGATTATATGGAAGAACCTCTTCATACTCAGAAAAATGGTCATACTTAAAAAACTGCATACTCGATAAGTTTTATTTTTATTTTAAATGTATTTGGCAACATGAGTAAAAACAAGTAAGGAAAGCTGTCTTCGGCTGTGCCGAAGGCTAAATACCTTTCATGAATAAGCGTCACGATTTTCACTGTTTGATCCCCAGTACAGCCTGTGTGAATTTAACTTTAGCTCATACCGAAATTATCGGAGCTATCGATTATATGGGGACGATGTGTTATATTGGTCCAATCTCATTGATTTTTAACATCGACATTCCACATTCTAAAATAGCAACATTTACGAAATTTCACGTTCCTACCGATATAATTACAGGAGTTATCTACCAAAATCCGTTTATCGGAACAATCGATTGTATGGGGGCTATGTGAAATATTTATCCCATTTCAATGATTTTCAACATCGATATTTTACATATAAAAATAGCGATGCTTCCAAAATTTCACGTACCTATGTGTTTAATTACAGGACTTATAGCCCAAAATCCGCTTATCGGAATAATCGATTGTATGGGAGCTATGTGAAATATTTATGCCATCTCAATGATTTTCAACATCGATATTTCGCATAGAAAAATAGCGCTACGTCCAAAATTTCACGTTCCTACCTATATAATTACAGGAGTTATCTACCAAAATCCGTTTATCGGAACAATCGATTGTATGGGGGCTATGTGAAATATTTTTCCAATCTCGATGATTTTTAACATCGATATTTCACATATAAAAATAGCAATACTTACAAAATTTCACGTTCCTACGTGTTTAATTACAGGAGTTATAGCCCAAAATCCGTATATCGGAATAATCGATTGTATGGGAGCTATGTGAAATATTTATCCCATCTCTATGAGTTTCAACATCGATATTTCACATATAAAAATAGCAATACTTACAAAATTTTACGTTCCTACGTGTTTAATTACAGGAGTTATAGCTACGGTGACCATAAATTTTTTTTGAAAAAACAGAACTCTTTTTACTTAAGGCTTGGTATTGCCTTCACCTGAAAATTTCGCTACCCGGCTATAAACTATTTGGGGTTACACTCTCATTATTTAGAATAAAAAATTGTTTTTCATGGCGTAGTCATCTCGTTGCAGTAAAAAATATTGCCAACGTCTGTGAAACATTGAAATTTCAATCTCAAATAATTTCAAACAAAGTGCATCAATTGAAAGTAATTTTTTTAAGTATATTTTTCCGTTTTGTGAATAGTATTTCTTCTTTAAAACCTACCATAACCACGGTTGCCGTTTTGGCCGAAATGTACCATTTTTGGTACGAACTTTTTTACGGGTACGGAACTTCCAAATTTGGTACGCTTTTGGCATTTTAACGTACTCAGTTTTTGATTTCGCTGAAACACTTGACCGCGTTAAACGTAAACTAAATTATTTTTAAAATATTTTGAAAGATTTTAAAGTTTTCATAATGTTTTGAAATTATTGAGCAAACTAACTTTACAGAGGTACTCATCAAATTTGTTAAAAAAGGTTGCCGGCACAAAAAACCAGAACAAAAACAGAACATTTGCTTAAAAACAGAACATTTCTGTCATTTTCCTTAGAAAAAAAATACGCAGAACAAGCTCCTTAAAAACAGAACTGTTCTGCCAAAAACAGAACGGATGGTCACCGTAGTTATAGCCCAAAATCAGTTTATCGGAATAATCGATTGTATGGGAGCTATGTGGAATATTTATCCCATCTCTATGATTTTCAGCATCGATATTTCACATATAATATAGCAACACTTATAAAATTTCACGTTCCTTCGTGTTTAATTACAGGAGTTATAGCCCAAAATCCGTTTATCGGAATAATCGGTTGTATGGGAGCTATATGTTATATTGGTCCGATCTAGCTGGTTCCGACAAATGATTCCTATATTGGAAAATGGTGGCCGCATACCAAATTTCAGCCAAATATCTCAAAAACTGAGGGACTAGTTTGCGTTCAAACAGACAGACAGACAGACGGACATGGCTAAATCAACTCATCTCGTCATCCTGATCATTTCGGTATACTTATTGATGGGTCTATCTCTTCTTCTTCTCATATTTACAAACATCGGACCAAAGTTATAATACCATTTCATGTTCATGAAAGGTATAAAAATGGAATTTCAATTGCATTTCTCAAGAGTCTGCGCCGAGTTATTTTGCAACTAAAACATTGCAATATGTGGAAAGAAATGATGTTTTCCGAGACAGCTTTCGCAGCTTTTTCAAAAACGGCTCTAGCGATAAATACCATAAATGTACCTGCCTCTAAAATGGTTTAATTCAAATTTTTTTAAAGCAAAAAAGAAATATTTTGTGTTAAAGGTCCAGAAATTACTACTACCTTTCAACATCAAAAAGTATTTAGAAAACGATTTTTTCTAATCGGGATTGCCCCTCGGCAGTAGTTTGGCAAACTCTCCGGATGTATTTCTGTCATGAGAAGGTTCTCAGCAAAAATTTATTTGCTTTGCAAGTGCCGTTCGGAGTCGTCAAAAAACTGTAGGTCCCGCCAATTTCTAGGAAACCATTCAAAGCAGCATACCACGAATTGGAAGAGAAACTCGGCGAAAATCTTCTTAGAGGATATGGTTACCTGTTGGTATATCGTCGCCATTAGTTAGTTTTTTTTTTCGGTGCCATGACGAAATCCCCTGCAGTGTCATAATCCCAATTTTTTTACTCCACCTGCAGTGACAAAATCCCAATTTTTTTACTTGGGAATATGACACTGCAGAGGGAGTGTCCTACTCCCAATTGGGGTTTTGACACCTTTGAGCTGAAAAATGAAATTTCAAGTTTTATTTTTAATTTAAGGCAATAAACAGTGGCTTGATTGCAGAACACAGACTCCTCGTCCCGGGAAAAAGTAAATAAATAATTAGGAATGTTTCGTATTTTGCTCCTGATTATAACGGTATACTTCTTTTTTGGTGCAAATGAAAATTGTAGAAGTCATTCATTTAAAATCGCATATGATGAATTTCATATCAAACCCAATATGTATTGAACCCGACCCCCTCAGAATTTGATGGAATTTTGGATAGAGGTACCTACCCAAACACAACCTCATTTTTAGAAGTTGCTTTTTCGAAAAATTGTGGGCGTGGCAAGGTATCGAATTATTCGAAAAATTACGATAATAGGTACTTTTAAAGTGTGATTACTACGATTTCAAAGATCTTCATAAGATTAGAAAGCTTTCAAAAAAATACACTGTAAAAATTGTTTAGTACACTGAAAAAAAATGTTTTTCCAAAATAAAATTTGAAACTGAAAAACCACTTCAAAGATCAAGCGATTTTGAAAAATAAAATTTTATTTTAGAAAGGTCTATTCAACATATATGAAAACGGTGCTTTTTCTTTTTTTTTAAATTTATTTAAGTAAATGCATCTCTTGGTTACTTCGTGTTAAATTAACATGACTTCCTGTTAAATTAACATGAACTCCTGTTAAATTAACATGAATTCCTGTTAAAACAACACTATCTGCCTCATTATCTCATGAAAGTTTAACAGGATCTTTCTTGTTAATTTAACATGGTTCATGTTGACAAAAATTATTCTGTGTGTATCTTTGTTATCCCTTTCCGAAAATTACCGCTGGGTATTTAATGTTCGGTTCACCCGAACTTAGACTTCCTTACTTGTTTTGTATATCTTTGCTAATTTTTATCAATTCGTAAGATGAATTATGCCCAAAATGTCTTTAATTTCCTTAGATTTTGCTTATCCAAATTATTTGAGCAGTTTTCGATTTGATATTTCATGTTCTCCAAAATTTTATCTTCTTTAAGTTTTCTGATAAAGTTCACAGTGAACCACCTCCAAGTGAATCCGAAATACTTTGCGCAATTTGCTGTGTTTCTTTTTGCAGTATGCCTCCCTTTCTAAATATTTTCTCTTCATAGGCGATGGCTGGCTTCCAAGATGAGGAATAACATGCTTATTTATATTGTCGACGAGTTCGAGTGATTAAGTATATATGCTGCATGTTGGAACTTCCTCATATTCAATATTCAAATCACCGCTAGTTCAGATTTCTTCTGCTTCTTAACTTTCCGTTTCAGTAGAACGCTGATTATCAGCAATCTTGATAGCATCCTTCAGTTTAAAGTGACAACTTGCGCAAAAACGGCAACGATGAATGTTGGAGACTGCTGATATCAGCGCTGCTTCGTTTAAGGTAATGTTTCGAAGTTGAGAGGAACATTTTCTTGATAGCTTCACACATCTGTATTTATTAGTTGATTCCATATCAATGCCTAGTTTCGTTCTGGTCTATGTCTATCCGTTGCGTTGTTTTTTATAGTCCATAGGTGCTGTGTGTCCGTGGTAGGTAACGTTAATATGCGTGTGTGTGTGTTCGCGGTATTGATACGTCTATAGCTAAGCGGTAGGTAGAAATCGGTGATTTTGCCGTTTGGTTAATATTTCGTTTTTGCTTGTTCATTCTTACGTGTTTGGTGCTGTACCTGCTGGCTTGTGCTGTTTTTTGTAAATTAGTTTTAAGGGTTCAAGTACATCGTCGTTTATTATCCTGCCGTCAAATGTTTTTAACTTGTATATCTCTCAAGTACGTTGAGCCGCCAGCCTTTTCCTTGTACGTGAAATATTCGAGCCATTGTTTTGATGTTAGCTGGGGTGCAACCCACTGGAATAAAAAAATGTTTAGTGTATTTTTTCAAAGGCTGATTTAAATACCTTTCTAACAGTATACAAATCTTTGAAAATGGTTCATTAGTTTGAGCGTGATATCAAAATATCAGAAAGTAACCAAGAGATGCATTTACCTAAATAAATTTAAATAAAAAAAAAGAAAAAAACCGCATTTTAGTTTTCAGATATGTTATATATATTAAATAGACCTATCTAAAATTTTTTTTTGTATTTCTTGATTTTCGGCCTTTATATGTAAAATAATAAAAATTATTCCCGAGCAAAAAATTAGCGCTCTAACTTAACCCTTAGGGGTGGCTATTTTTTTTCGCCCTTTCCCATACATTTTGTATGGGGAAAATGGCTTTTTTTTAACGGTGAATTTTCTTTCAATTTTTGAAACTTTTTAAAAATTTAAAAAATATTTTTGCATACTTTTAAAGTGGAAGCTTTGAAGCTTCCAAAATGTTGTGCCATGTGCGATTATCTCTACTATTAAAATGATTACAGCCAATTGACTCTGGGCAACGTGAGCTATCTAGGCTCGCGGCAGAAAGAAAGGGAGCCCCGGTGGGGCCACTCTGATATACTTGGTTTAAGGGCTCTCCGAGGGGTTTGTGTAGCGTCTGTTCACCATGAGGTGCGGCTGCAAGCGGGCGTCTGTCTTGAAACAAGCGGCTCGCTATATAAATGTGTAAATATTTTCCAAAAACCCCGAAACGGGTTGTGCGCTGGGTTTTGGGACCCGCCACGTAAAAAACTTAATTCCAATGAAAACGAATTCAAAGCCTCGGATGAGAACCCCCTTTAATGTTGACGACCCGGCAAAACGAATAAGGCATAATGATTTGGATATTAGGGCCTGTACCGGGAATTTCCGGACCCTCTCAAGGGACGGTACCGCTGCCCGACTGGTTGATGTCCTCATAGGCGCAAATGCCGACATCACCGCCCTGCAGGAAATGCGATGGACGGGGCAAGGAAAGATGACCATCGGTCCTTGTGACGTATACTACAGTGGCCAGATAAGCGGCAAAGCGCGTGGTGTAGGATTTGTGGTGGGAAAGAGACTTCGCCGCCAAGTACTAGCGTTCACTCCTGTGGACGAGCGTCTCGCTGCGATCCGCATCAGGGCGAGGTTTTTCAACATAACATTTTTCTGCGCCTATGCGCCGACTGAGGAGACGGACGACGCAGAGAAGGACTCCTTCTACGATAAACTTGAACAAGCCTATGATCGCTGCCCCCTGCATGATATCAAAATCGTGCTCGGCGACTTTAATGCCAAGGTGGGCAAGGAAGGAGTCTTTGGTCCTACAGTTGGAAAATTCAATCTCCACGATATAACATCCCCCAACGGCACTAGCTTGATTGACTTCGCCGCCTCCCGCAATATGGTCATCAGTAGTACCAGGTTCCAGCATAAGCGAATACACCAAGCCACCTGGCTGTCCCCTGATCAAAGAACAAGAAACCAGATTGATCATGTCATGATCGACGGCAGACACAGCTCCACCGTTCTAGACGTGCGTACCCTACGCGGTCCCAATATCGACTCGGACCATTATCTTGTTGCAGCCAAGATACGCACACGCCTCTGTGCAGCGAAGAAAGTTCGCACAGTAACGGAAGGAAAGTTTGACGTCGAGAAGCTGCGCGTGACACAGACTGCTGATAATTTCTCCACTCGACTCTCACACCTGCTATCAGAGAGCAATCCTCTCCATACGATGTAACCGGGCAATGGAAGCATATCTCTCACTCATTACGTACCGCCGCTGAGGCCACTATAGGGTTTTCAGCGAGCCCGCAAGAACAACTGGTACGATGAGGAATGCACCACAGCCTCGGTCAAAAAGGACGCTGCATACAGGGAGACGTTGCGAACGGGCGCAACCCGCAGTGTATGGCAACAATATCGTGAGGCAAAGAAGGAAGAGAGACGCCTTTTCAGAAAAAAGAAAAGTGAGGCCGAAAGGCGTGAGTGTGAGGAGCTTGAGATGCTGGCTGACAGGAATGATGCCCGAAAATTCTATGAAAAGATCCGACGGATGACGGAAGGTTTAAAGACCGGGGCAAGTTCTTGTAAGGACAATAACGGCGACCTGGTAACCGACGTACAGAATGTACTTAAATTATGGAGGGAGCACTTCTCCTCACTGCTAAATTGCGAGGGAGACGTCGAACCCGATACCCCAATCCCCGACGATGGAAAAGTCGTCCCACCACCTTACTATGATGAAGTGAGGATAGCAATATCCCGGCTCAAAAACAACAAATCGCCTGGGAAAGATGGACTACCCGCCGAGCTGTTCAAACACGGAGGCGAAGAGCTGGTAAAAAGCATGCATCAGCTCTTATGCAGAATATGGTCAGATGAGTGCATGCCTCCAGATTGGAATTTAAGTGTGCTCTGTCCAATCCACAAGAAAGGCGATCCCGCTAACCCCACCAACTACCGCGGAATCAGTCTTCTTAATATCGCATATAAGGTTCTTTATAGCGTATTGTGTGAAAGACTGAAGCCCATCGTAGACAAACTGATTGGATCTTATCAGTGCGGCTTTAGACCTGGTAAGTCTACCATCGACCAGATTTGCACGATACGCCAAATCCTGGAGATAAAAGAATCGACACTCACCATCTCTTTGTCGATTTTAAAGTCGCTTTTGACAGCGCAAAAAGGAGTTGCCTGTATGCCGCCATGTTTGAATTTAACTTCCCTGCAAAGCTTATACGGCTTTGCCAAATGACGTTGAGCAAAACCAACAGCTCCGTCAGAAGCGGGAAGGACCTCTCTGAGCCATTTGAAACCAAACGAGGTTGCAGACAGGGTGACTCCCTTCCGTGCGATTTCTTCAATCTGATGCTGGAGAAGATAATTCGAGCAGCAGAGCTAAACCGCAATGGCACAATCTTTTACAAGAGCGTGCAATTGCTGGCGTATGCCGATGATATTGATATCATTGGCCTTAACAGCCACGCCGTAAGCGCTGCTTTCTCTGGGTTGGATAAGGAAGCGAAAAAAGTGGGTCTTGCGGTGAACGAGGACAAGACGAAGTATCTGCTGTCATCAAAGAAAGAATCGGCGCACCTGCGCCTTGGCAGCCAAGTCACCGTTGATAGCTACAAGTTTGAAACGGTGAGAGACTTCGTCTATTTGGGAACCAGCATTAACACCGAAAATAATATCAGTCTAGAAATCCAACGGAGAATCACCCTTGCCAACAAGTGTTACTTTGGACTAAGTGGGCAATTGAGAAGTAAAGTCCTCTCTCGACAAACAAAGATCACGCTCTATAAGTCTCTCATCATACCAGTCCTGATGTATGGCTCGGAATCATGGACAGTGTCAAGAGAAGATGAGATGGCCCTTGGAGTATTTGAGAGAAAAGTTCTCCGGAAGATTTATGGCCCTTCCCGTGATGCCAACGGCGAGTATCGAAGGAAATTTAACGATGAGCTGTACGAGCTTTACGCAGACCTGACCATAGTTCAGCGGATTAAAGCCCAAAGGCTCCGCTGGCTGGGTCATGTTATGCGAATGGACACAGAAGCACCAGCACAGAAAGTTTTCCTATCGACACCCGAATTCGGCAGCAGAGGAAGGGGGAGACCTCGACTGAGATGGAAACAACAGGTGGAGGATGACTTGAACTCCCTTGGGGTTTCCAATTGGCGTCAGTTATCGCTAAAAAGGAATGACTGGCGTGCTTTGATACGAAACGCCCAAAATCGCCTAGGCGGTTAAGCGTCATTATGACGCAAGCCAAGATTAGATATATATGAATTAAAACACCAAAAATTATAGTTTCATATATAAATTATATATATGTCGATTAAGATTTTTTTCTTTCAATATTTCGATTTCATTCTGAAATCATCTTCAGGACAGGAAAAACATAAGAAACAAAAAACACAAAACATGTTAACAAATAAAACATAGCAACGTTCCATAATTTAGCACTTACACTCTTGAATGCACCTGATCGACTAATTTAACAAATCTTACAAAAATCAAGTACAAGGGCAAAAACGATAAACAAAAAAGTAAACATCTTAAGAACCGTAATGGTAAACAAATTTTTACATAAACAACAATACGTTAAAAAATATATGTATAATAATAAACAGTGAGAGAAGCTTAGCATATTAGTGTTGGGACAGCATGTTTGGGACTACACTCTTGTCGCGGGCTGCTGTGGTTGTGGTAATCAGCTGTATACCTATAGCTCTCGCACATTTTTCGGTATCTGCTTTGAAATTGATTCGTTTATCTCTCGGTGTATTAATTATGTGAAGCATTTCTAATGTGTATATTTTGTTGTAATGCCTCTCTTGCTGGATTACTGCTGCGTTGTTTAAATCTGGAGAGTGCTTTAACTAAATATTAAGCAAAATAAAATATTAACATATTTTCTTTCCTAAAATAATTCTCAATCTTTTTTTTTTTGAAACTAACTCAAAGGTTCAAAACGCATGAAAAGAATCAACCCTTCATTGTTTGGTCGTTAACGGATTATAATTTTCTCATTTGTTTTTCCTTTGTAAGGAATTGTCTACTATTAACGAGTCTTAAAAGATGTTTGTTACTACCTGCATTGTATTTCGCATGGACAGTGTTTAACTAGCCTTAAAGAACAAGCTGCTCGTTTATGCTGCCTTTAAAAAATCCTTTAAAAAGAGGATTCATTCAAATCATTTCAATCAATTTATATGTTTAGTTCCAAGAGTGAATATGTCGTCCTCGCACTTTTCCATGTTGAATGTCTACAGTAAACTAAATAAACGCAAGTAGGAATGCATATTTTGTGACGATGGTTTGAGGATGTCGGCGACATCAGCAATGCAGCCATCCAGTTTAAGGTTTTTCCCACAGCTAATGGCCTTCAGGATTGTAGTAAAAAATAACAATGTTTAATATAAATGAGACATATATTTTTAAGACTCGATTATCGTGGAAAAACCCCATCTAAAACATAATACAGGCTGTTGCAAACTACTCATAATTCGCGGAAGAAAAACAATGTACACAATTTAAACTAAGCTAAAAGAGCTGCTTATTTTTTAAGGCTAGTTAAACACTGCCCACGCGAAATACAATGCAGGTGGTAACAAACATCCTTTAAGACTCGTTAATAGTAGACAATTCCTTACCAAGGAAAAACAATACAGAAAATTATAAACCATCAACGATCAAACGATGAAGGGTTGATTTTTAGGAGATGCTGCTAATCATAATTCGCGGGAAAAAACTATGCACTCAATTTCAAACAAGCATAAACGAGCGGATTATTTTTTAAGGCCAGTTAACCACTGCACACCCGAAATACGATGCAGGTAGTAACAAACATCTTTTAAGACTAGTTAATAGTAGACAATTCCTTACAAAGGAAAAACAAATGTAAAAATTTCTTTACCATTACGGTTCTTAAGATGTTTACTTTTTTGTTTATCGTCTTTGCCCTTGTACTTGATTTTTGTAAGATTTGTTAAATTAGTTTTCAGATATGTTATATATATTGAATAGACCTTTCTAAATTAAATTTAATTTTTCAAAATCGTTTGATCTTTGAAGTGTTTTTTCAGTTTGAAATTTTATTTTGGAAAACATTTTTTTTCAGTGTACTAAAACATTTTTACAGTGTATTTTTTTGAAAGCTTATTTCAATACCTTTCTAATGGTATGAAGATCTTTGAAATAGGTTAAGCCATTCCATAGTAATCACACTTTACCTATTATCGTCAATTTTCGAAATATTTTCCAAAATAAAATTTAAAACTGAAAAAACACTTCAAAGATCAAGCGACTTTGAAAAATAAAATTTTATTTTAGAAAGGTCTATTCAATATATATAACATATCTGAAAACTAATTTAACAAATCTTACAAAAATCAAGTACAAGGGCAAAAACGATAAAAGTAAACATCTTAAGAACCGTAATGGTAAAGAAATTTTTACATTTGTTTTTCCTTTGTAAGGAATTGTCTACTATTAACTAGTCTTAAAAGATGTTTGTTACTACCTGCATCGTATTTCGCGTGTGCAGTGGTTAACTAGCCTTAAAAAATAATCCGCTCGTTTATGCTTGTTTGAAATTGAGTGCATAGTTTTTTCCCGCGAATTATGATTAGCAGCATCTCCTAAAAATCAACCCTTCATCGTTTGGTCGTTGATGGTTTATAATTTTCTGTATTGTTTTTCCTTGGTAAGGAATTGTCTACTATTAACGTGTATCGACCAATAAACGCGTATTGTGCGAACACATGTTTGGTCACCTCTGCTTCACATATTGGTCACCCCTGCTCCATAATATTGCTTTAAGTGTTTGTTATTATGCACACAAATTTTAGGAAAAGTTCATGATTTTTACAACGCATAAAAAAAATATTTTTAAAATCAAATTTTTTTTTCAAAAATCGTAAAAATTCGATTAAATTTCGACTTTGACCAGCTATTGCTCAGCGATGGTTTGGTCCACATGTTATACGTCGTTGAAAGCGTATTTTAATTTCCTTTCGAACAAGGATTTTTGAATTTTTGAATGAAGTCGAAAACCTGCCAATACAAAAATTTTTAAAAATATGTTCACAGCTCGTCAAACCAGTGCCAATTCACCGATATACATGAATATCTTGATATTTTTTCATATTAAATATTTGTAAGCTACTGTAATCATCAGGCAAAGAATGCGAAGATATGTGAAAATTTCGCTTTTATTTTTAATTTGGTTTTTCTACATTAAATATTCATGTTACAAAACACTTATATAGAGCAACATTGTTCATAAGATATGTCCCTAGAATATTTGTGAATAAAGTTTTACAATAAAATAAATATTACTGAAGTTAAGAACAATTTAAGCGAGCCATAGTGAGAAAAATAGCATTTTTAGCAAACTTTGTGGGCTCAAGGCACGACCAATCATTATGCAAACGATCTAAAATTTTGCATACATAGTTTTTTTTTTTTAATTTGCAACAAATCTAAGGGGTTTCCCATTTGAAAATATGTACGAAAAAATAAATTTTCCATATAACGTGCGGCCACACTAATATAACATATCTGAAAACTAAAATGCATTTTTTTTTTTTATTTTTTTTATTTATTTAAGTAAATGCATCTCTTGGTTCACCGCAGAACCTGCCTCGCAAGTTCGTCTGCCCTGCAGTTTGCCCCAATGTCCCTATATCCCGGGACCCATGCACATTGGTCCCAAATCCAAAATTTGTGGCGTAAACTCTATTTAAACTTTTGAGTGTACAAAAAAGGCATGCATTTTCCAATAGTACATATATTATTACACCTTAAAAACAGTTTTATTCATTATATCTGGCAACCATTAGTTACTGACAAGGCATCAAAGTCAGCTGTTTCGCCACAATAATATTAAAGTTTTGTGTATTTTTTTTTTGCTGTGAACTATTCAAGAGTGGAAAACTTAAGTGCACACAGGAAAAATTAAGTAGAAGGCAGTCACGGTGGGCGTGGTCTGATTCATCAGATATTTGCTAGTTTTCTTCCATATGGCATTGCTATAGGATTTGTCAACATTGGTTGAATTTATGCCAAAAAAAATGGAATCGGGACCACTGTGCCATGTGAGGTTCACGCGGTTTTGGTGGGCTATCTCTTGTAGAGATCGACGACAGCTGAGCGTCAGTTCAGAGTTGATCGAGTAAGAGGCAAGGGATTTGATGGCCGCCTGGCTGTCGCTGAATATAAAAATGTCCTTTTTGTTGCTTTTGACTTGTAGTCTATTGCTGTAAATACCTTAACATGTATTCAATTAGACAAATTTTGACATCTTTTGCGATATCGTATTTCAAAAGGAAGTTTTTTTCATACCTGGAAGGGACACCCTACTGGCAGTCACGGTGGGCGTGGTCTGATTCATCAGATATTTGCTAGTTTTCTTCCATATGCCATTGCTATAGGATTTGTCAACATTGGTTGAATTTTTGCCAAAAAAAATGGAATCGGGACCACTGTGCCATGTGAGGTTCACGCGGTTTTGGTGGGCTATCTCTTGTAGAGATCGACGACAGCTGAGCGTCAGTTCAGAGTTGATCGAGTAAGAGGCAAGGGATTTGATGGCTGCTTGGCTGTCGCTGAGAATAACAATATTTTGTCCGATAGTGTGCTGACCTATCCAAGCCGCGGCGTCCATGATTTCTGAAACTTCAGCCTGGAAAACACTGCAGTGATCAGGTAGTCTGCAGGAGAGCTCAAGGTTCAGATCCTTTGAATAAACCCCTACTCCAACTCTGCCGTCTAACTTCGAGCCGTCGGTATAAATAAAAGCGCCGCCACGATTCATCCTCTCCCATTTTTCCCTGCTGGGAATGTTTATTTTAAAACATCTATCTCCGACTGTTGTGGTCGCACAACGATCTGTGCTCAGCGGAAGAAAACTGTAGGATGCCAAAATACTGAAGTGTCCAGTAGTGCTTGCGTCCCAGCCGGACGTTTCCCTTAGACGCCGAAACGATGCTGCTGCTACCCAGTGCCCTTCCAGATCGAGTGGCAAAATGCCAAGAATGGCCTGGAGTGCTTCGTTGGGCGTTGTTCTTAACGCACCACTTATACAGATCATGCAAGATCTGTGTACTTTACCTAACAGATTAAGGTTTGTTGCCTTGCTCAGCGCAAGCCACCATAGAGCATGATTGGTCGATTGATTGCAATGTAGATCCATTTGCATATTTTGGGGCTGAGCCCCAATTTTTTGCCAATGGCTCTTTTGCACGTGTAGAGTGAAATACACGCTTTCTTCTGGCGCTGAAGAACATTCTCATTCCAGGTTAGTTTTCTATCCAGAACTGTGCCTAGGAACTTGGAAACCTCTCGCAGTGCTACTTGTATCAAGTCGCACAGGGTTTGTGGGAATTTGCCCGTATATGTAATAGCTAACAGCCTAACCTAATATAAACGCAGCAACCGAATTTGATCGCACTGCGTAAAACCCTAACTTGATTTCCAATTTTTGTTCTGCGTGACATTTCGATTTGACGTTTGTACACAGGCAAATATACAACCGCACGCACATTTATTTCGGTTACAAGGAAAAAAGTCATGCATATACGTGCGGTAACCGCATGGAGTGCGTTTATGTTAGGTTAGGCTGTAAATCGTCTGCATAGGGGCAGTCAAAAAAGAAATAAAGCCCGCGGGCGCTATTTCTTTTTGATAACGGGCCATATTTCCTTTTGAAAGAGAAATAACGCCCGCGGGCACTATTTCTTTTTAATCGGAAATAACGCCCACGGGCTTTATTTCCTTTTTGAAAAGGCGGGCGTTATTTCTTTTTCGAAAAAGAAATAACGCCCGTGTTGACAAAAGAAGAAAACGTCGTGTGGAAATTTTAAGTTCTCGAGTAAAAAAATAATATAAATTTTTGTCACTCACCCGGAACATGGGATTGCGTAGCCCATGGTTATTTTTTTGAAGAGCGACCGAAGGCCGCCTACGCAGAATGGTGTACTACGCAGAAGGACTTGACATTACATTAGTTTCGTACCGTGGCATGTTGCCACGGTTCAGGCTACCACCCGGACTTGGCGTGGCGTAGCCCAGGGTTATTTATCATAAGCGCGGCCGAAGGCCGCCAACCCAGAAAGGTGTTCTGTACATAAATACCATGGATCCCGCCCATAGAGTGCGTACCGTGGCACGTTGCCACGGTTCAGGCTACCACCCGGACTTGGCATGGCGTAGCCCAGGGTTAGTTATCAAAGCGCGGCCGAAGGCCGCCTACGCAGAAGGACTTCACCGTGGCGGTAGTTTTGGCACACACCCGGACTGGATATGGCGTAGCCCAGGGTAATTTTTTATAAGCGCAGCCGAAGGCACGTTGCCACGGTTCAGGCAACCACCCGGACTTGGCATGGCGTAGCCAAGGGTTATCTTTCATAAGCCCGGCCGAAGGCCGCCTACGCAGAAGGGTCTACTACGCAGAAGGACTTCACCGTGGCGGTAGTTTTGGCACACACCCGGACTGGATACGGCGTAGCCCAGGGTTATTTTTTATAAGCGCAGCCGAAGGCCGCCAACTCAGAAAGGTGTTATGAACATAACTACCATGGATCCCGCCCATAGAGTGCGTACCGTGGCACGTTCAGGCAACCACCCGAACTTGGCATGGCGTAGCCCAGGGTTATTATTTATTTCTCTTTTGAAGAGGAAATAACGCCCGCGGGCCGTCTGTCTGTTTGAACGCAAACTAGTCCCTCAATTTTTGAGATATCTGGCTGAAATTTTGTATATGGCCACCATTTTGTAATATAGGAATCATTTGTCGGAACTGACAAGATCGGACCAGTATAACATATAGCCCCCATACAACCGATTGTTCAGATATAAGGTTTTTTGGCCAAAACTTCTGCAATTAAAAAGTTAGGAACGTAAAATTTTGCAACTCGAGTACTTTCTATTTATGTAGTGTATATAGTGAAAATCAACCAGATCGGGCAAATGTAACATATAGCCCCCATACAACCGATTGTTCAGATATAAGGTTTTTTGGCCAAAACTTCTGCAATTAAAAAGTTAGGAACGTAAAATTTTGCAACTCGAGTACTTTCTATTTATGTAGTGTATATAGTGAAAATCAACAAGATCGGGCAAATGTAACATATAGCCCCCATACAACCGATTGTTCAGATATAAGGTTTTTTGACCAAAACTTCTGCAATTAAAAAGTTAGGAACGTAAAATTTTGCAACTCGAGTACTTTCTATTTATGTAGTGTATATAGTGAAAATCAACAAGATCGGGCAAATGTAACATATAGCCCCCATACAACCGATTGTTCAGATATAAGGTTTTTTTGGCCAATACTTCTGCAATTAAAAAGTTAGGAACATAAAATTTTGCAACTTGAGTACTTTCAATTTATGTAGTGTGTAGAGGAAAATCAAGAAGATCGGGTAAATATAACATATATTTAGCCCCATACAACCGGTTGTTCCGATATAAGGTTTTTTGGCCAATACTTCCGCATTTAAAAAGTTAGGAACGTAAAATATTTCACCTTTAGTACTTTCTACATATGTAATGTGTATAGTGTAAGTCAGTACAATTGAACACGTATAATATATAGCCTCCATACAATCGATTGTTCCGATAACTCGGATCCTATTATTTTGTAAGTTTTTTTTAAATTATAACAAAGATGTGTAATGTGTATAGTAAATATAGTTAAATTGAAACAGGCTGTACTGGGGATCGAACAGTGAAAATCGTGACGCTTATTCATGAAAGGTATATAGCCTTCGGCACAGCCGAAGACAGCTTTCCTTACTTGTTTTTATTTGGGATTATGACACCCAGCCTACAGCGTCATAGTCGGGTTGGGGTCAAAATTCTGCTTTTTTGGAAATTCTGATTTCATAATTCCGGAAGTCGAAACACCGGAAATCAAAATTATGGAAGTCAATATTCTGGAATCCAAAATTCTGGATAACGAAATTCTAAATTGCAAAATTCTGGAAACCAAAATTCCGAAATTCAAAATTCTGTAATTAATGATTAAAAATGCGTGTTGATAACAAAAAAAGTGCGCATTTAACTGGACTTGTTCTGAAGGAATTAAAAACAAATTATTATTATATTAGTATTGACACACAATTTCATGGCTGTGAAATGTTATACGAAAAAAAGGAACATTCTCATGATCCATGTGATCCATAAAAAATCGGTTGCCGAGTTTTCTGCAGGCTAGCCAAATAACTGAGCGTTCGGTATCTATGACAGAAAAACATATTGGACATTATCTGCCATCAAGAAATGCCCTTAAGTTAAAAATGAGAAGAAAACGGAACAGTTTAAAATATTTTAAAGAGCCAACTTGTACCCTCAGGGAAAAACACCGTTCTAAAATGCAGCACCACAGGTCTCAATTTTAGATTTTCCCGTTCTTGATTTTTTGTCTTAAAAAAAAACACTTGGTCTTGAAAATATACCACCCTGTCTCAAAATAACAACCAGGGGGGTCACTCTGTATTGCGATGCGAAAGAAAATTTGTTCGCATTTGCCTTAGAGACACTCTGTAACTCAACTCTCGCAACGGAAATTGACATTTTCGGATTTGCTTTTTCCCTTTTCGCATTCATTTTTTCCCTCTCGAATTGCGTACACTCTGTATCGCGAAAGTGAAATGTCAATTGCTTTGTACATTCGGATTTGTCTTCCTAAAACAAAACGCAGTCGAACCGCTATCGCACCGCTAAACAATTTTGAGTAAATTTAAATTTTTAAACATATTCTTGTAAATTATTGTAGAGCTATTAATATACATACCTTTCTTATCGGAAAACATGTTTATTTTGGCACTTATTTCGCAAAAATAATTTGCAGCATAGCGAAAATTAAAAGAAATGGTATGGGTAAAAGCATAGGACAAGCCTCCACTTGAAGTATGCATTGAAAATTGTCAACTTCTGGTTAGTTTTACAACAGTGATGCCAACCCAAACAAGAAAATAACCATAGGCCGCAGAAAGCAGCACTGTTAGCAATGCTATAGCAATACAGAGTACCATTTGCTTATCGCAACGCATTTCACTTTCGAATCGCATTGAATTTCGGATCGCAATACAGAGTGACCCCCCAGGTTCTTGAAATGCGAACGAAGTTATCGAAAATAGAACGGTCGGTGTTGTCATCAGGACGATGTTGTCGAAAATAGAACATCATCAGGGCACATAACAAGAACGTTACAACATCGTTGCATACTTCTAGGCATTTAGTCTGTAAACAACTTTAACAGAACTGTCATTGCTGTCATAGAACAAAGCTGCAATTAGACGCCGCCAAAGATAAGTACGCGTTCCGCAGTCAAAGCAGTGTGAGCTCGAGTCCCGGTCGAGGCAAACCACAAAACAACGTGAGAAATAATTTACCCAAAATGTTTCTAAAATAAGCCCAATACGTTCTCAGAATAAGTCCAACTGTTCAAGTCCAAACTGTTCATGGAACACAAAACATGTTCTTGAAAAATCCGTTCTCAAAATAAGACAATCGTTCACGAGTTAAGTCAAAACGTTACTGACAGACTTTCGTGCACGAATGTTCTCAGTTTTGGACTTGTTTCGTTCGTTTTAGAACGGTTTTTCTTTGAGTGTATTGAAAAAATAGACATTCCTTTATTATCACTTTATGTTTTGGAAGGTCAACTATTTACTTTAAGTGAGAAAGTTATTAAAGTTATGGCGAATGCATTCTTATTTTTGGAACAAAATCTTCGCTGCAGTTGTTAAATGAGAGTGACTGCTGGATTATGGACGGTACATTCGACGTTGTTCCAACCATGACGAGGCAGCTATTTTCCATACACGGAAGAGTAGAAAGACAAATTGTTCCGCGGTTTTCTGTCTTATGACCAAAAAATCAAAGTCAATGTATATTTCTTAAATATAAGCAAATTTATTAAAATTCACGATTTTGCTCAAATTTTGGGGAAAAAAATTTCCAGAATTAATTCTGGAAAACGTAAATTCCGGAATTATGAAAAACCAGAATTTTGAAATACAGCCAAAAAAGGCGAAGGAAGTGCGGAATTCCGATTTCCAGAATTTTGTCGACCCAGAATTTTGATTCCGGAATTTTGACTTCAGAATTTTGACCGATTCCGGTCATAGTCCCAAGCAAAAAATTGGGATTATGACACTGCAAGGGGAGTGTCACAATCCCATTTTTTATATGGGAAAGTAATATAGGTTGTAACTGATTCTTGAGGGTAAACTGTCGAAAAGTATTGGAAAAGTGCTGCATTCTGTAGGCGGATTTTCGTCGCTCGGCAAATTCAGCGGCTTTTTGACATTTAATTAAGAGAGCTACAATTCGCTGCAAGTTATTGGTGGGAATATGTTGTCCAGCAAAAACTTGCAAGTGTAAAGAGCTGATCGTGACATGGCAAAACAACAAGAAAAATGCAAATTCAAATTATTAGCCAATCAGAAATGTAACTGCTGTTTTGCCTGCAAGTTTTTACTGAGTCCTGTTCGCAAAAACTCCGCCAATTTGAGATTTTGAGCGAGTTTTACAAAACTCTTTTGCTGACAGTTCTTTGCTGGATTTTCAGAGAAACACACCCTACTAGACACATATCAGTCATTTGAATAGTCAAATGTCAGGTATGGCTGAATGAAATCTATTTCAGGCCGTAGTGCAAAGTTTCATTCAGGTTGCCAAGAGCGACATTACAATCCTGAATAAACAATTTGTATACGTGTATGATTTTGCGTCTCTTTCTTACTAATTGAATACTGCATAAGGCTCTCCTTATCTTTGTCCGGGCACTTTTCCTTCATTCGTGACATAGATGTCAGGCAGAAGTAAACAAAGCTGAACAACAACAACAAGAACAACAAGAAACCCGCATCAACAACAACAAGAACAACAGGAAACCTACAACAACAACAAGAAACCTATATCACCTATATTAATGAAATCGGACCAGATTTAAAATGATGCTATTTATTTTTAACTATTTTTTAAATTAAAATTATATAATACAAAACACTTTTATAATAAACAATGTGGGAATTTGTAAAAGTTATACAACTAACTAGTTTTAAGCTCTATCCACCAATTGTATGGCTGCCGTTGCAGTTGGTGTAGTTTCTTCCACGGAAATGTCCTTAAGGCTTTTGTCCTTCACGTGGCAGTCGTCATGCGAGGATGCTGGTGGCAATTTCAGTGGAAATATATTTGGGCGACTCCGCATTTGAACATTTGGATGTTTATGCAGTCGGAGAAGGCACAATTTGCTGATATTTCCTCGAAACTTTCACAAAAAACTTTTTGAATTTAAATTCTGCATTTTTTGCTTTGCATTTGAGAGCAAACACACAAGAAATAGGAACACAATTTAATTTTTAAAATTTTTGAAAAATTAAATTTTAGAAAAAACTCGAATATTTTTTTTTTTTCTGACAGGAAAAGTCAAACTAAAACGAAACAGAAGAAAATTATTTGTCATTGTGTAGGTGTTGTCAAAAATGTTGTAAGTGTGTTGGGGCTTCCTACAGCATGCTTTAGCAGGGCACCTATTGTTAGTTTCAGATAGATGATATCGCTTAAAATATTCTAAATAGCTCGTTATTACCTTTATCCTCATGCAACATAACAATAATATGAACTCAACGAAAGGTATGTGTTTTAGATTTCAACCAATATAAAGAATCCAGGTGGTTTTTTTACGATGATTTATTTTCAGATAGAAAGATGTGTGTATAATTGTTTCTGGAAATTGTAAGAGTGCCACAGTGTCAGCAAAGAATGAATAATATAAAAACAAACACTGTCGGCAGCCTAACCATTCAAGTATAGGACTTACGACACTTTACATGCATGTATGTATGTATAAATCAATCCTCTTGACAAAAGTCTCAACTGCAAAGAGGGTAGAAATAATTATTTCTACCCTCTTTGTCAACTGGAACAACGGCATAGAAGTAGCGACGACAAGTAGCAATATATTGATGGCTTAGCATTTGATATTTTTTTAAAGCGGAATCTTTAAAATTAGTCAGCTAGTGTGATATATTAATGACCGAACTATAAGGCAATCATTGTGCCTAAGGTATTAAATTAGTAACAACTCATTAATATCGAATTTATGTAAGTGTATTTGCATTTAAATTTGAAACAGAAAAACACCAACCAACAGCGACTTAATGGCAACAGATGTTTATTGTCAATACGCGACACTAACGGTGTGCTGTTGAAATAAATGTCATCACATCCATAAAACACCTTTCATATATTCATAAGATCATATTATGTACTATTAGTTATGGACTATTAATCACTTGGAGAAGAAAGGGACTATTCTGCTATTATGCTTTTTGTGATGAAGCTAGTCTCTTAAACCAGTTACCCACCGACGGGAGGTCATACGCAGAAAATCTCTTATTTATTTCTTCGGTAGCCTGATTCTTACAAAAATCACACTATTTTTACGGAAATTTTTAGGGACCATTTTATAAAACAAAACTTAGAAAATCTACAATCTTTCATTTAATTTAGTACTGTTAAAGGTTTAGATTAATGCCATACTATACCTAAACGTAAAATCCACCACTAAATAAAATTTGAGGATGCTATTTTTTCTTGACAGTTCACCACGTAGCACAGCGGCTCGATTAGAACAAGCTAGCGGGACAAAATTATTTTTCACATTTTCTGTTTCATATGTAGTCACTTATTACAATTATGCAATTTATTTTGGTCAGATTTCGCGACGACCGGGCACTGCGCGCCGCGGCGCGGGGCATGTGCGGGATCGCGGCGACCGGTCGCAGCGGGTCGTGCGCGGCTTGGCCCCAACGACTTAAGCAGGTTTGATATGAGCCCCTTGCGATCTTGTCTGAAATGAAATACTATATTTGAGCAATAAGACAAAATTTGACTTCTTTCCGAGTGGTAATAAACCAAAGCTTAAAATTTTGCTACATTTTGTGTTATTTCACATTCAGTTGAGCAATAACGCAAAGTTTGTGTTATTGCCGTTTGGTTTATTTCACCCCCCCCCCCCCCCCCCCCCCGTTCCAGGTCATGGCCGGAAAACCTCGACCCCCGTACAAAATTTTTGATCATCCTAGATCCAATGTCACAAATTTGATTAAATTTTTAAATTAGATTAGAAATGACGTTGATAAAAAGAAAATTAAAAAAAAAAAAAAAATGGGCGTAGCACCGCTGCTTTTAAAAGCAGTTGGAGGCTGCCAATCGGGTAATAACACACATAATGGTAGTGATATAACTCATAGAATATTACTAGTTTCCTGGCAAAAAATAAGCCTAATGGAATCGAACTAAAATTTTTACTACCGCACATAGCAGACAAAAACTATTACATTTATATTATATTTTATTGAAAATTTAGACAGAAACTAGCATTATCATATCTATATTTTGCCAATTATTACCCGAGGTAGAGCCTCCGACTTTTTTGAAAAACTTGCCCTATAAATGTTAGAACAAGCAAGATGAACAATAAAATCATTTCTATTTCTGCAATTTCCAAAAGTCAAATGTAAGTAGCCTAAATAACTCTTTTGCTATTTTCGCTTCTTGCCGGTGGAGGGGATGAACCAAATTCCAGATATGGAGAAGTTTACTCTCCACAACTTTATCAAGGACGTAAAAACCTACGAAGCGAAATATTTGCGAAAACCCAAATTTTTCGACCTTTGACTCTGACCTCCCGTCTTTTCAGATTTTATTTGTAATGTTGTTCCCAGTATCCCAGTATATGCAAATTGTTGCACTCTGACTTCTTTTTATACCTTTCATGAACATGAAATGGTATTATAACTTTGGTCCAATGTTTGTAAGTATGAGAAGAAGAAGAGATAGACCCACTAATAAGTATACCGTTATGATCAGGACGATGAGTTGATTCGATTTAGCCATGTCCGTCTGTCCGTCCGTCCGTCTTTCCGTCTGTTTGTACGCAAACTAGTCCCTCAATTTTAGAGATATCTCGATGAAATTTGGTATGGAGGCGTTATTTAAAAAAAAAAAAAAAAAAAAAAAAAAAAAAACTAATGGCGGCGATATACCAACAGGTTATCATAACCTCTAACGAGATTTTTAGCCGAGCTTCTCTTTCCAACTTGTGGTGTGTTGCTTTTTGAGTTTTCCTACAAGTTGGCGGGACCTACAGTTTTTTGCCGACTCCGAACGGCACTTGCAAAGCAAATGAATTTTTGCTGAGAAGCTTCTCATGGCAGAAATACACCCGGAGAGTTTGCCAAACTACTGCCGAGGGGCGACCCCGTTTAGAAAAATTCTTTTTCTAAATAATTTTTGATGTTACTTTTGCCGGGCATCGAACCGCCACGACTAGGTGTAGAAGGCCAAACACTTAACCGCTACACCACGGCGGCCGCCTATATTTTATATGAGAATAATCATTCGTCGGAACCAGCAAGATCGGACCAAAACTACTCATAGCTCCCATACAATCGATTGTTCCGATAAACGGATTTCGGGCTATAACTTCTGTAATTAAAGAGCTAGTAACGTGAAGTTTTGCAGGTATTGGTGTTTTTATATGTGAAATATCGATGTTGAAAATCATTGAGATGGGATAAATATTTCATATAGCTCCCATACAATCGATTGTTCCGATAAACGGATTTCGGGCTATAACTCCTATAATTATATAGGTAGGGTCGTGAAATTTCGTAGCTATTGCTCTGTTAGAAAGTGGAATGTCGATGTTAAAAATCAATGAGATTGGTCCAACAAAACACATCGCCCCCTTATAATCGATAGTTCCGATAATTTCGGTATGAGCTAAAGTTAAATTCACACAGGCTGTACTGGGGATCGAGCAGTGAAAATCGTGACGCTTATTCATGAAAGGTATATAGCCTTCGGCACAGCCGAAGACAGCTTTCCTTACTTGTTTTTATCTAATTTTGATATCAGAAAATAAAAAATATATAAAAATAGATGTGCAAAAAATTCGCAATAGTTTTTTGCTTTGGTTATAATAATTATTAGAAGATATCCCATATATTTATAAGATTTGGCCCGGGGACCCCCGGGGTACTTCGATTTTTTATCTACTGAACTTAAAATTAAATTAAATTTTTTCTTAGTACCAGCATTTTAAATATACTAAAAATGGTGTAACCCCTAAAAGTTTATTACTAAAAAATTCTGAATACCCCCAAGCTTACAGTCCATCAAAAATTTTTTTTTTAAATGTTTACTTAAATGAGTTATGAAGCGTAATGTTCAACAGTAATTTTCGAAAAAAAATCAGTGCTAATTGCATGATTTCCGGTGTTCTTAATTGAATTACTCCAGAGATAAGAAGTGAAAACAATAAAAATGTTGCAATATCTCTTAATTAAGGTATTCTCTTTAATGTTGCATAAAAAAAAAACTTGAAATCAAAAAGTCGTTTTTGTCCCGCTAGCTTGTACTAGTTGAATCACTGTGCGTAGTGTTAAAAAATGCCCGTCTATCTATTATATTAATAGGCTAACAAATTTTACATATAAACCATTGCCAAGCTTAAACCCATACTAAATATGCATAAATATTTATGAAATGCATATTTATTTGTTGGCATACCTCTAAGGCAGTGCACAATTATCTAATATATAACCAATACTGCTTCATTTATCTGTAATAAGCGAATGAAAATTTTTCATGCAACTTAAATTGGTTATCTGACAATCAATTTGTAAATAAAGCGATAGCCCAGTGGGAAGCGTTAGTGGGTAGTGGTCGAGCGGTTGATGGTTCGAGTACAGTTAGTTACACAGCTATAGGCCAACATTTTTTTTCTTTTTTGTCATTGAAAATTGTTTATATTTTTTATATATTTTTATATTTCTAATCTTGACTTTTTAATATTTTTATAAACAATATTTTTATGTTTGTGATCTCTATTTTCGAGAAGAAAAAAATTTGGTGCGAATATTTTTAGTTTACGGAAAGCCATGTGAAATAATAATTTTATATCATAAATATACATACATACCACCCATTATAGAAATGCTATAACCGCTTATACAATTTCTTTTTGTTTTTTTTTTTTTTTGGTAATTATTTCAAAAAATTACCATTAATATAAGTCTGACTGCTCAAATTTTTGAAGATGAAAGCTGCAATTTGCGAATTTTTTTTTCAAATTCTATCGATTGAGATAGAGTTGCTGACAAATTCCTTATTTAAAGTATAAAAATCGACAAAATATTTTATGGATACTACATTATTTTGAACTAAACCAAGTGATAATTTTACTGAAGACAACAAATAATTTCTTTTCAAATGTATATATGTATGTATTAACTTTTAAAAGGGCAGATTTGCAACCCGAGCCCCAAACAAGTCTAGACCAAATTGAATAGAATTTTTTTAAAAATCAATATACATTTTTTTTTCTTTAAATCAAAAGAAAAATCCATATAAAGTGTCTTTTAAATATTGCTAAGTTATGGTTAAAGAAAAAAGCTAGAAAACCCTCACACTTTTTTTGACCTAACCCGAATTTGTAATTTACCCCCACTAAAAAGTTTTAAAACCACGCCATGTATAATACATTTTTTTTAAATACAACCCATACTTCTCTATTTTCGTTCTCTCGCTCATTAATACTCTTTAATATTACACGAACTCATATTTCCAAATTTCCACCCCTTCAAAATAAACGTCAAACCAATTTCATACTCATATCTATTTATATACACATATACATATATGCGTAAACACTCCAATTCTCTCGCTCATTGAGTTCAAACAGTAGATTCGGCGTTGAACTCATATGTATATTGAAATGTTACACTCCAAATAGATGGCGTCGGCGCGAATAGCCAATTTGTTTCCGCATGAGAGTTGCCCCAATATGTGTTGTTATGTACCAAAGCATTAAAAAAAAGTGACAATTTGTTTTTCTCATATCTCGCACGCTTTATTATAAACGAAAATAGTTTAAAAATAAAATTTTTACGAAAGAAGCAATCAATGTTTTAACTTTCTGTATTGAAATTCATCAAGAAAAAAAAAAAAAAAGAATGAGATTGAAATAGATACACCCATTGCCGTCAATTCTATATAATATGAAAATTTGCTTTTTTAAAAAAATAAAAATCAAACATCTTTTTCGTAGAATTCTATAATAAAAATGAGATAACTATCGTCGCCTTATATTCCAAAGTTTAAATAAACAAATGAAAAACTAAAAATGTTATATTGTTGTGCCATAAAATCATGAAAAAATTAAATTTTCAATTACATATACTTATAATAAAATGTAATTTAACTATACAATTTTTTGGGAAAACGTTATCAAAATTATATTTATCCATAAAGCTCTAATATGTATGTATATATGTATATCTAAATAGAGATTCAAAAGCCCAATAAAGCTTCACTTAATTGTAGAATTCCATATTAAAAAAATTTATTCAAGGAATTGATTATGGACAAGACACCAAGGGCATGAGAAGTTGCAGGCTGAATTGGATATCTTGAAACCGCTAGAACTGCTCGGAAAAATTCCGATGTAATAGATTTGTTTAAAATGAAATTCTACAAAGTTTTATGTTCTCATAACACCATTATTAAAATGTGAAATAGGGCAACCATGGTCAAACTTTTAATTTGAAAAAAATATGTCGCAATCAAAGTTGGCTTGCGTACCACCAAACAAAAAAAATGTTTCAAAAAAATATAAAATAATAATTCAATATGGCTACTGTTGTTGGAGTACCACGCTTATTTTGAGAAATTTGTATATGTGTGTAAAATACCAGCAATGGAAATATTTTGATTCTCTCGCTCTTTGAGAGTTAGAGTAATAGCGTCAAACTCATATTTCGAAGTTGGCTGAACTTCAAAGGAAACCACTCTTTATCTTCATTCTCTCCCTCATTAAACACGTCCTATTATGAGAGAGAAATTATTTTCATTCCCTCGCTCATTGAGTACTTTGGTCCATTATCTATTATATTAATAGGCTAACAAATTTTACATATAAACCATTGCCAAGCTTAAACCCATACTAAATATGCATAAATATTTATGAAATGCATATTTATTTGTTGGCATACCTCTAAGGCAGTGCACAATTATCTAATATATAACCAATACTGCTTCATTTATCTGTAATAAGCGAATGAAAATTTTTCATGCAACTTAAATTGGTTATCTGACAATCAATTTGTAAATAAAGCGATAGCCCAGTGGGAAGCGTTAGTGGGTAGTGGTCGAGCGGTTGATGGTTCGAGTACAGTTAGTTACACAGCTATAGGCCAACATTTTTTTTCTTTTTTGTCATTGAAAATTGTTTATATTTTTTATATATTTTTATATTTCTAATCTTGACTTTTTAATATTTTTATAAACAATATTTTTATGTTTGTGATCTCTATTTTCGAGAAGAAAAAAATTTGGTGCGAATATTTTTAGTTTACGGAAAGCCATGTGAAATAATAATTTTATATCATAAATATACATACATACCACCCATTATAGAAATGCTATAACCGCTTATACAATTTCTTTTTGTTTTTTTTTTTTTTTTGGTAATTATTTCAAAAAATTACCATTAATATAAGTCTGACTGCTCAAATTTTTGAAGATGAAAGCTGCAATTTGCGAATTTTTTTTTCAAATTCTATCGATTGAGATAGAGTTGCTGACAAATTCCTTATTTAAAGTATAAAAATCGACAAAATATTTTATGGATACTACATTATTTTGAACTAAACCAAGTGATAATTTTACTGAAGACAACAAATAATTTCTTTTCAAATGTATATATGTATTAACTTTTAAAAGGGCAGATTTGCAACCCGAGCCCCAAACAAGTCTAGACCAAATTGAATAGAATTTTTTTAAAAATCAATATACATTTTTTTTTCTTTAAATCAAAAGAAAAATCCATATAAAGTGTCTTTTAAATATTGCTAAGTTATGGTTAAAGAAAAAAGCTAGAAAACCCTCACACTTTTTTTGACCTAACCCGAATTTGTAATTTACCCCCACTAAAAAGTTTTAAAACCACGCCATGTATAATACATTTTTTTTAAAAACAACCCATACTTCTCTATTTTCGTTCTCTCGCTCATTAATACTCTTTAATATTACACGAACTCATATTTCCAAATTTCCACCCCTTCAAAATAAACGTCAAACCAATTTCATACTCATATCTATTTATATACACATATACATATATGCGTAAACACTCCAATTCTCTCGCTCATTGAGTTCAAACAGTAGATTCGGCGTTGAACTCATATGTATATTGAAATGTTACACTCCAAATAGATGGCGTCGGCGCGAATAGCCAATTTGTTTCCGCATGAGAGTTGCCCCAATATGTGTTGTTATGTACCAAAGGATTAAAAAAAAGTGACAATTTGTTTTTCTCATATCTCGCACGCTTTATTATAAACGAAAATAGTTTAAAAATAAAATTTTTACGAAAGAAGCAATCAATGTTTTAACTTTCTGTATTGAAATTCATCAAGAAAAAAAAAAAAAAGAATGAGATTGAAATAGATACACCCATTGCCGTCAATTCTATATAATATGAAAATTTGCTTTTTTAAAAAAATAAAAATCAAACATCTTTTTCGTAGAATTCTATAATAAAAATGAGATAACTATCGTCGCCTTATATTCCAAAGTTTAAATAAACAAATGAAAAACTAAAAATGTTATATTGTTGTGCCATAAAATCATGAAAAAATTAAATTTTCAATTACATATACTTATAATAAAATGTAATTTAACTATACAATTTTTTGGGAAAACGTTATCAAAATTATATTTATCCATTAAGCTCTAATATGTATGTATATATGTATATCTAAATAGAGATTCAAAAGCCCAATAAAGCTTCACTTAATTGTAGAATTCCATATTAATAAAATTTATTCAAGGAATTGATTATGGACAAGACACCAAGGGCATGAGAAGTTGCAGGCTGAATTGGATATCTTGAAACCGCTAGAACTGCTCGGAAAAATTCCGATGTAATAGATTTGTTTAAAATGAAATTCTACAAAGTTTTATGTTCTCATAACACCATTATTAAAATGTGAAATAGGGCAACCATGGTCAAACTTTTAATTTGAAAAAAATATGTCGCAATCAAAGTTGGCTTGAGTACCACCAAACAAAAAAAATGTTTCAAAAAAATATAAAATAATAATTCAATATGGCTACTGTTGTTGGAGTACCACGCTTATTTTGAGAAATTTGTATATGTGTGTAAAATACCAGCAATGGAAATATTTTGATTCTCTCGCTCTTTGAGAGTTAGAGTAATAGCGTCAAACTCATATTTCGAAGTTGGCTGAACTTCAAAGGAAACCACTCTTTATCTTCATTCTCTCCCTCATTAAACACGTCCTATTATGAGAGAGAAATTATTTTCATTCCCTCGCTCATTGAGTACTTTGGTCCATTATTTATATTAATAGCACTGGTCGACGGCCAAAATTTACCAGAGACGCCGTTATGAAATTCGTATGTAAAACCACCCCCTGATTTCGAAAATCGAGTTCATTTTTGATTCTATGGTACCGTTTTTGAGATATTTGCATTTTACCGTTATTCGAAAAAACCAAAAAGATGGCTCCCTTTAATTACATATATCTCACGAACGGGTCAAGCGATTGCAAAAAGGTTGACAGAATCAAAAAGGCGATAAAATTTGCTATAAATGCATCATACATTGTTTTTTGCTCAACCAGATAGTTTTCGAGATATTAGCTTATCATTTCATATTTTTGGTTTCTTTTATGAAAAAATATGAAAAAAATTACTCTTTGCGTGGACAGCATTCCAAAACCACACCTTTTTTTCTAGATATTTTTTCTTTACGTAGAGCTCTGTTTTATTAGAAAAAAGATAAGCTATCATCGAAGAAAATCGATGTAAACCTACGTAAGTTATAAGCGATCAAATAAAAATACCCAGGTTGCGCAATTTCAACGAATAGCTCAAAACGTATGTATGGTATAAGAAAGAGAGAAATATCAAGCTATGCTTTGTTACCAATATGCAATAATACAGCTTTCAAACTCAGTTTATTTCTGTCTGTGAACAATCGCCACTCTTTTGAATCATATGTTTGACCAAACTCTTTGAATAAACCAGGAATGTCGTTGCAGTAGCATATACTGTCTTTCTTGGTATAGTGTTTGGAAAATGGTTCGTGACGAGTTCTACAATATATCACCTTAACATCGGATGACACAAATTTAAATTGTTGTATACGGGAAGTGTGGATCTCTGCCTTTTCCTTGGATAGTTCCAAATCTCTTATCCAATCATTAAGTTGTGCTTGTGAGAGAACGTTTCTCTCGTTTCCCACGCGAAATTCAGTACAACTTGATTCCCCGCACTCAGATATTACTGTTGACAATGGAACTGGATCCGCAACTGTCGTTGAATGTAGTACTGGTAATGTCACTGATGGTACGCTGGCATAAGTTACTCTTCTTGATCTTCCAACGCCAAGCACTTTCGTTTGACAAATATAACACTCCATTGAATGGCAAGTAGGTTCTCTCCATATCATTGGTGTAGCAAATTTTATTTGTTGTCCTGATTTCGACTGAATCAATTCTACTCGACACGATGTACACAAAGTGTTCGGTGTCCATGGTTTTTCAGCATTTTTAGGCTCAATGCCAAAATACTTGGAGTATAAAGTTTTGATACGATCTGAGAACACTCATCGTAGCCTTATGATAGTATAGTGGCCACACATGAAACAGAACATATCTGGATCGTTATCACACCCAAATTCTCGCGTCCTTTTACTCATTTTATTTTTTTTTAATAAATCACGGTTTTGAAATTCGACTTATGAACTGAACTATCTCCGGCGAGCCTTGCATATGTTTTGAAGTTTCAAGGCGCCTTAACTCATATTTATACTCGGAACAAAAATAAAATTGAAAAAATCAAATCTTACCTAGACAGAAAGGTTCCTTTTTATACGAAGCCGGGAAAAGAAAATATTACCTGCTTTAGATGTCGGCTTTAAAATTTTCTTATAATTTTGAAAATCTACCTGCATACTTACGCATAAGTGACGGAAATACATGTTTATAACTACATGCCTACAGCACTTTCGAACGCAACCACTCTTCCTTTCGAAGCAACCACTCTACCTACTATAAAACAATTCGAGTATTAAAAGTACTATTTGATTTATTTAAAGAAAAAGTATTATCATTGTTATGGTGTTATTCGTTTATCCAGATAATATCCCATTTGCACTTTATACCTTTAAAATATGTATGTATACATCACACATTGAAGTTGCGCAACCTGGGTATTTTTACTTGATCGTTTATAACTTACGTAGTTTTGCATCGATTTTCTTCGATGATAGCTTATCTTTTTTCTAATAAAACAGAGCTCTTCGTAAAGAAAAAATATCTAGAAAAAAAGTTGTGGTTTTGGAATGCTGCCCACGCAAAAAGTAATTTTTTTCATATTTTTTCATAAAAAAAAACAAAAATATGAAATGACAAGCTAATATCTCGAAAACTATCTGGTTGAGCAAAAAACAATGTATGATGCATTTATAGCAAATTTTATCGTTTTTCCGATTCTGTAAACTTTTTTGCAATTGCTTGACCCGTTCGTGAGATATACGCAATTAAAGGGCGCCATCTTTTTGGTTTTGTCGAATAACGGTAAATTGCAAATATCTCAAAAACGGTACCATAGAATCAAAAATGAACTCAATTTTCGAAATCAGGGGGTGATTTTACATACGAATTTCATAACGGCATTTCTGGTAAAGCGAAAAAGTTTAAATTCGTGGTCCAGTGTAGTCTAACTTTGTTGTTGGTATATTGTTAATTCTTAAACTGCTTTGTGCATAAGGTAATGGCGCGGCGGTGAGCGTATAGAATACGGTGTGCACAGTTGCAAGACCCGGTTGCGGAATATTCCGTTTTTTTCTTAAATTATGTTTTTTTTTATATTAAAAAACCTTTAATCTTAACTATTACAATTTACTTAATTTTCAACCTAATATTTTTTTGTTCTTCACCTGCTCAAAACGATCGCATAAATTAGTGGCTATTTGTTAAGCACAATGTCATCATCCGATTATTCAAGTGCAACATAAAATCTCGAAAACCGAGTATTTGCATGGCATTTGCCATAAATAATTTTGGAAAGGGCTGCTGTAATTTAATATTTTTATTATATAATAACAGCCGCTATTTTTTAAATTCTTTGATGGCCTCATTTTGCCTATAGATGAGTTTTTAATGTATACATTTAAGTTGGTCGAGGTTCGGCCACGGGTCCTAAAGGCAGCTATTGACAAAAAGTTGATCAGATGTTTGAATAAGTTCAACTATTTTAAATTGGTCGAATTTCGACCACGGGATATACTAGTACATATAATTATACTAATTTGGGCTCACTTTAATATTTGTAAAAGCTGGTGAAGAGTCTGTGAGAGGCATAAAAGCTAAATGTCGGGACTAACGGGTTTGTGACATTGACGGGGATTGTCGATCTCCATGTAATAGGAGCCTTGACGAATCAACATGATGCCATTGAATTAATTTCAAATTGCATTCAAAATATTCAAGTAAATACATATGTATGAATGAATATTCCCACAAATGCAAATAATAAAAACGCATAGCCCTGCTGATGTATTATTGCAGTTCGAGTCCCCCAAGCTCACCTCATATAATATTTATCACGTTGCAGATCACGCAATATGAAAATCGTATTCTGACATTGCTCTAAATTCAGCGTTGCTTTTATTCTTTTTAAACTAAACGAATTACTCAGAACAACAAATCATATGGGTTTTCTTATGTTTATATGCATCTACCTAGGTAAGCTAATCAATGTCGGAAACACCTTCAACAATTATCATGACTGTTTCAGACCTGTTAATAATTGATTACTAATCGGTAATGATTAGCAGTTTCATTGATTATTTTTTGAGAAGCCACCAAATGATTGATTACCAATTACTTTAATTTTTTAATGATTATTTTTCAATTGATTAAAAAAAAAATAAAAAATAAAAAAATAAAAAAAATTCAAAAATAATCAAAATTACTTTTGATTATTTTTGATTTTTGATTTTTGGATTTTTTTTTTGATTTTTTTCCAGAACTGTTGTAGAAAAATATGTACATACGTACATAAATATTCACTTGCACACACATACAAATGTATAGAGGTGAAGCAAGAAGTTCTTTTATATAAATGCATGTATTCATGCACATAAATATCCCTGGAGGAAAAATCTCGAGATCTTTCGTACTAGTTCTCATCAAGTGGTCGAACTACAACCTAAACAGAAGACTGGCGCTTTTGCACATTCAGCCTATTATTTTTAAAAAGGTATATGTAATATTAGACCAAGATCCCATATTCACATATTTGTCGTAGATTACCACCCCGCGTCTACAAAAAATTGGGTAGTTAAAAGCTGCCAAAGTTGGCCAAATCTGTTAAATTGTTAAAACGGAATTAATTTTCATAGGAAAATCCGCGAACTTAGGGTGTCTGGCTGGAGCCTAGACCATGGTACGGGTCTAACAACACTTGATTCCGACGAGAAAATAAGTGATGTCTAGCGGCGGCCCTGATAAATATGGGATGTAACGGTGTAATTTGCAACTTGTTAATAGTATATTGTACGATAGGAAATCAAATGTCAAATGCCCATAAACCTGACATTTTTTCTCATATGTACATATGCTTAGCGTTCAAGGTTGATTCTAGAAATCCATGAGCCCCAAAGTGTAAGTAGGTGTATATATTTGCATACAAAGATACACAGATGTTTATACTTTTAACAACAAAACTTTAAAATAATCAAAAAAAAATAAAAAAAATAAATAAAAAAAAAAATAAAAAAAATAAAAACAATTAAAAAATCAAGAAAAAATCAAAAGTAATCAAAAACGGTTTTTTTTTTATTTTTTCTTGATTTTTTATTTATTTTTCAGGACTGGTATGATGAGAGACTTATAGAGCGTGATCTTTGTTTGTCGAGAGAGGATTTTACTTCTCAATTGCTTACTTAGTAAGAGTGATTCTCCGTTGGACCTCTAGACTGATACAGTAGTCGCTCACAAATTAGAACTCTCACTAATTAGAATTTCCAGAAATTAGAATCAACTTTTTGAATACATTACACGCTCTGAAATTAGAATCGAAAATTCTAATTTGCGAGCGTATTTTGTTTTTTGCTGCAAAATGAGATATAATTATTTTTATTTATTCATGTTACCCTCGGTAGTCGTTGGATTTTCGTCGCTATCTGTACAGTTTTTGTCAGGTTTTGTTTGAATTCGATACGCGTGCACGTGTTTCGGGATTGTTTGCTTAAAAGTCAAAGTCGTTCGCTGAAATGCCAAATAAACGTAAGAAAAATACTGTCTTTGGAAACTAAAGTGCAGATCTTGGAAAAGCTTGACCAAGGTATTCAAGGGAAGCGGTTAGCCCTAGAATATGATGTGGCGCCATCTGCAATCACCTATATCAAATCTATGAAATCATCAATTTTAAGCGCTGTTTCTAATACCTATCAAGAGGCTAAAAAAAAATCATTGCATATCGCTGAATATCCAAAAATGGAAGCAACTCTTTATGAGTGGTTTTTAAATCAACGCGAAAAAAGTGTACATTAACTGGGCCAATACTAAAGGAGAAAGCCAAACAAATATTTAAAGTGGAATATCCCGATAAAGATGAAAGTTCATTTGGCGTTTTAGCTACGAAGTTTTTGATTAATTTTTGGCTGTTTTAATGTATTTTTATCGATCTCTTATGTGTTTTTGATAAAAGAAATACATTTACTGTAATTGGAGTTTTTGTTTTTGGACCTTTTTTTGACTTAGCGCATAAATACATATATGTATATTGGATTTTTACCTTATGTTTTCTCGTTTTTATGAATAAAATTGAATAAGACAAAATTTCATTGTAGTTTTTCAATGCAAATTGACTTAAATTTTAAGGTTTTATTGAAATAAAAAAACGTCCAGGAATTAGAATTTTTCAGAAATTAGAATCACCCTAAAAACAAAGTGATTCTAATTTGTGAGCGTCTACTGTATTATTTTCGGTGTTAATGCTGGTTCCCAAATAGACGAAATCTCTCACCGTTTCAAACTTGTAGCCATCAACGGTGACTTGGCTGCCAAGGCGCAGGTGCGCCGATTCTTTCTTTGATGACAGCAGATACTTCGTCTTGTCCTCGTTCACCGCAAGACCCACTTTTTTCGCTTCTTTATCCAGCCCAGAGAAGGCAGCGCTTACGGCGCGGTTGTTAAGGCCAATGATATGAATATCATCGGCATACGCCAGCAATTGCACGCTCTTGTAGAAGATTGTGCCATTGCGGTTTAGCTCTGCTGCTCGAATTATCTTCTCCAGCATCAGGTTGAAGAAATCGCACGAAAGGGAGTCGCCCTGTCTGAAGCCTCGTTTGGTTTCAAATGGCTCAGAGAGGTCCTTCCCGATTCTGACGAAGCTGTTGGTTTTGCTCAACGTCATTTGGCAAAGCCGTATAAGCTTTGCAGGGAAGTTAAATTCAAACATGGCGGCATACAGGCAACTCCTTTTTGCGCTGTCAAAAGCGACTTTAAAATCGACAAAGAGATGGTGAGTGTCGATTCTTTTATCTCCAGGATTTGGCGTATCGTGCAAATCTGGTCGATGGTAGACTTACCAGGTCTAAAGCCACACTGATAAGCTCACAAAATTTTATGGCGATAGGATGACGTTTTGAAATGCCAGGCCCACAAAATTGAAAGCCATAAGCACGATCAGGTACAAATATGAAATTTCCAAAATTATAAAAGAGTTGAATTTTGTGAAGTGAGCCAATTTTTTTCGAAGTTGTACTATCTTTCTGAAACTTTTTTGTATAGTTCACAACAAGGCGAATTCATTACAGGTGTGTTCGAGCGAATTCAGATCTACACGCACGCACACACTCCTTGTGCCTAAAAATGTCAGACAAAGCAACAACATAAGAAATTTGACAGCTACGATTGGATTTTCAAGGAAGAAGAAGAAGTCATATGGTGGGAAAAAGTCACCTGTAAATTTATTCGCCTTGGTTCACAATAACAAAAAAAAAAACATTTGGGCCAGTTTTTCGAAATTCGAATTATTTTCAAAGTTATAGCTATTTACACTTTTCGAAATTCCTCACTTTTTGATGATTTTCTCACGATTGGTCAAACCGATTTTGCTAATTTTTTAAATATATATAAAAGGTGGTATCTTCTACCAAACTACGATTCTAATCTTTGGCAAACAATTTTTTTGACAAACAATTTTTTTGGCAAACATTATTCGCAATTTTTAACTTCTCCATCGTGGGCAGATGACGCTTTTGTATGATGTTGTTGGGCATTCCATTAGTAACTATTAGCAAAAAAAAAATTTTGGCACTTTAAGGGAGCGGGAGTTATTTACATTTTTTACAGACTTGTTAATTTTTTATGATTTTTTTTTCTCTACGTACTGTGTACCATGAAGACAAAAAATGTAAATAAATAGTGGCAAAAAATTTTTTTTTTGCTAATAATTACTAATGGAATGCCCAACAACATCATACAAAAGCGCCATCTGACCACGATGGAGAAGTTAAAAATTGCGAATAATGTTTGCAAAAAAAAAAAATGTTTGCAAAAATTAGTATCGTCGTTTGGTAGGAAGACACCATCTTTTATATATATTTAAAAAATTAGCAAAATCTGTTTGACCTATCGTGAGAAAATCATCAAAAACTGAGGAATTTCGAAAGGTGTTGATAGCTATAACTTTGAAAATAATTCGAATTTCGAAAAATTGTTATATACGTATTTTTGTTTTAATCGCTGTGAGCCATACTACCAACTTTCATTAAAATACATGGCCGTCAAAAAAATTGTAGGTGGCTCAGTTCACAAAATTCAAGTCAGAGGTATTCTTTTTTTTGTGGGTGGACGGGCCTCGGGTCGAAGCGGGGCCTATAGGCAGTTGCCTATTCTGCCTTAGGGTTAATCCGGTACTGCACTTACCTGTAATATATATTTATGAAATTCTTGACTATCTTCATATGTCCTGTCATATTTCCGGAAATGTTTTGAAGTCTTAATGCAGAAAGTGTCTCCTTCTCTATCAGAATAGGGAAAGGAGGTATTCCCACAAGGGCACTTAAAGCATCAGCAGGGCACGTTATCATTGCACCTGTTATACCGACACAGACTAGCCGATGCAGCTTTCTTAACTTAGGTAACGATATGTATGTAGTTCTATAATAAAACTCCCACCTCTATTTCTAATTGTCTTACGATAGCGCATTAATAATCACGAATTCTCCATACATATGAGTTTTTCCATTTACTTGCCACATTTATGTATTCTAAAAATTACCAGCGTATATTTTCACCACCAATTTCCGCATACAAATGAGAAATACAGATATTACTAACAGTCTGACTATGGTCCACGGCTTGAGGAAACCTGCTCCAGCTTCACTTAATATCGAACGCATCGCATATAATACTGCAACTTGTTTCGTCTCTTTGGGTTTCTCTTTTATACGATTTTCTAACAGACATAGTTCTACTAAATCTTCACAATAATCCAACTTGTAAGGAAAACAGTATAGTTCCGCCTTTAGGAGTAAAATTGGCACTGGTTTACTGCTATCCAAGCATTCAAAGTTGGTTCCATTTTTTTGTTTAATTCGCTGGCATCGATGCATCATGGATATACGTAAAGCAAGTAAATAAATCGAAGGATCATCTTCTGCTGCATAAACAGCAAATTGTTCCATACGATTAATCTTCGTGTCCATGTACTTGGATTTCATTGTGTTGGTGTAGAGGCCGACGCAAGTTCGCTTGAAAACGCGATGTTCTATGCAATCACAATATTCGTACACTAAACTATTAATCAGCGTCGGGTGTACTATTACAAGACTCAGGATGAAGATAAAACTAATTGACATTTTCAACTATATATGTTTACACAAAAATCACAATAATAAGTTATTTGACGTTTATTCTTTTGCTGGCATCGACAATATACCTTGATGTACATAATTAAACCAAAACGTAAAACGCAAGGCAGATCCACAAAAACAAAAGTGCTTACCGTACCGCGGTGTAGCGGTAGTGTGTTCGGCCTTCTACACCAAGCAGTCGGGTATCGATGTCCGGCAAAAGCAACATCAAAAATTATTTAGAAAAATAACTTTTCTAAACGGGGTCGCCCCTCGCCAGTAGTTTGCCAAACTCTCCGGGTGTATTTATGCCATGAGAAGCTTCTCAGCAGAAATTCATTTGCTTTGCAAGTGCCGTTCGGAGTCGGCAAAAACTGTAGGTCCCACCAACTTGTATGGAAAAAACTCAAAAGCAGCACACCACAAGTTCGAGGAGAAGCTCGAATAAATTCTCGTTAGAGGTTATGATAACCTGTTGGTATAATGCCGGCATTAGTTTTTTTTCTTTACCTTATCCGACGGAGTCCCAAAATACTCCCTCAGATTAAAAAAAAAAGGCTACTAAATTGAAGGTTGAAGACTATTCATGATTGGAGTGCCAAATCACTCAACCCAGTAGGAAGGGAGATCATCGTTTTATTAATCCCAGGAGAACCCTTGAGAGTATCAGATTATTCTCTACTACTTCCTATCAGGGCAACCAAAAATATGCGGTAAAAAATGTGTTTTATGCGCATTAAAAAACACTTAAAAACAGCAAAATAAGCGCTAAAAATTTTTTTTTAATTAATTCCCAAATTCAAAAGATTTTCTTAAAATAAACTTTTATTTTTCTTTTATCGAAGAACATAACGAAATAAAATGGCTTGCGTCATTTATTGACATTTAACCCCCTAGGCGATTTTGGCGAGGGGGTGAAATAACCCAAACGGCAATAAACCAAATTTGTGTTATTGCTCAACTGAATGTGAAATAATTTTTATGTTAATGTTATTGCTCAACTGAATATGAAATAATTTTTTTCCCACGTTTAAGCAATAAAGGAAAAAAGTGGACATGCACGCATCACTGACTTTTTTTGTGTTCGCACCGCTCATATCAAACCTGCTTAAGTCGTTGGGGTCAAGCCGCGCACACCCGCCGCGCCGCGCGACCTCTCCCGTGATTTTTATTTAACATCTTTTGCCCCTTATAACTTCAACCGCAAGACTTGAAATTTTTTGTTTTCTTTATGACAATCTAGAAAATGTTTGCATGAAAAGACACATTGCAGAAAAATACTTTATTTAATATAACCCTGCAAACCAGTAGTGGAATTCAGTACGCTATTTTAACAAGAGTTGTCATTGTTACGTTGACTTAACAACAATTTTAACGATTTCGCTATTCACTACAAGTTTATTTGACAACATTTGTTATCGAAATGTCAGCTGTTATTGTTAACGCGAAATAATTGTCGACCTATAATTTGGTGTTGTTTGTTAAAACAACCAATAGGTACTTTTCTTATATATTTTAGCTCAGACACTTCTATGTTTTGCTTTGTGTTATCTGAGACAATCACCTTTTGTTTCTTTGATTAGCTGAGAATCTGCTACATTTTGGTATGTTTACCTGAGACAATCACCTATTGGTAGTTGTTTAGGAATATTGGTTCTATGCTTAGCTAAGAATCAGCTACTTTTTGCTATAATTCACCTGAGACAATCACCTATTGTACTATAATTCACCTGAGACAATCGCCTGTTGTTAATTGTTAAGGAAGAGCTACTGAATCACCGAATCGATAGTGCAAACAACGAAATTGTTAAGCTAACAACCCGTTTCATAGTATTGTTTAAAGTTACTGAATTCCACTACAGATACCGGCTAGCAACCAAGTTAATTTTTCATACGGTTACCGAAGTAGCTAATTTTGTTCAGGGCGTGTGAAAATTTTAACCATATATATACTTTGCCTCTCCCTTGCACTTGTTGAATTTTCCATTTGCTATAAAGTATTTGCTATATATACATCTCCAAAAATCTCTAAATTCATTTTGCTAAATTTTAGCGACTTTTGCGATTCCAGTGAAAGAAAATCTCTATAAATCTCCATCTTTGTTCATTTTTTGGCATATTTTAGCGATGAACGCAAAATGAATCAGATAACGTAGCTCAGCTGTTTTTGACAGGTACTAAGCTAAATTTGCGATTCTGCAATTTTAGCCATCTCGTAAAATCTCCAATTTTCTCCAAAAGTTGACAAATTTTGGCGACGAAAAAAAGTTGTTGATAAAACGCAAAAAAATAGGAAAAAGGGTAGAACTATGTTGTTTTAGGCCCTAAAATTACTCAAAAACAATAAGTATGTGTAATTTATAAGAAAAATTGATATTTAATTATGTATTTGCCCATAATTTTGGAAATTGTATTTTTTTCTTTCCTACTAAAACTGCAAAAACCACGTCGCAAAAAGTCGGCAGAGGAATCAAAAGTCGAGTTTCAGTCCCAGAAATCATAATCCGGAGTCACAAAAGTAATATTATTTATCATTTAGAAGTTATAACTAAAAAATATTTTTTGTTTCCGTATAACAATTTTATAGAGAAAAACTCAATAAATAATTAAATTAAGGTGTATATATCAATTTAAAATCTGTTCTTAACCGACTTTAATAAACAAACACAAATCTTTTTACCGAAAATGGAATTTATTTTGAAAGTAAAAAAGCAGAGTAACGCTGAAAAGTAAGGGATTAGTAGCTAGTAACTTCGGGCGTTTCGGTTTACTTCTGGCTTTTTCTGAGTTGTAAAGGATCACAACTAAATTGACATCTTGCAGTGATGCCTGCGCGCCATCTATAGTGCAGATAACGCACTATTATCGTAGCTAGGCGGCTTGTGGATCAGAATCGCAAATAAGCGTCATCTCCTAAAATTCTGAGAGTTCATTTGCTTAAGCATTTTAGCATATTTTACCATTTACGAGATGGAGATGGATGGAGATTTCTGGAATCCTCCTGCTGCACTCTTCAAAATAAAAAAATTCCCTTTCAAACTCTGGCTAATGTTTTGGTTAAAATGTAGTTAACAGCCATTTGTTAAAGTCGTCAATGGGCGCGTTTCGAATGCACAATAGTTGTAAACTGTTGGATCGGTTGATTAGTAATCGGTTTGGTGATCGAAATTGTGCTTTCGAAACGATACGTTGCGCATACGTTGAGTCAAATGTCAGATAGCATCAACAAAAAAATAAACAATAATTTTGTTACGCGATATACAAGATTATTAACCCTGCAGTCAACTTAACTAGTTTTATACTAATCAAATACCAGTCAGCCAGACGGCCCCAACTAGTTCGAGTTCTGTAATTTTTCCTTATTAGCAACTGGTATTTTTAACACGGCGATGTCCTACGAGATGGCAATTGTCCTTCTCTGCATCAGCACCATACCAATTGGCTGACTAGTCAGCCTCTGCATCAGGAATATATCAGTTGATATACTTGTTATTATACAAATAAGTATCATACCATTTAAGATACTAGTTCGTATATACGTCAGGATCGTACCAGTTGAAAGAATAGTTCATATATACATCATAATCATACCAGTTGGCAGACTACTTTATATATACATCAAAATCATACCAGTTGAAAGACTAGTTCATATATGCATCAGAATCATACCAGTTGACAGACTAGTTCATATATGTATCAAAATCAAACCAGTTGACAGACTAGTTCATATATGCATCAGAATCACACCTGTTGACAGACTACTTCTTATATGCATCAGAATCATACCAGTTGACAGACTAGTTAAAAAAAGCATCGGAATCATACCAGTTGTCATAATAGTTCATATATGCGTCAGAATCATACCAGTTGATATAGTAGTTCATTTATGCATCAGAATCATACCAGTTGACATACCAGTTCATTTAAGCATCATAATCATATCAGTTGACATACTAGTTCAAATTTGCATCAGAAATATACCATTTGACATACTAGTTCATATATGCATCAGAATCTTACCAGTTGACATACTAGTTCAAATTTGCATCAGAAATATACCATTTGACATACTAGTTCATATATGCATCAGAATCTTACCAGATGACATACTAGTTCATATATACATCAGAATCATACCAGTTGACATACTGCTCAGTCTATGCGGCAGGACATACTAATCATTATGCCCATTCAGATCGTACCACTTGTCATACTAGTCCACGAATTTGACATTCATTCCAGTTGGTATACTAGTCGGTCTATGCACCAGTATCATAGTCAGCCTCTACATCAGCAATATACCAGTTTATTCTTTAGAAAGCAACGACTATTTGTATTTACCCAAACACGAAAAAGCACCTGTGAATTACAAGGTAAAAAATAAGCAGTTACAAGAGAAAAAGAAAAGCAATTGTCCTCTTCTGCATCAGCACCATACCAATTGGTATACTAGTCAGCCTCTGCATCAGCATTATGCCAGTTGATATACCAGTTCATACACAGCCAAAAATGAGCTAAAGGCTCTGAGTTCGATTCTCGGTAAAGTCAACACAATTTTTTTTTATTCTATATTTTTTAAATTATATTGTTTATTGTATTTTTAATTTAATTATTTAATTCAACTTGCAATGGCTCCTTTCAAATTCCGCGTTCGTCAAGTTTGATTATATAGGTGAAGGCCCAATTGCATTCAACTTTGTAGGATCCACTTTCATACAAAGTTTTTTAAACGTAAATCGAAGCGAACTTTTTGCAAATGCTCAAAAACGAGGCGCGCATTTGTCAAAGTTTTATGTAATTGGGGCTTTGGAGTTGTATTTTTAGGTAAGGTAAATTAAGGTGTCTTAAGGGTAAGTTAGTCGTCCACTGCGGAGTTCCGGTCCCACATATGTATATATAGATAAAAGTAAGTCTTATTTTTACATCAAAAAGAGTCAAACTAAGACTGCTTTCATGCTGGGCCATACACTCGAGTTAAAGGAGCATTGTTAGAGTTAATTTATATTGCGGTTATATACCAACAGGTTGTCATAACTTCTAACGAGACTTTTGCCGAACTTCTCTTCCAACTTATAGTGTGCTGCTTTGATTTTTTTCCTACAAGTTGGCGGGACCTAGGTTTTTTTTTTTTAATTTACAAATCTGTGACTGTTCAAACAGATGAATGCAGTTAGGTTAGGTTAGGCTCAAGTGGCTGCCGCAGAGGCACACTTAGTCCAGTTTTGAAAGGTCCTTTGTGATACCACCAACACTAGGAAAGTCAGTCCCGGGACCCGGCCATATGGAAAATCCCTGAGGCCATCAAGTCCTTTATGCCCAGTTCAGCGATCTGGTTTAGGCTATCCAGGAAGGGAACTCCCAAAAAGCGCGTTCTCGCGCCGCTTAAGGCCGGGCAGTTGCAGATGAGGTGATTCACCGTTTCCTCTTCCTCATCATCTTTGCAGCTCCCACAGCATCGTCGATGGGGCACACCTAGCCTTTCTGCGTGCCTACCAATAAGGCAGTGCCCAGTTAAAACACTTATTAATATGGAGATTTCTCTCCTTTTTAGGGCGTGAATGCCTCTAGATCTTTTATGATCCCATTTCGGCCAGGTTTGTTTGGATGTCCGGCACCTTGGGGATTGTTGCCACCTTTCGTTGGTTTGACGGAGTGTGTACTCCTTCAGCATTAGCTTGCAAATGCCGTTTGCCGAAGGAGTTGCTGAAGGAGTACACAGGTGGCAACAATCCCCAGGGTGCCAGACATCCAAACAAACCTGGCCAAAATGGGATCATAAAAGATCTAGGGGGATCATAAAAGATCTGAATGCAGTTCTCCCGTGACATCACAAAACCCAGTAAGTGTCAGTTACTTGGTTTCGTTGTTCTATGAATTTTCGGAATCCCGTTAAAAAAATCTATCAGGGATATCGATCCGTTTCTTCCTATCTTGTTTCTAAGTACCTTAAACTAAAAAAATTATAAAACCAAGTAACTTAAAATGCACTGAAATCAAGAATTTAGTTCACAACAAAACCAAGTTATCTTTTTTGAGTAACTGAAAATTTTACAACAAATACTTGGATTTTTCCCAAAATACTCCCTCAGATTAAAAAAAAAAGGCTACTAAATTGAAGGTTGAAGACTATTCATGATTGGAGTGCCAAATCACTCAACCCAGTAGGAAGGGAGATCATCGTTTTATTAATCCCAGGAGAACCCTTGAGAGTATCAGATTATTCTCTACTACTTCCTATCAGGGCAACCAAAAATATGCGGTAAAAAATGTGTTTTATGCGCATTAAAAAACACTTAAAAACAGCAAAATAAGCGCTAAAAATTTTTTTTTAATTAATTCCCAAATTCAAAAGATTTTCTTAAAATAAACTTTTATTTTTCTTTTATCGAAGAACATAACGAAATAAAATGGCTTGCGTCATTTATTGACATTTAACCCCCTAGGCGATTTTGGCGAGGGGGTGAAATAACCCAAACGGCAATAAACCAAATTTGTGTTATTGCTCAACTGAATGTGAAATAATTTTTATGTTAATGTTATTGCTCAACTGAATATGAAATAATTTTTTTCCCACGTTTAAGCAATAAAGGAAAAAAGTGGACATGCACGCATCACTGACTTTTTTTGTGTTCGCACCGCTCATATCAAACCTGCTTAAGTCGTTGGGGTCAAGCCGCGCACACCCGCCGCGCCGCGCGACCTCTCCCGTGATTTTTATTTAACATCTTTTGCCCCTTATAACTTCAACCGCAAGACTTGAAATTTTTTGTTTTCTTTATGACAATCTAGAAAATGTTTGCATGAAAAGACACATTGCAGAAAAATACTTTATTTAATATAACCCTGCAAACCAGTAGTGGAATTCAGTACGCTATTTTAACAAGAGTTGTCATTGTTACGTTGACTTAACAACAATTTTAACGATTTCGCTATTCACTACAAGTTTATTTGACAACATTTGTTATCGAAATGTCAGCTGTTATTGTTAACGCGAAATAATTGTCGACCTATAATTTGGTGTTGTTTGTTAAAACAACCAATAGGTACTTTTCTTATATATTTTAGCTCAGACACTTCTATGTTTTGCTTTGTGTTATCTGAGACAATCACCTTTTGTTTCTTTGATTAGCTGAGAATCTGCTACATTTTGGTATGTTTACCTGAGACAATCACCTATTGGTAGTTGTTTAGGAATATTGGTTCTATGCTTAGCTAAGAATCAGCTACTTTTTGCTATAATTCACCTGAGACAATCACCTATTGTACTATAATTCACCTGAGACAATCGCCTGTTGTTAATTGTTAAGGAAGAGCTACTGAATCACCGAATCGATAGTGCAAACAACGAAATTGTTAAGCTAACAACCCGTTTCATAGTATTGTTTAAAGTTACTGAATTCCACTACAGATACCGGCTAGCAACCAAGTTAATTTTTCATACGGTTACCGAAGTAGCTAATTTTGTTCAGGGCGTGTGAAAATTTTAACCATATATATACTTTGCCTCTCCCTTGCACTTGTTGAATTTTCCATTTGCTATAAAGTATTTGCTATATATACATCTCCAAAAATCTCTAAATTCATTTTGCTAAATTTTAGCGACTTTTGCGATTCCAGTGAAAGAAAATCTCTATAAATCTCCATCTTTGTTCATTTTTTGGCATATTTTAGCGATGAACGCAAAATGAATCAGATAACGTAGCTCAGCTGTTTTTGACAGGTACTAAGCTAAATTTGCGATTCTGCAATTTTAGCCATCTCGTAAAATCTCCAATTTTCTCCAAAAGTTGACAAATTTTGGCGACGAAAAAAAGTTGTTGATAAAACGCAAAAAAATAGGAAAAAGGGTAGAACTATGTTGTTTTAGGCCCTAAAATTACTCAAAAACAATAAGTATGTGTAATTTATAAGAAAAATTGATATTTAATTATGTATTTGCCCATAATTTTGGAAATTGTATTTTTTTCTTTCCTACTAAAACTGCAAAAACCACGTCGCAAAAAGTCGGCAGAGGAATCAAAAGTCGAGTTTCAGTCCCAGAAATCATAATCCGGAGTCACAAAAGTAATATTATTTATCATTTAGAAGTTATAACTAAAAAATATTTTTTGTTTCCGTATAACAATTTTATAGAGAAAAACTCAATAAATAATTAAATTAAGGTGTATATATCAATTTAAAATCTGTTCTTAACCGACTTTAATAAACAAACACAAATCTTTTTACCGAAAATGGAATTTATTTTGAAAGTAAAAAAGCAGAGTAACGCTGAAAAGTAAGGGATTAGTAGCTAGTAACTTCGGGCGTTTCGGTTTACTTCTGGCTTTTTCTGAGTTGTAAAGGATCACAACTAAATTGACATCTTGCAGTGATGCCTGCGCGCCATCTATAGTGCAGATAACGCACTATTATCGTAGCTAGGCGGCTTGTGGATCAGAATCGCAAATAAGCGTCATCTCCTAAAATTCTGAGAGTTCATTTGCTTAAGCATTTTAGCATATTTTACCATTTACGAGATGGAGATGGATGGAGATTTCTGGAATCCTCCTGCTGCACTCTTCAAAATAAAAAATTTCCCTTTCAAACTCTGGCTAATGTTTTGGTTAAAATGTAGTTAACAGCCATTTGTTAAAGTCGTCAATGGGCGCGTTTCGAATGCACAATAGTTGTAAACTGTTGGATCGGTTGATTAGTAATCGGTTTGGTGATCGAAATTGTGCTTTCGAAACGATACGTTGCGCATACGTTGAGTCAAATGTCAGATAGCATCAACAAAAAAATAAACAATAATTTTGTTACGCGATATACAAGATTATTAACCCTGCAGTCAACTTAACTAGTTTTATACTAATCAAATACCAGTCAGCCAGACGGCCCCAACTAGTTCGAGTTCTGTAATTTTTCCTTATTAGCAACTGGTATTTTTAACACGGCGATGTCCTACGAGATGGCAATTGTCCTTCTCTGCATCAGCACCATACCAATTGGCTGACTAGTCAGCCTCTGCATCAGGAATATATCAGTTGATATACTTGTTATTATACAAATAAGTATCATACCATTTAAGATACTAGTTCGTATATACGTCAGGATCGTACCAGTTGAAAGAATAGTTCATATATACATCATAATCATACCAGTTGGCAGACTACTTTATATATACATCAAAATCATACCAGTTGAAAGACTAGTTCATATATGCATCAGAATCATACCAGTTGACAGACTAGTTCATATATGTATCAAAATCAAACCAGTTGACAGACTAGTTCATATATGCATCAGAATCACACCTGTTGACAGACTACTTCTTATATGCATCAGAATCATACCAGTTGACAGACTAGTTAAAAAAAGCATCGGAATCATACCAGTTGTCATAATAGTTCATATATGCGTCAGAATCATACCAGTTGATATAGTAGTTCATTTATGCATCAGAATCATACCAGTTGACATACCAGTTCATTTAAGCATCATAATCATATCAGTTGACATACTAGTTCAAATTTGCATCAGAAATATACCATTTGACATACTAGTTCATATATGCATCAGAATCTTACCAGTTGACATACTAGTTCAAATTTGCATCAGAAATATACCATTTGACATACTAGTTCATATATGCATCAGAATCTTACCAGATGACATACTAGTTCATATATACATCAGAATCATACCAGTTGACATACTGCTCAGTCTATGCGGCAGGACATACTAATCATTATGCCCATTCAGATCGTACCACTTGTCATACTAGTCCACGAATTTGACATTCATTCCAGTTGGTATACTAGTCGGTCTATGCACCAGTATCATAGTCAGCCTCTACATCAGCAATATACCAGTTTATTCTTTAGAAAGCAACGACTATTTGTATTTACCCAAACACGAAAAAGCACCTGTGAATTACAAGGTAAAAAATAAGCAGTTACAAGAGAAAAAGAAAAGCAATTGTCCTCTTCTGCATCAGCACCATACCAATTGGTATACTAGTCAGCCTCTGCATCAGCATTATGCCAGTTGATATACCAGTTCATACACAGCCAAAAATGAGCTAAAGGCTCTGAGTTCGATTCTCGGTAAAGTCAACACAATTTTTTTTTATTCTATATTTTTTAAATTATATTGTTTATTGTATTTTTAATTTAATTATTTAATTCAACTTGCAATGGCTCCTTTCAAATTCCGCGTTCGTCAAGTTTGATTATATAGGTGAAGGCCCAATTGCATTCAACTTTGTAGGATCCACTTTCATACAAAGTTTTTTAAACGTAAATCGAAGCGAACTTTTTGCAAATGCTCAAAAACGAGGCGCGCATTTGTCAAAGTTTTATGTAATTGGGGCTTTGGAGTTGTATTTTTAGGTAAGGTAAATTAAGGTGTCTTAAGGGTAAGTTAGTCGTCCACTGCGGAGTTCCGGTCCCACATATGTATATATAGATAAAAGTAAGTCTTATTTTTACATCAAAAAGAGTCAAACTAAGACTGCTTTCATGCTGGGCCATACACTCGAGTTAAAGGAGCATTGTTAGAGTTAATTTATATTGCGGTTATATACCAACAGGTTGTCATAACTTCTAACGAGACTTTTGCCGAACTTCTCTTCCAACTTATAGTGTGCTGCTTTGATTTTTTTCCTACAAGTTGGCGGGACCTAGGTTTTTTTTTTTTAATTTACAAATCTGTGACTGTTCAAACAGTTGAATGCAGTTAGGTTAGGTTAGGCTCAAGTGGCTGCCGCAGAGGCACACTTAGTCCAGTTTTGAAAGGTCCTTTGTGATACCACCAACACTAGGAAAGTCAGTCCCGGGACCCGGCCATATGGAAAATCCCTGAGGCCATCAAGTCCTTTATGCCCAGTTCAGCGATCTGGTTTAGGCTATCCAGGAAGGGAACTCCCAAAAAGCGCGTTCTCGCGCCGCTTAAGGCCGGGCAGTTGCAGATGAGGTGATTCACCGTTTCCTCTTCCTCATCATCTTTGCAGCTCCCACAGCATCGTCGATGGGGCACACCTAGCCTTTCTGCGTGCCTACCAATAAGGCAGTGCCCAGTTAAAACACTTATTAATATGGAGATTTCTCTCCTTTTTAGGGCGTGAATGCCTCTAGATCTTTTATGATCCCATTTCGGCCAGGATTGTTTGGATGTCCGGCACCTTGGGGATTGTTGCCACCTTTCGTTGGTTTGACGGAGTGTGTACTCCTTCAGCATTAGCTTGCAAATGCCGTTTGCCGAAGGAGTTGCTGAAGGAGTACACAGGTGGCAACAATCCCCAGGGTGCCAGACATCCAAACAAACCTGGCCAAAATGGGATCATAAAAGATCTAGGGGGATCATAAAAGATGTGAATGCAGTTCTCCCGTGACATCACAAAACCCAGTAAGTGTCAGTTACTTGGTTTCGTTGTTCTATGAATTTTCGGAATCCCGTTAAAAAAATCTATCAGGGATATCGATCCGTTTCTTCCTATCTTGTTTCTAAGTACCTTAAACTAAAAAAATTATAAAACCAAGTAACTTAAAATGCACTGAAATCAAGAATTTAGTTCACAACAAAACCAAGTTATCTTGTTTGAGTAACTGAAAATTTTACAACAAATACTTGGATTTTTTACAAAAACTCATTAGAAATCAATTTCTAATCGTCACTCTAAGTTTCTCTTTTAGTTTCGATCTCTTAGTAATGCAAAAACCTTTAAAACTCATTTGATAATCAAGAATTATTAGAATTTCCTAAAAAAATGTATGGAATTATTTCACAAAACCAAGTAACTTTTAAAGATGCTTGATTTATCTTATTGTTATAAGAAAAGTATTTGAGATAATTTTAAAATTATTGCAGGGATAAAGCTAGGGAATATTATGTGATTTCAGCCTAGCATCAGATGGCGAACCAGAACACATTTTGCAGCAGAAGTAAGGACTTTTTATACTATATCTGAAGGTTATGGTAGTGTAAGAGAATTTTTCCTCAAGTGCAGCCCACTATCGGCGAGAATCTAAAAAGTATATTCAACCAGGTTTCATCATTGTTCAATTGAAATCACGAAGGGAGTTCAAGTCATCCTCAGCTTGTTGTTTCCAAAACAGTCGAAGCATCCTCTGCTGCCCGATTCGGGTGTCGATTGGAAAACCTTCTGTGTTGGAGCTTCCTTGTTCATTCGCATAAAATGACCCAGCCAGCAGAGCCTTTGGGCTTCAATTCGCTACACTATTGTCAGTTCTGCGTAGAGCTCGTACAGCTCATCGTTAAATTTCCTTCGATGCTTCCCGTTGGCAACACGGGAAGGACCACAAATCTTCCGGAGAAATTTTTTCTCAAATACTCCAAGTGCCATCTCACCTTTTCTTGACACTGTCCATGATTCCGAGCCGTACATTAGGACTCGTATGATGAGAGACTTATATAGCGTAATCTTTGTCTGTCGAGATAGGACTTTACTTCTCAATTGCCTACTTACTCCGAAGTTCCATTTGTTGGCAAGAGTGATTCTCCTTTGGATTTCGACTATCGAAGAGATCAACAAGGAAAATTTAGTGTTAGACCCAAAAAATAAAAAGGATTTGCTTCCTTCGTTTTTATATTGCACAACAAACCCAAGTAACTATCAACTTACTTGGATTTGTCGTGAAACAAAATTTTTTTTTTGTATGAAAGCCAAAAATCGTAAAAATCTAAAATCAAAGTTACTTGGGTTTGTTCTGAAACAAAAACTTTTTTTTGTATGAAAGGCCAATATATCCATAACTAGGTCGCAAAAAATTTCTTGCACATGTGCATAAAAAAACTTTGGGGTCTTATCTTGTCATAATTGAAAAAGTTGTATGAATAAGTTGATTTTTGCCGGGGATATGGGCTGCTACGCAAACCCTTAATTTCCCAAAATTTGAAAAAACTAGTTACTTGGTTTTTTTGTATCACGGGAGAGTTACTTCAACAAAAATTACCGTTCAAACAACCAAAATTTGGTCAACTTCATAATAACAGCACGAGGTTGTTGATTCTACTAGTGCCTTTTTACCAGTTCCTTTTTTCTGTGTATATACACAAGAAATATAGCAGTTGACATACTAGATCATATATACCTCAGCATCATATTTGTATTTACCCAAACACGAAAAAGCATCTGCGAATTACAAGAGAAAAAAAGAAGCAAACCAAAAATTTCAAATAATGTTTGCATAGTACGATGTACTACAGTAGATCGTACTAATGGTTGCGGTGTAATAAGGCATTATAATAATAATGTAGTATGAAATGGAATTTTTCGAATTAGTATTTTTCTAAAATAGATTAGACTTTTTCTGACTACACCTTTTTCAGTTTATATTCAGAAACTAACAATTTATATTCAGAAAATTACAATCCATATTCAGAATTTCCATTTGATATTCAGAAAAATGCAATTGACATTCAGAAAATTACAATTGATATTCAGAAAACTTCCTGAATATAAACTGAAAAAGGTGTAGTATGATTTCAACCCGAGATTCATACATACTTGCATACTAGTACGAACCAGGATTTTTCTGACTAGTATGATTTCGCCCAGCAAATTATAGTTGTAAACTAGGTTGTTTTCTGATTAGATTGGCATTGATTGGTTTAAGGGTAATCAGCAAAGAACTAGTATAAAAACATCCATAAAATGTATAGTAAACGCGCTAGGTGTCTGCTGAGTAGTTTGGAATTGATTAGTTTGAAGGTAGTAAGAAATTAACTAGTATAAATACACCACAAAATGTATAGTCAGTGAACTATATTGTTTGCTGAGTAGTTGGACATTAGCCGCATTCTTCTGGTAGTTATCGCTCCGGCTCACGCTCGATTCTCACGGGAACAGTCCGGTTCATGGTAATGTGAGTTGGCAGAACTGACAGAAAAAGTCGCTTTTCACTGCAAGAAGAAGAGAAACAAACAAACAGAGCGTGAAAATAACTGAAAATAATTTAAAGTTAAATATGACCATGGAAGAACAATTATTTATTATTGCTTAATTGAGAAAATCACTTTGAAATATAGCTGCCAAATTTTGTATGTATACTGTGAACTGTCAATTCTGACACTTCATGTGCAAGTGCTGCCAAGTTGACACCAAAAAACCAATTAAACACAGCGTGAACCAGAGTTCTATGTGGATTTATCTGGCTTTCGTCGTTGTTGTTGCATTTACATGTAAAATTTTTTATCTATCTCTGGTTCATTACCAAAAGAATGCGCCTATTGACTGGTTTAAAGGTGATCAGAAATGAACTAGAATGAATACACCACAAAATGTATAGTCAATGAACTATATGGTTTGCTGAGTAGTTCAACATTGACTGGTTTAAAGGTGATCAGAAATGAACTAGTATGAATACACCACAAAATGTATAGACAATGAACTATATTGTTTGCTGAGTTGTTCGACATTGACTGGTTTAAAGGTCTGATCACCAATTAGTATGAATACACCACAAAATGTATAGTCAATGAACTATATTGTTTGCTGAGTAGTTTGGCCTTGACTGGTTTGAAGCTAATCAGTAATGAACTAGTATAAATACACCACAAATGTATAGTCAATGAACTATATTGTTTGCTGAGTAGTTGGACATTGACTGGTTTAAAGGTGATCAGAAGTAAACTAGTATGAATACACCACAAAATGTATAGTCAATGAACTATATTGTTTGCTGAGTAGTTCGACATTGAATGGTTTAAAGGTGATCAGAAATGAACTAGTATGAATACACCACAAAATGTATAGTCAATTAACTATATTGCTTGCTGATTAGTTTGGCATTGACTGGTTTAACGCTAATCAGCAATGAACTAGTATGCATACGCCACAAAATGTATAGTCAAAGAGCTAGAATTTTCGCCGAATAGTTTGGCATTGACTGGTTTTAAAACCAATCAACAATGAACTGGTATGCATGTTAGCATGGCACATGCACAAAACTTGGTTCGACAACAAAATTCCTAAGTGCAAAACGACACCCTGTTGCACAGACTTGCATGCGCTAGCTTCATCAGAAACACAACACCTCATAAACAAGAAGGAATGCAGCGATCGGTGGGAACCGCGCCGTCAGCAAATCAAGAGCAGAATCGACGACAGAGCGGCGGCAGCGTAAGCTAGGTTTAAGAATTTATTATCTTTGTAAGTTAGTTCTAAGTTTGAATTGAACCAATAAAGGAGCCTTCAGCTCCCCAAAAAATATATTTTTTTGTTTTAGTCACACCGAGTGACATAACTGGCGCCCGAGCAGGGACCGCCAGCGCGTCGAAAGGTAGTACGCCTGAAAATCAAAAAGTAAGGCCGCGAATCGATAACCACCGCGAAAAAAATCAAAAGCAGCAGCTACCATTCGACAAGGAGTCGGAACAAAATACGTCAAAAGGGCTTCAGTACGTAAGGAACGAGATAACCCTATGGTCGCTAAAAACCCCAACTCCAGCGCGGCGATGCGAATAATAGTGTAAGGAAAAAAGTTCTGAATCAAAACAGAAAAAGTGTAATCGCTAAATTTGGAATAAAAAAAATTGTGTAAATTTAGTTATAAAAAAGAAAATAAATTGAAAAGCCAAAGAGAATTCTGAAGTCGCTAATGCGAAAAGAAAAATAAATCGAAAAAATTGTGTAAATTCAGTTATAAAAAAGAAAGTAAAAGAAGGAAAATTTAAAAGCTAAAGAAAATTGTTGAGAGGAAAAAGCAAGAAAAAGAAAAAAAATTGTTAAGTCGCTAATGCGAAAAAAAATATATAAATTGAAACAAATTGTGTAAATTTAGTTATAAAAAAGAAAATAAAAGAAGGAAAATTGAAAAGCTAAAGAAAATCGTGAAGTCGCTAATGCGAAAAGAAAAATAAATCGAAAAAATTGTGTAAATTTAGTTATAAAAAAGAAAGTAAAAGAAGGAAAATTGAAAAGCTAAAGAAAAATTGTTAAAAGTTAATTATAGAGAAGAAAAAAGTGTAATCGCTAAAGCAAAAGGAAATCAATCAAATCAAATTTTGTGAGTAAGAGTAGCAGAACAAGAGTGAGTAGTTTCCTTTTTATATATCAACAAAGAAGAAATGCCAGGTACTTCCGCAGAAGAATTGGTGGAGCGGATTAACCAGATGCGACTCGATTACGCAGGTGGATCCGACCCCCCCTCAGACCCCCCAAACCCTTCTGTTCCTAATCCTAACGTAATAGAGTCCGTGGTCCGAGAGGTGCTTGAGCGGATGAACGCACCTGTCATCGGTGACTCCACGGGCATAGAATCAAATATTATACTGAATAGAACTAACATGAATGATCTGGACAGAATACCAGACATGGTCAAATGCCTACGGGAATTCTCCGGTAAACCTGGAGAGTTCAGTTCATGGCGAAAGAGCGTCGACAGAATCCTCAAGGCATACGAAGCCTTGAAGGATACTCCCAAATATTTTTCCATTCTGCACACCATAAGGCACAAAATTGTCGGCGACGCCGACACTGCCCTTGAATCCTATAGTACCCCACTCGAATGGAATCAAATCCGCAAGTGCCTGATGATGCACTATTCCGATAAGAGAGACATCGGTACCCTCGAGTACCAGATGACGACGTTGGCTCAACGTCATGATGATATTTCTACCTTCTACCAAAAGGTTTACCAGCACTTGTCGCTGATCTTGGACAAGATTGCATGTCTTGACCTTGGCGAAGAAGCAATAAGGACGATGACAAATTCGTATCGGGAGAAAGCTCTCGATACCTTCGTACGCGGGCTGAACGGCGATTTACCTCGCCTTCTCAGCATCCGCGAGCCCACCACCTTGCCTCAGGCTCTAAACTTGTGCCAAAAATTGGATAACATGTCCTTCCGCATGAATCATGCCCACACCATAAATAAATCCCTTAGTCAACTACCTCCAAGACCCCCCAGATATAACATAAATAATAACAGATCTTTTTATCCTGACCTAACTAACACGAATAATAATAGACCCTTTTACCCTGAACTCACTTATTCGGTGCCCTTACCGCGGAACTATAACAACAACAACAACTTAAGAAACTACAATAACTATAGAACGTCCAACATGAATCCTCGAGGACAACCAAATCAAGGGAACTTTAATAATCGCCCAAATAATAATTTCCAACAACAATACAACAGCCGGCCCAACATACCACAACAACAATACAATTCGGGTTTTAACAACCGGCCCAACCTACCACCAAAGCCACCAGTCCCAATGGAAGTAGACCCCTCCCTACACTCTAGGCAGGTCAATTACCAAAATAGACCTAACACCGGTTATAATACCCAGCCCCAAGCCCAGAAACGCCCACCTTCCTCACAACATACTCGCCCTCCCAACAAAATGCAGCGTAACTTTCACGCAAATACAGGCCCATTGAATTTGAATGATTACCAAGGAGATCCGGACCCGAACCGGATCTACGATACTTACCCCCAAGACGACTATTACGGAACATCCCAACAAGGAAACGGGACTACAGGGGGACAAATAAACTTTACTTCCGAAGATCAAAACCAAACTGAGCCCGACTTGATTAATTTTTTAGATTAACGCCGTCCTCGCTTCCTTACTATGAATTCGTGACAAGACGCGGGGACACAGTGGATTTCCTGATAGACACAGGGTCCAACAAAAACTACATACAATCAACTAGGATAAGAAACCCACTGCCAAACAAACCATTCAAGGTGGAATCAGTGGCAGGAACTATCGAGATAACACAACACGCATTCATAGACGTATTCGGACCCAACGTGGGGAAAATTAAATTCTTTATTCTGCCACCCCTAAACTCATTCCATGGAATCATCGGGAATGACACTTTGAGGAAGCTTAAGGCTATAATAGATACCGAGAAAAGCACCATGACCATTTTTCCGGGAGTCATCATCCCTTTAAAACAACGAGCATCTCAGCAAGTTAACACCGTCAATATAAACACCCCACATCTCTCTGCAGAACAACAACTGCGCATTAGGAATATCATTACGAAGTGCCCGAATTTGTTTTCTGATCCAGATGAGAAACTTACTTTTACTACCCTAGTAAAGGGCGAGATACGCACAACTAGCGACACGCCCGTCTACTCTAAGCCCTACCCTTATCCTATGGCACTCAAAGAAGAAATCGAACGACAAATAGAAGAGCTCCTCGACAACGGAATAATTAGAAAATCTAAATCTCCATACAACTCACCCGTGTGGATAGTTAACAAAAAGCCGGATGCATCCGGCAAAGAAAAATATCGTATGGTTATCGACTACCGTAAGCTTAACTCGGTGACCATCCCAGACAAATACCCCATTCCTGAAATTAATGAAGTCCTATCGAACCTCGGAAACAATAGTCTATTTACTGTAATAGATTTGAAAAGCGGATTTCACCAAATACCACTACGCGAATCAGACGTGGAAAAAACCGCATTCTCCGTTAATAACGGAAAATATGAATTCCTCCGACTTCCCTTCGGGCTGAAGAATGCCCCAGCAACATTTCAAAGAGCTTTAGACGATATCCTCAGGCAGCACATAGGAGTTCGATGTTATGTTTACATCGATGATGTAATAATTTTTGGAAAAAACGAAGAAGAGCACTTAAAAAATCTGGAACTGGTTTTCAAAACCTTAGAAAGCGCTAATATGAAAGTGCAGTTAAATAAATGCGAATTTGCCAAGCAAGAGGTGGAATTCTTGGGATACGTCGTCAGTTCAGATGGAATTAAAACCAACCCTAAAAAGGTGGAAGCCGTTGCGAATTTCCCAGTTCCTCGAAATTTGAAGGAGCTGAGATCCTTTTTGGGCATGTCGGGTTACTATAGAAGATTTATTAGGGATTATGCGAAAATAGCTAAGCCTCTAACATCAATCCTTAGGGGAGAAGCCGGTAATGTCTCAAAGCGAAACTCCAGAAGAATAGATGTTCAGTTGAACGAAGAAGCGGTAGAGTCCTTTAACAAAATTAAAAGCACGTTAATTTCAAGAGACATAGTCCTAGCCCACCCAGATTTCGAAAAGGAATTCGAACTTACCACAGATGCCTCTGACTTCGCAATAGGAGCAGTCCTGTCGCAGGGCGACCGCCCTATAACCTTTATTTCACGGACACTTAACAAAACGGAGGAAAATTACGCCACCAACGAAAAAGAAATGCTTGCGATAATCTGGTCTCTGTACGCGCTAAGAAGCTATTTGTACGGATCTAAGAAAGTAAAAATAATCACCGACCACCAACCTCTAACGTATGCCCTTAACCATAAAAACGCAAACAGCAAAATGAAACGGTGGAAGGCAATACTAGAGGAATACAACCATGAATTGATCTATAAGCCGGGAAAATCGAACGTAGTAGCAGATACACTGTCAAGAATACCGAACGAAATTAATTCACTTACTCCTACCATTCATAGCGACGATAGCTCCAATCATAACCTTATTCCATGTACAGAAGTGCCTGTGAATGTTTTTAAAAATCAAATTTTTCTCAAAGAGGCAGAAACAGCATCCTATCAATTCAAAATAGTCTTCCCAACCGTTCATCGACACATAGTTGAGGAGCCACAATTTAACGAACAGAACTTAACAGAACTACTAAAAAGATATCTGAATCCTTCGGTGATTAATGGAATTTGCACGAGCGAAAGCACAATGGGGAAAATTCAAAATATCTACCCTGAACATTTTAGCAACTACAAGTGCAGATACACCCAGAAAATCGTGGACGATATCAGCAGCGAACAGGAACAGGAAGAAGTTATCCTAAGAGAGCACTTGAGAGCGCACAGGAGCGCAAAGGAGAATAAGATTCAGATCCTTGAAAAAAACTACTTTCCAGGAATGGTAAACAAAATCAAACGACTCATAACCAACTGCACGGTGTGCAAAGAAAATAAATACGAGAGACACCCAAACAAGCCAAAACTAGCAGCAACTCCACTACCAACTTTCCCGGGACATACAGTACACATAGATATTTTTCTGACGGAAGGCAAGAGGGTCATGACCGCATTGGATAAGTTCACAAAGTATGCGGTAACAAAAATGTTGAATAGCAGAGCCATAGAGGACGTTAGGAGACCTCTAAGGGACATTTTGTTTAACTTCGGTGTCCCAAGGATAGTGGTAATCGATAACGAGCCATCACTCAACTCCAACTCTATTATGTTCATGATGAAGGACGAATTGGGAATCGAAGTCTATACTACACCACCATACAGAAGTCAAGCAAACGGACAAGTGGAGAGATTCCACTCCACACTGACGGAGATAATGCGCTGCATCAAAGAAAACGGCGGACACAGAAACTTCGAAGAGCTTCTGGAAAGATCGGTTTCGGAATACAACCACACCATTCATACAGTTACAGGGAAGAGACCGGTAGACCTGTTCTTTTGCAGAAACGTGACATTTACGCCAGAGGACATAGAAAGGACACGACAAAACAACTTGCAAAAACTCGCCCAGAAGCAAAGGAAGGACATCGAGCTCCACAACAAGAGTAAACACGAAATTAAGACGTACTTACCAGGACAGATAATTTATGTTAAGAAAAATAGAAGATTAGGTACTAAGCTAAGCAAACAGTATAGTAAGGAGATAGTTAGAGAAAATAGAAATAGTACAGTTATAACAGAGAAAGGTCAAGTCATACACAAGAGCAGAATACGAAACTAACGCTTTTTGACATATCTCATTTCAGACTGTTATTGGTGCGACTGTGCCTCGCTGAGGTAAGGATCCTTGACTATTCCAACGCACAACTAGTTACAGTAGAAAGAGGGACAGCCAAACTACAAACTGGAACATTTAGAATAATACACGAAATTGACATAGAAAAATACAACTACATCCTGGAAGACATTGAATCCAGGGCACATATGGAAGAGCTCTCCAAAAATCCAAACTACCCATTCATATCCCTCCTTATATCCCAAATACGGACCCACCTAAATAATCTGAAAATAGAAAGTCGATCTAAACGATCCCTAAATTTCATTGGCAGTGCATGGAAATGGATTGCCGGAAATCCGGATCATGAAGATCATGAAATAGTCGTAAATAAATTAAATAATGTCCTAGAAAACAACAACAATCAAATCCTTATCAATAAGCTTACAATTGAAAAAATTAACGAAATTACGAACATTACAAATAACATTACTAAAGAATTGCAAAATGATAAAAACAAGGGAGTAGAAGCATTCCTCAGATTGAAATATAAATTGGAAATTTTAAAAGACGAAATAGTAAATATCGCCTATGCGATACATTGGGCGAAGGCCAATATAGTAAATTCCTACATTATGTCAAACGAAGAAACAGATATCGTTAAGCAAATTTTTGATAAAGATGAAATTCCTTTTGTTAACCTAGATGAAGCTCTCGAATTTTCCGAAGTAAAGATAGCAACAAACAGTAAAGTAATAATCTACATAGTAAACTTACCCACAGTGGGACCTCAAATTTGTAAATCAATAGAAGTAAGAGCGGTTAAGAAAGATAATAACATTAACAAAATTAAATTCCATTCATTACTAGATTGCAAAGAAACCCTGTACGGAATATTGAAACCCTGTAAAGAATACAATTCGCTCCAAATATGTGTTAGAAGTAGTGTATTAGAGATAAGTAGGGATAACTGTATAAGTAGCTTGTTAAGAAGTCGCCCGCCGAACTGCACAGTAACCAACAGCCAGCACATCCCTGAAACAGAAGAGATAGCACCAGATATAATATTTTTAAACAATTTCGAAGGAGAGATCCAAATTGACGAAGAGCCCATACACCTAAACGGTACCTTTCTAATCCATTACGATAATGATACAGTAAAAATTAACGGAAACGAATTTTTCAACAAGGCCAGACTAACTAGCAATCCCCTGCCAGCTATACTTCAACCTTTTTCAAAAACCAGCAATACCGAAGAGGTATTATCCTTACAAATGTTAAAACAGCTGAATCTGAACAATATAAAACAAATTGGCTATGCAGAGGCGGCAAGTCAAGTAAAGCACGCCATTAACATTAGCCTTATCACAATTCTATTAATCCTGAGCCTAATAATTGCGCTAAAAATATGGTCGAAGAAAAATACCGAACAAAAACCGACCATCGAATTAACCGAAACAGCAATAGAAGGACTTAACCAGATATTCGAAAAACCTAGGACCTCAAACGAGGACGTTTGAATTTCAGGGGGGGAGCTGTTAGCATGGCACATGCACAAAACTTGGTTCGACAACAAAATTCCTAAGTGCAAAACGACACCCTGTTGCACAGACTTGCATGCGCTAGCTTCATCAGAAACACAACACCTCATAAACAAGAAGGAATGCAGCGATCGGTGGGAACCGCGCCGTCAGCAAATCAAGAGCAGAATCGACGACAGAGCGGCGGCAGCGTAAGCTAGGTTTAAGAATTTATTATCTTTGTAAGTTAGTTCTAAGTTTGAATTGAACCAATAAAGGAGCCTTCAGCTCCCCAAAAAATATATTTTTTTGTTTTAGTCACACCGAGTGACATAACTTGCATATGCCACAAAATGGTTAGTCAATGAACTAGTATGTTTGCTGAGTAGTTAGGAATTTGACTGCAGGGTAATGTTGTAATCGCGTGTCTCCATCACTGTTTTTATTCATTAATAATAAATAAATGGAAATTTGCAAAAATAGCGCCGAAGATTTTATTTACATAACCTAGCTATCGAACTGGCAAACAATCGATAAATACGTTGAGTGAAGGTAGCGAAAAAATTTTATGATTAGCATTTTGACGTAAAATTCAAACTGTTTGATGGATCAGAACTACTCAACTGTGCGTTTCCAAAGTAATCACTGATTACTTATCGTAACAGTTGCGCTTCGAAACGCGCCCAATGTTTTGGCTAACATGTTGTTAATAGTAGTTGTTGACATGGTTATGGAAACTGCTAACATGTGGCTAACATTATGTTATCAAACAGTAAATGTTTTGGTTAACAAGCTGTTAAAATTATTCTTTGAATAAGTCAACAAACAAGCTAGCATATGGTTAACATAATATGGGTTTTGTCCTCAGGATCACGAATCCGGAAGCGCTTTTTTAATTTTTTGTTTTAGTGAAAAGTTATGGTCAAAAACCGAAAAATTACCCGGGTCCGATACCAAAATTGGGGCGGAATCCATGGTATTTATGTGCGAAACACTTTTTTGAGTTAAATAACCCTGGGCTACGCCATCCCAAGTCCGGACGTGTGACATAACCGTGGCTACCGAAATTTTTTCCACGTTTTTAGGGACAGCCTAATAAAATTACAACAACCACATGAAAACTTGAAAACTTGGAAGCAAAATATTAAAAAGCGCTTCCGGATTCCTGATCCTGAGGCCGAATCCCGTCTTTTAAGCTATATCACATAATTTTAGCTAATTTATTAGCAGTTGACCCCTAAAGGAAACAAATACCGAAAGGTGTTTCGCACATAAATACCACCGCCCCAATTTTGGTATCCGACCCGGGCCATTTTTCGGTTTTCTGACCATAACTTTTCACTAAAACAAAAATTAAAAAAAGCACTTCCGGATTCGCGATCCTTAATCTCTTAGCTAATTTATTAGCAGTTGACCTTAAAGGAAACAAATACCTACCAAAGCATTTGAGGCTGCAAGTCCACCTTTGCATAAAATGGATTATTAAGAAATACCGAATTTAGGCGTAGCGCAGCTCTCCACTGGAATTAAGAAGTCGCATCCGCAAGCGCCACGATCAAATCCGGAATTTTTTAAAAAGCCGTTTCATGCAAAGGTGGACTTGCAGTTTGAAATGTTTAATGTATGATGATACGACCCCGTCGTAGTGTTTGTGGCGATGTTTCCTTAATTTTTCGACCCGGAATCGGGTCGAACTTTCCATTTGCATTTCCTACGCTTTATCTCCCGCCATCACTTGTATACGGGCATGCCTAAAAGAAGGGAGAATTTCTATTAAAATTGCAAATAAAAAAAAATATTTTACGCTTACCTTTTTTCATGAAAAAATTTGGCAAATAATACCCTGCTAAAGCATGCTGTAGGAAACTCCAATACACTTACAACCCTTTTGACAACACCTACACAATTACAAACAATCTTTTTCTGTTTCCTTTTAGTTTGACTTTTGGTGTCAGAGAAAAAAAATTATTTGAAATTTTTCATTTATTTTAATTTTTAAAAATTTGAGAAAAATATTTGTGTGTTAAGTTTTCGTGTTTTGCGCACCAATGTGCTACGAAATTGGGAAACAATCAGCAACTTTAATCCTTAAGCTGTTTTATCATCACAATTTTGAAGGCAAAACCGCAAATGCAATCACGAACGCTCAGCTCCCTTCATCGGCTTCAACGTCCGGATGTGCTTATGCGGAGACGCCAAATCAATTGCCACAAGCATCCTTGCTAATGTATTGTATTATATATGTATGTACATAGCTCTAATGAAAAATAAATAAAAACTGGAAATCGGGTGTGTTTTCATTTATAAACATATTTAGTTTTGTTGTTGCTGTTGTAGGTGTCTTGTTGTTGTTGTAGGTTTCCTGTTGCTGTTGTATGTTTCTTGTTGTTGTTGTTCAGCTTTGTTTACTTCTGCCTGACTGACATCTATGTCACGAATGAAGGAAAAGTGTCCGGACAAAGATAAAGAGAGCCTTATACAGTATTCAATTAGTAAGAAAGAGACGCAAAACCATACACGTATACAAATTGTTTATTCAGGATTGTAATGTCGCTCTTGGCAACCTGAATGAAACTTTGCACTACGGCCTGAAATAGATTTCATTCAGCCATACCTGACATTTGACTATTCAAATGACTGATATGTGTCTAGTAGGGTAATTAATTTATGAAAGCTGCAGATTGTCAATTTTTGGGATATTTTCTTATGCTGTTTCATTCGCACTCATAATATTAGGCATAGTACAAAATCAACCATGTTTTCTCTTTTTGGCAGATCGTTTGCACATTAACCCTAAAACGGACTTTTGGTATTTAAAGGCCCACATCTATATTATTATTCTAAAACACGGCGCTTAGCTAGACTAAACTACAATACGTATATAAAAGAAATGTATATCAGATGAAAGCTTATCATGAGCATGTTTGCAAAAAATTATAAAAATTCCAATAGGTTAATTTGTTCATGAGAAATTAGCGTTTAAAATTTGTACCCAAGCTCTTTATATGGCACTATTAACATGCTTTGTAAATGTATATCCATACATATGTACATACAATGCTCGCATGGATTTCAGTCGAAATAGACAAACATTGAAAAAAGTGTAAATATGTATGTATGTAAGTACATCTGATTTTGCGCTACTTTGACTACAAAAGCAATGCAGGGGTAATAAGCAAACACACCCGATTATCGGGGGTTACATACTAGTTTTAATTTAATTCAGAACAACTTTTTTTTGGTTGCTTAAGGTTAACATAATTTTGGGAAATTTGTCAAATGAAAAATGTGTGTGTGTTTGCAATGCGGTTAGCAGTGGTTTGCAGGGTAAGTGTTATTTATAGAGAAGGCATCATAAAAAACTACTTGGCAAATCGCTCAAATCAAAACCGGTGCAAAACCGTGTATGTGCAAAATTGGTCTACATCATGCCAAGTCCTACTGCGTAGGCGGCCTTCGACCGCGCTTAGGATAAATAACCCTGGGCCATACCAAGTCCGGGTGGTTGTCTGAACCGTGGCACCATGTCAAGGTACGAAACTAATGTAATGCCAAGTCCTTCTGCGTTGTACACCTGTCTGCAATGAAATACCATATTTGAGCAATAAGACAAAATTTGGTTTCCTTCCCGGTGGTAATAAGCCAAACCTTAAAATTTTGCTACATTTGAATGGGAAATAACACAAAGTTTGGGTTATTGCCGTTTGGGTTATTTCTATATACTCCAAGGGCCATCTCATCTTCTCTTGATACTGCCCATGATTCCGAGCCGTATATCAGGACTGGTATGATGAGAGCGTAATCTTTGTTTGTCGAGAGATGACTTTACTTGTTGTTGTTATTGTAGCGAGGTGTAGCCCTGCCTAAATGTCAGACAGGGTCACCCCGAGTGTATTGCTCTTGGCCGGGTCGATATAAGAAAACGGCCCGGGTCGTTTCGGCACGATGGGTACAGCACAAGTACTGGTACCGTTCTCGTAGAACCGGCAATACAAGAAACTAGCCGTGAAGGCTATGTAGGTCATTTCGCGTTACCCAGGGTGCACCAACTGGGAGGCGACCTACTTTTACACCCCTTCTTCTACTTCTCAATTGCCTACTTAGTCCAAAGTAACACTTGTTGGCAGGAGTGATTCCCAATTGGATTTCTAGACTGATATTATTTTCGGTGTTAATGTTGGTTCCCAAATAGATGCAATCCCTCACCGTTTCAAATTTGTAGCCATCAACGGTGACTTGGCTGCCAAGGCGCAGGTGCGCCGATTCTTTCCTTGATGACAGCAGATACTTCGTCCTGTCCTCGTTGACCACCAGACTCACTTTTTCCGCTTATCTTCGACATACGCCTGTAACGAAATAATAAGTTTTAAAAATAATAGTATTCCAGGCGAGGAAGATAGAAAATAGATTGAATACGGAAGTTTCGGACCATTTCTGCGTTATCTTTCTGCCCTACTAGACAAAATTAAAGGGTAAAAAATAATATAAAAAATATGCTTGTCTTGTAATTATCTTAGTGGTAACAGCTGGACCATAGTGTACCAATACAAGTGTAAACTCTTCTGCATAGACGTCAAAATTCCAAAATGAGTTTAACACCTGTTCATCAGAGTTGCTTTTTTGGAAAAAGAGCATCATTTCGCGCCGAGTTGCATTCGATTTGGTATACAAATTTAGTAGTAAATGAAAATGCAATTGTTCTCTAAACTTAAAAATAATGAAAAATATTGATGGCAAAGTCCTCAGAAAAACAATTAATAAAGTTTACCTTTAATTTATAAAGTTTATTTTACATTTTGAACTGTTAGCAGTTTCTCTTTAAACAATTTTTGCTACTTTTTCTTAAATCTGAAAAAAGAAAATATATTAATAAATCAATTAAAAAATCAATAGATTAGAAAATATATGGCACGTCGCCGCCTGAAGAAAACGTTGAAAAACGTTTTAAAAATATACTCAACATTTTGTGTATGCGTATTTGCACAAGAAAGGGTTGCATAAAAAAGTAGTTCCCTAGAACTTAGAAATTTTATTTTTTTAATATCATAAATAACAGCGAATCATATAAAATTATTAGTTAGAATAACTCTTTCGAGTCTGCTCACTATTTTCTATTAAACAAATAACAAACAACTGCTAATAAATTAGCTAAAATTACGGAAGATAGCTCAAAAGACGGGTTTTGGCCGAGGATCACGAATCCGGAAGCGCTTTTTTAATTTTTTGTGTCTGTGGAAAGTTATGGTCAAAAAACTGAAAATTGACCCGGGTCCGGTACCAAAATTGGGGCGGGTTCTCTTCAGAGCAGCAAAATATTAAAAAAGCGCTTCCGGATTCGTGATACTGAGGCCAAACCCTGTATTTTGAGCTATCTTCCATAATTCTAGCTAATTTATTAGGAGTTGACCCCTAAAGTAAACAAAAACAAAATTTTGGGGTTTGAAGCCTTCTTTGTGCAGGTGTACTGTTATATAGTAAAAGCCTCGTAGCATTCATTTAAGTCAAACTCTCAGGATATGTATTTGATAGTAAATCTATCAAAAACATCGTACATACATGTTTCCAAATATAAAAAGGTAACCAGATTGACTTTAACAATTTCCGTAAAAGTGTAAAGGTACAACTTAAAACTCTAGCCGCCAGTTTAATGTACAGAAAGCGTTTGTTATCTATCATAAAAAGTGTTGGTTAGTGCTAACGGGATATTAAAAAAAAACGTTTGTTTTCATTTTCTCTCTAATTTCTCATTTCGAAGATACCCAGTGGGAAAAGGTAATGTACAGCAATGCATAAAGTAATGTATAGCTCCTATAGACTATACATGAAAACATGCATGAATTTTTCTACAGCGATGTCATAGGAAAAGTAATGTGTCGCTCGCCTACAAAACTAAAGATACATGTTTACATTACTTTTTATATTGCTTTTTATAAATGAAAAGATGCATTACCTTTCAAGAATGAAAATATGCACTACAAGGGATACATTATATCTTGCATTGCCTTTCTTGAATGAAAAGATGCTTTACAAGGGCCATAATTCAATTTGCATAACATTTTATAAATTTCCTTGTGGAGTAACAAGGACATTAAGACCCAGTGAGGCTCTACAGCGGGGGAAGGTCCTATTTTAAATGTTTGAATGACGAGCTCGTCATGGGCTACGACCAAGATGAGTGCACCAAAAAAAATAAAATAAAAAAAAACAAAGGCACCGGCCTCAGGAGCAAACAGTCCAGTCGACTCTCGACTTCTGAAAAGCCTCACAGCAGCAGGAAAAGCGATGAAGATGTAAGAGCAGCAGTTTCAAAATGAATTTAAATTGTATTTTTTTATGTTTGAAAGTTGTGTATTTTTTTTTTTTGAAGTTTTCAAACTACAAATGAAAATAGAGCGACACATTACTCCCTTCCTTGCTTTTGGTATGATCTTTTCTAACATCAAAATTCGCACATCTTTTCATGCATGGAAAAAGGTAATGCATTACCTACTTTCCCACTGGGTACTTACCTCAAATTTTTTCTGTAAAATAAATAAAATTTACTAGTTTTAAGTTTTTTTATTTTGTGTTTTTTTTTCTTTGATATAAAGTATAATAAAAGTATAAACTGAAAGATTCGCTTAAAAGTTGCCCTAGAAACTGGAGTGAAAAAGTTGAACACTTTTGTGCAAACAAGAACCCTGTCTAATTGATATTCGGTGCTGCACAAAACCCGAGCGCAACGAAAACAACAATAGCAACCCAGATTTTTGACATGGATGTGTGTTTTGACAATTGTGATTTGACGTGGAAGTGTGTTTTGACATTTCTGTCAAAGCTAGAGTTCACACTTTATGTTGTACACAATGCAGCTGGACTATAGTAAAAAAGTTCATTTTTAAACATTTGAAAATTTTTGCAAATTATGTGTACCTATGTATGTAGAATGTTGCTGTTAAAATAAACAACAAACATTTGCGCTAATTTTTCGAATAAAAGACTGCGTCTACTAGCACGATAAGCAGCGTTATATGTACATGGAAAAACTTCTCTCTACCTCAACTGAGCTAACTTGTGCATATTTAAAGGCAGCAATTTCTGACATTAAGAATGTTTCAATAGGCTCCGTTTTTTTTAACATTTGCAAATTTTAGTCACATTTATCAATAGCTTCTTTTGCATCGTGAACTATTTTAATTTGATTAACAAAGTTAAATTACTTATTTTAGCTTCAGCTAAATCAGAAAGTTAGATTGTGAATCCTCTGCATCCAACATACTAGCGATCCGTTCTATTTTTCGATAGCTTTCTGCATAATAAAAAGCGGCCTCTATCCAAGTTCCCCACGGTGTAATGACTAGTTGTAGCGGCATGGGTAGTTTGGGTTATATTTCTTTAAAATATGCCAACCGTGAGGGTGCTTTCAGAAATGATTTTTTTCCGCTTGCTACTAGTCGGCCAACATTTTTAGGTTTCAACAAGTGTTGGGAAACGCAAAAGTTAAAGGCGATTTCAATCTTATAAAAAATCTTTCAAATTTAAATATATGAAATATGCAAAAATATGCATTTATAATCAAAAATATGCATTTTTTACAACATATGCAAAAATATGCGCTAACAAATGCAGCTTAAATTGTTTCTCTGTATGTAAATCCCATTCGTATTCAATCTGTTACATCACAGCTTGTAACACAAAAAATATGCATTTGCATAGTTTTGGTTGCCCTGCTCCCTATACTTCTTTGTATAAGCATACAATTTCTATACTCCCTTTTAACTTTGTATGTGCTATATTCCTCTTTATTCGTGGCATTCAGACGGTCTGTCACAGTTTTTGACAGGCGCACAAGGCACAAGAGAACGTCGAAGATTTTCACTTGTATATATAGGAGTTCACAATGATCTTAACCCTGCTTGGATATGTGGATATTTTCTACTAGACGCTTAATTATGTATATGACGCTAGTATACGTTGAAAAGTCCCATTTGGGTTTGTGGCTAGTTAAAATTAATAACTTTAGATAATCTCAAAACAGAAGCATAAAAAGTTACTGACAACAAAATAAATCAAAATAAAAAGCGAGAATTAGTTTTACCACGATAAAGGCAAACAGAAATAAATTATTACAAAATGCAATATCTATAATAAAAGAACTAAAAATGGTTCCACTACGATATTGAACAGCTTAATTAAATTTGTCTGACATTTGTCATTTTCAATAGCGTCATCGTAGTGCTGTAGATAACAAGTAAACAAATGATTCATGACCCGTTTGCACGAGAGATTTTAAGGTGATACATTTTTGAGTTATCCAATAAAATGATATCATTTTACTTAGATGTTTGCGGGGACAAATCGTGACAAGGGATGACGGGAAATCGATCAAATATGCATGCATCAAGTTCCCACCTTGTCAAAAAAAACGGAGAAGATTAGGGTAGAGTATTTCTATGTCAAATCATTAAATAGTTATATGGGGGGACTCCTTTTGTCATAAAGCAAAGTTCTGTCAAAAAAAGTTTTTTTCAAAATTTATGTAAATTTGAAAATTTTAAATTTTTTCTTTTTCTCTCTTTTTGTAAAGTTTTTTCTCAATATTTCGGAAAGCACTGTAATGCAAATGAACGATGGTAAAAAGGGTTGCCACTGTTTAAAAATAAAATTTCTTGCTAGTTAAAGGTTTTTTGCTAGATTAGGATTTTACCGTTAGAAAGAACTGGGATTTTCAAAAACTTTCCCTTGTGTGTATTCTTTTCCCTTATGATTATGCCGTCGTTAAGCGGCGCGAGAACGCGCTGGAGTTCCCTTCCTGGATAGCCTGAGCCAGATCGCGGAACTGGACATAAAGGACTGGATGGCCTTCATAAAGTCATCTAAGTGGTTCGGGGCGGAGTAACGGTGTCGGTTTAGGATGCATAATAACGATGTCGGTTTAGGAGTGTCAGTCCCGGGATTCTGCTATGTGGAAAATCCCAACAACTCAGGGATTTTCCATATGGCCGGGTCCCGGGACAGATTTTCCTAGTGTTGGTGGTATCACAACGGGCCTTTCAAAACTGGCCTAAGTGTGCCTCTGCGGCAGCCATTTGAACCTAACCTAACCTATGCCGTCGTATTTGTTCATGCAACATTTTTGAAATAAGAATAAAATATATTTTTCAAATTACTAAATAGTTATTTAAAAAAAAAATAAATAAATCCATTTATTTGACTCTGTCTAATGTGTTATGCTTTTCCAAAACACCGAGTGGCGCGTGATACTGTTTGCGACATTTTCTTCAGCACTCACCGGTCATATTTGAATAATTATGCTTATTTGCTTATTTATGGATGTGTAAATACCTACTCATTGATTTAAATACCTAAGTGGATTAATTTGCAACTGTTAGTCGTGACATATTTCCATAGATTCTTCGAGTGTGCGATGCTTATTTAGCTATTACTTCATTTCAGAATTTATTAATTGGTGTGTAATTTCAAGTCCATTATATCCCAGCTGTGAAACAATCAAAGTCACAAACTATTAAAAGATTGTTAGAACTTTCTGAAAGAAATTAAAGTAGTCCAGAAACTAAAAATAAAAACAAATACAACAACAAGCAGACATATCCTAATCTTAAGTTACTGCGATTGAATTTGGTTAAAATTCTGGAAGAGGAAAATTTTGTAAACAGCCAAAGCTGGCTGTTGTGATGTAAAGCTGGCTGTTATGATGTAAAGCTGTCACAGTGTAAACAATATAACGCAAATATTATAACTAGGAAAAGTATTTGAATTTAGCAAACTATCAATAAACTAAGAGATGACAATTATAGGTAAGGAGGGAACACCAAAAACAAACGAAAGAGGAACAATTAAGGAAGTCTAAGTTCGGGTAAACCGAACATTAAATACTTAGCCGTAGTTTTCATATGATTTTCGAAATATTCCTTTTCGAAAGTGGGCGTGGTTGGGAAGCGATTTCGTCCAATTACATCATGTATACTCCCTATTATGCTAGTATACCTTGTACAAGTTTCATCGTTCTACCGTTATCAGTTTAAAAGCTGTGACCCGTGAAATTTTCAAATATGCCTCCCTGAAAAGTGGGCGGTGGCAAGCCTACCTTTAAAAATTAATCAAAAAATCATAATAGAATGACTAGGGGTTCATCCTATTAAACTATATCATTTTAGCCATTTCCGTTACCGAATTATATCAATTTAGGTGATTTTCGAAGCTTTCTATATCGGAACTGGGCGTGGTTGGAGAGCGACTTTATCCAATATCATCAGGTATACCCCCAACGATACTAGTATGCTTTGTGCCAAATTTCATCGTTCTACCCTAATCAGTTTAAGAGTTACGACCAATCGAATTTTCAAAAATGCCTCCCTTAAACGTGGGCGGTGCCATGCCCACTTTAAACAATTTATCGAAAAACATTATATAATGACCATAGGGATGCACCTATAAAATAATATTATTTTAGCCATTTCCGTTACCATTATGTCAATTTAGGTGATTTTAGAAATTTTCGATATCGAAAGTGGGCATGTTTGGAGGGCGATTTTATCAAATTTCATCAGGTATACTCCCAACGATACTAGTATGCTTTGTGCCAAATTCCAACTTTCTATCTAAATCAGTTTAAAAGTTACGACCAATAAAATTTTCAAAAATGCCTCCCTTAAAAGTGGGCGGTGCCACGCCGACTATAAATAATTTATGGAAAAATCATAAGAGAATTACCAGGGGGATTCACCTATAAAATTATATAATTTTACCCATTTCCGTTAGCGAATTATGTCAATTTAGGTGATTTTAGAAATTTTCGATATCGAAAGTGGGCATGGTTGGAGGGCGATTTTATCCATTTTCATCAGGTATACTCCCAACGATACTAGTATGCTTTTTGCCAAATTCCATCATTCTATCGTAATCAGTTTAAAAGTTACGACCAGTCAAATTATCAAAAATGCCTCCCTTAAAAGTGGGCGGTGCCACGCCCCCTATAAAAAATTTATGGAAAAATCATAAGAGAATAACCAGGGGAACTCATCTATAAAATTATATCATTTTAGCCATTTCAGCTACCGAGATATGTCAATTTTTGTGATTTTCGATATCGAAAAAAGGGGCGTGGTTATCATCCGATTTCGCCTATTTTCAATAGCAACCTACCTTGGCTTGAAAGTAACCTGCATACAAAATGCCTTAATGAACTCCTCTTTTCAACCTAAGAACTTTCTTATATGGAACTCTATATCTATCTCGACTATTTTGTGCCGTTACGTAGTACCGTTAAGTGGACAAAATTATAATACCCTTGTACTAGTACTAGTACGCTGGGTATACAAATTTTACTTTAAAAGAAGCTGATACCATCAATTTGAATTGGAGTAGGTTCATACCTATAAATTTGTACTTATTCCTTTATCATGCTAATATGTTTGTTTCTTTACAAATATATAGGTGAAGTTGACCTTCCTCTTAGCCAGGAAACGTACCCAAGAAAGTGAATGTAAGTAGGGAGAAGGGCCCAATTAGTATTTGTGTATACTGAACTTAACTTAACTTAAGGCCAACCTGGTATTTGAGAAACCTGTATAAATTGTTATTCAAAAATTTAAATTACGCAAGAAAATATAGGCAACGTTTGGCTTAAGTTAAGTATACGTAAAGACTATTGGGCCCGAAGCCCAAAAACAGTGTTATTTACGGGGCCAACAAGTAATGATATCTTTCAGAAAGAGAACGAGGTCGATACTGTTTTTCCCCGTACACATAGTGGTTACAATGTGCATATTTTTTGGGGTATCAGCAAATCTTTGTATCGGTGTGAGTGTGCCATTGTGATTATCAAGGTATCGACAAAGAGTTTATTATAGCTTATTTCAAATTTATACTTCGTTTATGATGCCTTTAGCCACTAATCCATACAGTTTAACTATTTCACCACTATCTATTCGAAAGCAATCGAAAGAAAGCATTTCTTGTTTTGTAATTTCTATTTCTGATTTCCATTGTGCGTTGTCTTTGTTTTGGTAAACAAAAGATTTGTAAGTCAAACACCTTATGTGTGTATGTATGTATATATGCATGTGTATGGAAATGAATAAATAAATAAATAAAGTTTAAGTACCGTAGGATCCTTTTGTCACACGACACAATAAACTACCAGATTGACATTAGAATGTTTAGTTGACAGGTATTCAAAAACAAAATGCTACAGCTTAGATACAAGTGGAAACAACAACAATACAACAACCATCATGTAAACTTGCAGTGTTAATGAAAATACTAATTTGTTAGACCAACGCCTACCACTAGATATTCTGTCGCGTAAATCTTTTAAAGATGATACCTTTTTGTGTATTGAAAGAGAGAAATAATTAAGTAAAAGATTGTGGAAACCCAGAGTCGGAGAAGTTATATGCATATGTAAGTATGTGTATGGCGCCGATCTGACCCAACAAACATCGAGCACCAAAAACTCAAACGTTTGAGAAAACGTTTATTCTCAACTTTTTCTCAAATGTTGTTTATATAACAGGATTATTTGTTGAACTATATTAATTAAAAAAGTATTAAGTAAAATTTAACTGCATAAATGGAAAATCGCAACTTTGAATAAATATTTCAATGAGAGCATGTGGATTCCATTTCGATCCCCTCCGCTCAGTTTGAGAAACGTTTGAAAATTCTGCCGTTCTCAATTTGAAAATCAGGAAAAATCCCATATTAAAAACAAGTAAGGAAAGCTGTCTTCGGCTGTGCCGAAGGCTATATACCTTTCATGAATAAGCGTCACGATTTTCACTGTTCGATCCCCAGTACAGCCTGTTTCAATTTAACTATATTTACTATACACATTACACATCTTTGTTATAATTTAAAAAAACTTACAAAATAATAGGATCCGAGTTATCGGAACAATCGATTGTATGGAGGCTATATATTATACGTGTTCAATTCAAGGTATGAAACCGATTAAAATAAAGTTCCGGTTTCGGTTCCGGTTTCGCTCTTCAACATTTATTTCGGTTTCGGTTACGGTTTCCTTCCGGTTTCGGTTTCCAAATAAAAACACCAACACAAAAAAATTGTGCTACTACAAAACTCAAATATGTACCTAAATGCAAAATAAGTCTGAATTTTAATAACTTTACTCCGGTTTTCATGAAGAATTTTCTCCAATATTTTTTTTCGGTTGTCGTAAATTTTTTCGATGGCTTCATTCGCCTATAGTTCAGTTCTTTCGAAATTTTGATATTGAGGTCAAAAAGTGTCTTGCTTAATCATCTTTCATGAAAATTATTCAGGGTAGCCTCTTTTAAAATAAAATAGGTATGTGTCCACAAAAAAATTCTAAACCGTTTGGAACCGGTTCGGGCTTTTGAAACGGTTTCGGTTTCGTTCTTTTTCAGAAAAAAATAACGGTTACGGTTTCGGTTTCGGTTTTGAAAAATGAATCGGTTTTAATCGGTTACGGTTACGGTTTCGGTTTCGGTTTCAGTCCTTGGTTCAATTGTACTGACTTACACTATACACATTACATATGTAGAAACTACTAAAGGTGCAATATTTTACGTTCCTAACTTTTTAAATGCGGAAGTATTGGCCAAAAAACCTTATATCGGAACAACCGGTTGTATGGGGCTATATCTTATATTTACCCGATCTTCTTGATTTTCCTCTACACACTACATAAATTGTAAGTACTCAAGTTGCAAAATTTCATGTTCCTAACTTTTTAATTGCAGAAGTTTTGGCCAAAAAAACTTATATCTGAACAATCGGTTGTATGGGGGCTATATGTTACATTTGCCCGATCTTGTTGATTTTCACTATATCATTCATCATTTATTGGCGCTTAACCGCCTAAGCGATTTTGGCCGTCGCCTATCAAAGCACGCCAGTCATTCCTTTTTAGCGATAACTGACGCCAATTGGAAACCCCAAGGGAGTTCAAGTCATCCTCCACCTGTTGTTTCCATCTCAGTCGAGGCCTCCCCCTTCCTCTGCTGCCGAATTCGGGTGACGATTGGAAAACCTTCTGGGCTGGAGCTTCTTTGTCCATTCGCATGACGTGACCCAGCCAGCGGAGCCTTTGGGCTTTAATTCGCTGGACTATGGTCAGATCTGCGTAAAGCTCGTACAGCTCATCGTTAAATCTCCTTCGATACTCGCCGTCGGCATCACGGGAAGGACCATAAATCTTCCGGAGAACTTTTCTCTCAAATACTCCAAGGGCCATCTCATCTTCTCTTGACATTGTCCATGAATCTGAGCCATACATCAGGACAGGTATGATGAGAGACTTATAGAGCGCGATCTTTGTTCTTCGAGAGAGGACTTTACTTCTCAATTGCCTACTCAGTCCAAAGTAGCACTTGTTCGTAAGAGTGATTCTCCGTTGGATTTCTAGACTGATATTATTTTCGGTGTTAATGCTGGTTCCCAAATAGACGAAGTCCCTCACAGTTTCAAATTTGTAACTATCAACAGTGACGTGGCTGCCAAGGCGCAGGTGCGCCGATTCTTTCTTTGATGACAGCAAATACTTCGTCTTGTCCTCGTTCACCGCAAGACCCACTTTTTTCGCTTCTTTATCCAGTCCAGAGAAGGCAGCGCTTACGGCGCGGTTGTTAAGGCCAATGATATCAATATCATCGGCATACGCCAGCAATTGCACGCTCTTGTAAAAGATTGTACCATTGCGGTTTAGCTCTGCTGCTCGAATTATCTTCTCCAGCATCAGGTTGAAGAAATCGCACGAAAGGGAGTCGCCCTGTCTGAAGCCTCGTTTGGTTTCAAATGGCTCAGAGAGGTCCTTCCCGACTCTGACGGAGCTGTTAGTATTGCTCAACGTCATTTGGCAAAGCCGTATAAGCTTTGCAGGGAAGTCAAATTCAGACATGGCGGCATACAGGCAACTCCTTTTTGCGCTGTCAAAAGCGGCTTTGAAATCGACAAAGAGATGGTGTGTGTCGATTCTTTTATCATGGGTCTTCTCCAGGATTTGGCGTATCGTGGAAATCTGGTCGATGGTAGACTTACCAGGTCTAAAGCCACACTGATAAGGTCCAATCAGCTTGTCTACGATGGGCTTCAGTCTTTCACACAATACGCTAGAAAGAACCTTATACGCGATATTAAGAAGGCTGATTCCGCGGTAGTTGGTGCGGTTAGCGGGATCGCCTTTCTTGTGGATTGGGCAGAGCACACTTAAATTCCAATCTGGAGGCATGCACTCATCTGACCATATTCTGCATAAGAGCTGATGCATGCTTTTTAGCAGCTCTTCGCCTCCGTGTTTGAACAGCTCGGCGAGTAGTCCGTCTTTTCCAGGCGCTTTGTTGTTTTTGAGCCGGGATATAGCTATCCTCACTTCATCATAGTCAGGTGGTGGGACGACTTTTCCATCGTCAGGGATTGGGGTATCGGGTTCGACGTCTCCCTCGCAATTTAGCAGTGAGGAGAAGTGCTCCCTCCATAATTTAAGTACACTCTGTACGTCGGTTACCAGGTCGCCATTATTGTCCTTACAGGAACTTGCCCCGGTCTTAAAACCTTCCGTCATCCGCCGGATCTTTTCATAGAATTTTCGGGCATCATTCCTGTCAGCCAGCATCTCAAGCTCCTCACACTCACGCCTTTCGGCCTCACGTTTCTTTTTTCTGAAAAGGCGTCTCTCTTCCTTCTTTGCCTCACGATAGCGTTGCCATACACTGCGGGTTGCGCCCGTTCGCAACGTCTCTCTGTAGGCAGCGTCCTTTTTGTCCGAGGCAGTGCTGCATTCCTCATCGTACCAGTTGTTTTTGCGGGCTCGCTGGAACCCTATAGTGGCCTCAGCGGCGGTACGTAATGAGTGAGAGATATGCTTCCATTGCTCGGTTGCATCGTTATGTCGAGGATTGCTCTCCGATAGCAGGTGTGAGAGTCGAGTGGAGAAATTGTCAGCTGTCTGTGTCGTGCGCAGCTTCTCGACGTCAAACTTTCCTTCCGTTACTGTGCGCACTTTCTTTGCTACACAGAGGCGTGTGCGTATCTTGGCTGCAACAAGATAATGGTCCGAGTCGATATTGGGACCACGAAGGGTACGCACGTCCAGAACGGTGGAGCTATGTCTGCCGTCGATCATGACATGATCAATCTGGTTTCTTGTTCTTTGATCAGGAGACAGCCATGTGGCTTGGTGTATTCGTTTATGCTGGAACCTGGTACTACTGATGACCATATTGCGAGCAGCGGCGAAATCAATCAACCTAGTGCCGTTGGGGGATGTTATATCATGGAGACTAAATTTTCCAACTGTTGGACCAAAGACTCCTTCCTTGCCCACCTTCGCATTAAAGTCGCCGAGCACGATTTTGATATCATGTTGGGGGCAGCGATCATAAGTCTGTTCAAGTTTATCGTAGAAGGAGTCCTTCTCTGCGTCGTCCGTCTCCTCAGTCGGCGCATAGGCGCAGATAAATGTTATGTTGAAAAATTTCGCTTTGATGCGGATCAAGCGAGACGCTCGTCCACGGGGGTGAACGTTAGTACTTGGCGGCGAAGTCTCTTTCCCACCACGAATCCTACACCACGCGCTTTGCCGCGTGTCTGGCCACTGTAGTATACGTCACAAGGTCCGATGGTCGTCTTTCCTTGTCCCGTCCATCGCATTTCCTGCAGGGCGGTGATGTCAGCCTTTGCGTTAACGAGGACATCAACCAGTCGGGCAGCGGTACCGTCCCTTGAAAGGGTCCGGACATTCCCGGTACATGCCCTAATATCCAAATCATTATGCCTTATTCGTTTTGCCGGGTCGTCAACATTAAAGGGGGTTCTCATCCGAGGCTTTAATACATTTTTCATTGGACTAAATTTTTTACGTGGCGGGTCCCAAACCCAGCGCACAACCCGTACTCGAGTTGCAAAATTTTACGTTCCTAACTTTTTAATTGCAGAAGTTTTGGTCAAAAAACCTTATATCTGAACAATCGGTTGTATGGGGGCTATATGTTACATTTGCCCCATCTTGTTGATTTTCACTATATACACTACATAAATAGAAAGTACTCGAGTTGCAAAATTTTACGTTCCTAACTTTTTAATTGCAGAAGTTTTGGTCAAAAAACCTTATATCTGAACAATCGGTTGTATGGGGGCTATATGTTACATTTCCCGATCTTTTTGATTTTCACTATATACACTACATAAATAGAAAGTACTCGAGATGCAAAATTTTACGTTCCTAACTTTTTAATTGCAGAAGTTTTGGCCAAAAAACCTTATATCTGAACAATCGGTTGTATGGGGGCTATATGTTACATTTGCCCGATCTTGTTGATTTTCACTATATATACTACGTAAATAGAAAGTACTCGAGTTGCAAAATTTTACGTTCCTAACTTTTTAATTGCAGAAGTTTTGGTCAAAAAACCTTATATCTGAACAATCGGTTGTATGGGGGCTATATGTTATATTTGCCCGATCTTGTTGATTTTCACTATATACACTACATAAATAGAAAGTACTCGAGTTGCAAAATTTTACGCTCCTAACTTTTTAATTGCAGAAGTGTTGGCCAAAAAACCTTATATCTGAACAATCGGTTGTATGAGGGCTATATGTTACATTTGCCCCATCTTGTTGATTTTCACTATATACACTACATAAATAGAAAGTACTCGAGTTGCAAAATTTTGCGTTCCTAACTTTTTAATTGCAGAAGTTTTGGCCAAAAATTCTTATATGTGAACAATCGGTTGTATTGGGGCTATATGTTACATTTTCCCGATCTCGTTGATTTTCACTATATACACTACATAAATAGAAAGTACTCGAGTTGCAAAATTTTACGTTCCTAACTTTTTAATTGCGGAAGTTTTGGCCAAAAAACCTTATATCTGAACAATCGGTTGTATGGGGGCTATATGTTATACTGGTCCGATCTTGTCAGTTCCGACAAATGATTCCTATATTACAAAATGGTGGCCATATACAAAATTTCAGCCAGATATCTCAAAAATTGAGGGACTAGTTTGCGTTCAAACAGACAGACGGGCAGACGGACATGACTAAATCAACTCAGCTTGTCATCCTGATCATTTCGGTATACTTATTGATGGGTCCATCTCTTCTTCTTCTCATACTTACAAACATCGGACCAAAGTTATAATACCATTTCATGTTCATGAAAGGTATAATGAGCATTTTAGGTTGAGAACGCTATCAACGGTTATTTCGCCTCAAATTGAAAACGAACGTTTGAGATTTGACAAGATGATTGGTTCTCAAATGCATCTCAAATTGAGATTAGCTAAAATGTTTCTTGGGGATGATCTATTTAATTTAAATAAATTTGCATTCACATTTCTTAAATAATATATTATTAGGTATTAGAGCTCGTGAGAATCGATTAATCGAATATTCAAATTTTTCGATTTTCAAAATTCGATTAGTCAAATTCGAGTCAAATCATCCATCGTTGATTATTCGAATAATCGCTCGCTATCGACTATTCGAATACCCGCTGTTTGAAAATCATTTTTACATAATTGAATCAAAACTTATAGCATCCTTGAAGGCATTTTTTGTTAAGAGTTACTAAGCAAGAACATAAATAAACAGAGTTTAACAGCACATTGAATGCGAGAAGTGGCTCATCTTCTTGCATTTCATATAAAAATAAATATCTTATTCCCAACTTATTGTCCCAGCACTCCTTTTAAAAGAAAAACAGTTTCAAAACTTAAAAAAATGTCTTATTTTTTTAATTGAACAAGTATTCGAATCTACTAAAAGTCGAATAATCATTGAGTGGCTATTATTCGATTAAACAAAAAAATTCAACTAACCGAATAGTGAAAATCGATTAGCAATCGGACCAAAATCGGTAATCGAATATTCGATTAATCGACAACCTATTTTACAATGTAAGAAGCCGCATACCGACGGCTGAGTGGAAAATTACAGTATGTATTTCGAAATAATTTCTGCTTAACACCAACTTGGGAGCGCTCTTATATCTGAGCTTTAATATGAGCACACAGAATAATTTTTGTCAACATGAACCATGTTCAACTAACAAGAAAGATCCTGTTAAATTTGCATGAGATAATGAGGCAGATAGTGTTGTTTTAACAGGAAGTCATATTAAATTAACAGCACACAGAAAAATTTCATACATTTTTAATTAACATGAAGCATGTTGAATCTACATGAACAACTCATGTACGTAAAGCAAAAACAATTTTGGAAAATCAACACGAACATTTTAACATGAAGCGTATGGTTAAAATAACATGAAATATTTCTGCATTTGAATTACATTAGTGTGTATCCCTTACCATAAATTCGGTTTGATTTAACATGAACAAGTGTTGTTTTCGACCGCCATCTGTTCCCCATCAAAGCTTGTGAACAGAATTTTGTTCTCAAAAGAACAGAAGTTAAATCGTCCGTGTTGCCAGTATTGGTAAGGTAAAATGGAATTTGGTACTTTTCACGTCAAAAGTCCCTTATCGTAAATGAAGAAATATTATTGCTTGTAGCACATTTTAGCCAAGATTGTGTACTTGAATATTACACAATACAAAGATTGTATGCCTTTTCCGAAAAAGGAGGGCTTGTACACATACATACATATGAGCCGGTTATTTTGAAAGTGGTTTAAGTCCACTTTTTAAAAAAATTGAGTTAACGATGACAATAGTCACAGCCGTACATAATCTTTTCTTTTATAAACAATTTAAGTCTAGTATTATCAAAATCACTATGATTTGGGGCACTTGAAAATTGGCTAGTTAGCGAAACGCAAAAAAATTTATTTTGAAAGTGGTTTAAGTCCACTGAAAACCTCATGGAAGAGCATAATATTCATTTAAGATGTGCTGAATTGGCCAGAAAATCATTAAAAGAAGATCAAGATTTGGCCCGAAATAATCCAAATGTTCGCGTTTTCTTTCGATTTGGAAAAGGCGTTACCTTTCAATTCCTTTGGGTAATTTGACTAATGTTATTGTGAAACTAAAGTATTTTGTTTGCTTGTCAAACCCATGTAATAATTTTATTTTACTTATATAAAGGTAGTGGACTAATTTTAAGTGAAATAATTGACTTAAAATCATTTGAGCAAAGAACACGAAGTGGACTTATATTCCTTTTCATAAACAAATAAGTGATTTTATTAATTTTGAAAATGGTTTAAGTCCATTTGAGGTTCTGAAACACAGCTTATTCTTCTAGTAAAGTTTATAAAACGTATTACATTATATTTTCTAACATGTTTATGGCCGCAAAGCCATAAAAACAACTTGATACCAGCTAACAATATTTTTGAAACAATGCAAATGCAAACCCCTAAATATCTCAGTACAACAGAAAGTGGACTTAAACCACTTTCAAAATAACCGGCTCATATATGCTAACATTTCAACAACAGATTCAAATCTTATACAACTATCAAAATTTTATGAAACTTGAGTAAATTTTATTTCCTTGTTGCTTTTGCATTATCCTCACTTTTAGAATTTAGCTCAAAATGCAGCATTTATTTCTGCATTTCCTATACAAAATTTTGACAGCTAAATGCAACTTAGGCTGTGTGTCAATCGGTATTTGTTATTAGTAAAATGAGGTGAACAAATATCCTATGGTGTACAAATATTTTCCATTTTGCTGTGCCAAACGAAAAGGTAAATTATGGCAGTAGTAAATTTTGACGTAGGGAAAAAGCACGTGAAAAGCAGATGTTTTGTGAATACATTTTCAATTTACGTGTTTTTCTTGCATTTATGTATATTGCGTATTATTCGCATTTTATGATATTTTAGTGTTTAATAACGCGTGTGAATATAAATTTATGTGAAATAATAGAAATGTCAACACCACAGCATCCCTGTGCTCACATTATTGTTGGTGCAATTTTGTTAGCGACTCATTGGCGACAAGCTAGAAAAATTTGGTGATTTTGGTGATTTTTAATGGAGAACCGACATGTTTAAAAAAAATACTGGCAACCCTGCTGCCTCTTGTGTTATTTCGAATTTGATCTGCAAGCGCATTGCTGTGTATCTGTGAAAAATTTTGTAATGTTTTAATTATATTATTCAAGTGTGAAACTTTTAGCCAAATGTGTGATAAAATAAATTGCATTATGCCTCATTTCGACCAAGAGTCGGATATCTTATTTATTGAGGCTCCGGAGGAAATAATGGTCGAACATTTGGTAGAATCGCTAAATGAACCTGTGGCTAATGAAGTGGAAGTTCTCCGCGGTATTTGCGGTAGCATGCAATTCGATGAAGGAGTTTTACAAAGGATTTTGGGTAAGTACATAGTATTCATGTTCAAAACATGGTATTTACGTGCAAAACAGAGTTTACCACCATTTTATGTTTGTTTGCCTGTTTGTAAGTAAAAGCAGAATTAATCTTCCTTGTATTATAGATTTTGAGATGCTGAACACGAATATGCAAAAAAAAAATTTGGTCACAACATGAATTTTCAAGTTAAATAGCACCAAAGTTCATGCATTTTGGTGCCCGGTGCAATTCGTATAAACAAAAATTTATTGCTTTACAGGTGGTAAAATAATTATTTAAAGTTGAGAATAAACCATTTTTTTCACATAAATATCTTAATATCGAAAAAAATTCAAAACTTAAGTATTGAAAAATGTTTTTGAAAAGTATCATTTTGCGTTTTTTGCCGTTTTTCACTAATTTCAAAGAAATAAATGATTTTTTTATTAAAAAAATTAGACTCCTATAGATTTTGAGATGCTGAACTCGAATATGTAAAAAAAAAATTAGGTCACAACATGAATTTTCAAGTTAAATAGCACCCAAGTTCCGGTGCAATTCGTATGAACGAAAGTCGCTGTTGATAACAGGTAGTAAAATAATTACTTAAAGTTGATAATAAATTATTCTTTTCACATAAATATATTATTTTTTATTGATTTTAATATCCACCAACAGCATAAAACCCGAAAATAAAAAAAATTCAAAACTTAAGTGTTGAAAAATGGTTTTCAACAACGAAATTTTTTCATTTTTTTGTTGTCTTTTAACTATGAAAAAGCACATATGCTACAGATTTTGAGAGGTTGAGCTTAAGTATCCAAAAACTTGTAAGCATCATTAACATTCAAAACGCTAATGAAGTTTACATGTCTGACGTGCGATTTCCGAGTTTATATTAACTGGTCCCTGATGTTTGTTTTTTAATTTGGCATTCCTTAAAAAAGTAATTAAAGAGTGCAACTCAATGATAACAACAAAAAAAAAAAGAGTATCGACAAAACTCAAGAACAATGACAACAACCCACACTGAACCAAAAACGTACATGTTTTTTACGAACAAAGTTTCATAGAAGTTCACGCTGATTTTTGCTTAGAATCTAAGAAAAATTACATATAATTTAAGAAAAAATTCTTATTATATATGAAAAAATACGTTAAATTGTATTAACGTCAGAACTTCGTTCATAAAATATAAGAACTAAAATTCATTAATTTTTTGGCTGAATTTATTCTAGAATGTTACGAATTTGTTCTTAAATTTTAAGAAATTACGTACGTTATATGATTATAAGAACTTTTTCTTATTATTTAGAACTTGTTTCGTAGATTTTAAGAACTATTTCTTATATTTTATGAAAGTGTCATAGATTGAACCAACATTTTCTTACCTGAGCAGACAGCTGTCACTGTGAAAAATTTTTAATTCTTCAAGTCACAAAGAGGAAAGGAGAAAGCGTGAAAATTTGCACAGATTAAATTAAATAAGTGAAAATCCATTAACAAAAATGTCTGATCAAAAGAAGGGTGAAACAGAACACATCAATTTGAAAGTATTGGGTCAAGACAATTTAAGATCAAGAAACACAAAGCTTGAGGAAACTTATGAATGCTTATTGCGATAGAGCGGGTCTATCCATGCAAGTGGTACGGTTTCACTTTGATGGCCAACCCATACACGAAAATGATACGACAACATCATTGGAAATTGAAGAAGGTGACACTATTGAAGTATACCAACAGCAAACGGGCGGAGGCTGGAATTAATTTTGAAATTAACAAAAGTAAAGCTATATTAAAAATTAAAATAAAAAACACTTAAATATTAAAAGAACAATTTAATAATACAAAAACAAACTACACACAAAAAATAATAAAAAAAAGTTAAAATATAAGTATCATAAGAAGAGATAAAAAAAAGAGCAGACAAACTCATAATAATCAGCAAACAAAAAAAAAAAAACAAATTCATGTAAACCAAAAATGCTGCTCACAAATGTTAAAGATACACCGCACAGTTCGTTGTTTTGCGTGGAAAACTAGCACACTTCGTTCTCTGCGTCGAAGACTAACACGCTTCAGTTCTAAGCTAGTTTTCCACGCAGAAAACGAAGTGTGTTAGTCTTCCACGCAGAGAACGAAGTAGGCTAGTCTTCCATGATAACAACGAACCGTGCTAGTCTTAAACGCAAACAATGAACCGTGTTAGTCTTCGTTGAGAACGACGATGTATAAAAACTATATACTTTGGCAAATTTTTGTTACTACTTTTAAATACTATTTTTTTGTAAATAATATTTAACAATAATAATAAAACTTTCATGGATAATATGCTTCGTTTTTTGGTTTTCTTGGAATGGGTTCGTATATTATAAGAATTAGTTCGTAAAATTTAAGAATGGATTCATAAATTCTAAGAACGAGTTCGTACTTTTTATAAATGGATTGTCATATTCTAAGAATGAGTTCATAAAATTTAAGGATGGATTCATACATTCTAGGAATGAGGTTGTATAAATTATGAATGGATTGACATATTCTAAGAATCAGTTCGTACAATTTAAGAATCTTTTCATACATTCTATGAATAAGGTCGTATAATTAATAAATGGATTGTCATATTCTAATAATGAGTTCGTACAATTTAAGAATCTTTTCATACGTTCTAATAATGAGGTCGTAGTATGTATTGACATATTCTAAGAATGAGTTCGTAGATTCTATGAATGAGTTCTTAGATTTTAAGTATTATTATTAAAATTTTGTTTGACATGAGTATTTACGAATTTATGTTCTTAAATTCTACGAAAGCGTTCTTTGGAGAACTTTTAATGAAAAAAAATATTCGTAAAATATTTGTACTTTTTCTTAGAAAATATGTACTTTTTTGGTTCAGTGCATGAGAGAACCGCACCTACTATCCTGTTATTACAATAATTTCTGCTCTCCTACACTCGATATGTCTATTACTTGAAGATTCCTCCATTACTTTTCGGTTGATTTTTAGGAAATCTGAGTTTACTCACGTATATTAAATTTAGTTGGTGTGTTGATAACCTTGCGTTCTTAACGTAGCTCTTTTTTCAAATTTTCATTATTTAATTTTGTTGTATATGTATATATATATTAGAGTGTCCCAAAATTTCAAAGTGGTTTTATTTAAACGCACACCCCCTTATTTTGACCATTATGCATCAAACACTATCCTGACAAAGTTTTATGCAATTCGGACCACGGCAACCCGTGCCGACTTGCGGTTGAAGTTATCAGTAAAATCTACTACATTCCACTGCGTTTTGTTAATTAAATGACTTATGTTCTCGTTTTTCTCTTATAACTGTATCCTTACCCCTTAAGGACTTCTTATTTAGTAAATCTTTTTTTTTTTTCTGTACCAGATGCTCAGGATATCCTTTGAAGGGTCAAAGATTGTAGAACCTCCAGAAAAATTTTAACAAAATGTGGATTTGTGGTTACTAGTTTAAAGTATAATGAAAATATAGGCTAAATATATATATTTTTTTAATTATCCTTCAAGGACATCGAAGTAATGTCCGTTAAAATTTTTATCTTTCAACTTTTTCAAAACTTTATGTGTCTTAAAAAATTGTATTGTAATAAAAGTCCTGAAAACGTATATCAAAATATTTAAGGATGCAAAATGTGACAGGAGGTATCATAGAAATTGATTTTGCAATATGGGTATTCCTTCAACTGAAAGGTATTCCTGGCGGCCTGAACGTTGTGTAGTTCTTATTTCGATATCTCAATCCGTTTTGAAGATATCAAACAAAACATGGACCAGGAGCAACCCAACAACCTTGCCTGTTAGCATACTGATTTGTTACTTTCATAAACCTCTTATCGTTAAACGTCAGTCAGTGGTGGATCCACAATTTTGGGAAGGGGGTTCAAATTTTTTTTATTTAATTTCGAGGACATTCTTCATTCACAGTTTCTCAAAACTGACCTTTCATACTTGTTTTAAAAAAAAAAAATATACCTTTTGTTGGTATGCGCAATGTCAAATTCAATATCACGTATTTCATTACCGAATGTGTTACCTAGTTATACGTATATATAAAACGATTCCATTCAACTCGTTTTATGTTCGTATAAAGTAGGCATGTATTACATATATCCAATACCGTCTTATCTCGTATTTACACTGAACCAAAAAAGTTCATGTATCCAATGAAAAAGTACATAGATTTTAAGAATTGTTCGTTAAAACCTCTCCAAAGAACTTTTTCGTAGAAATTTAAGAACATTTCCTAGAATATAAGTACTTTTTCGTAAAATATGTAAACAAATCCACAGAAAGCATGAATTCATTCATAAATTGTAAGAAAATTTTCTTATATTCCATGATTTTTTTCTTATATTTTAAGAAAAACCAGCGTGAACTTCTATGAAACTTTGTTCGTAAAAAACATGTACGTTTTTGGTTCAGTATAATAAACAAAAATCACAAATAAAATATCAGTTGGCAGTTTGTTGTCAATTTTACTATATTTTTTGTGTAATTTTTATTGTATTTTTTGTGAAAATTTTGCTATATTTTTGGCGTAACTTTTACAATATTTTTTGTGTCATTTTTGATATATTTTTTTGGAAATTTTCTTATATTTTTTGTGTAAATTTTCAATATAGTTTTTGTGTAGTTTTTACTACAAACTTTGTCTAATTTTTTGCTGTAAGTTACTGTAAAAAAATATGACTTTTTGGATCCCGAAGGGAGGAGGTTTGAACCCGTAAAACACCCCTTTGGATCTGCCCTAACCATCATAAACGTCAGTTGGTGTGTGTCAAAATATTTTAGTTGTTTCGTTTGAATTATTCCCTAAGGATTTAAATTGTTTGTTTTTATCGCTGCAACCATGTCGGTTGAACTTGATGCTTCTATTACAGACATTTATTTGATAGGCACTATGCAGCATCAAATTACTGGTGCGAAACTCCCGTCGAATAGAAAAATACTCGCGGTATTATTTTACAATATTCGGGAAGTGAAGCTGTCTGTAAATCAAAGTGCCAACTTAGCTGTAAAGGAGTGTGTCATATTTTCGGAAAAGGCACGAATACCAACGAAATCATTACCGCATTGCATGAAAAAGCTAGTAAAGCTATACAAAAATTTGTTTTTACAGGAAAAAATATAGAGGACTTCATAACACTCAAAAGCAAAAGAACTTGTTTTCACGACTACAGCTCGACGATAGCTTCCTTAACGTTCATCCTTTTTTATGGGCTAGTAACAATTAATTTCTGATTGCAAAAACGATGGTCTCTATGTTGAAAGTTGTAAATGATACATCTGAAAGAGCTGTAAAATTAACGCAAGATTATCATGGATTACTGACAGCGGAAGAGGAACAAAAACAATACCTGTTGCGATGCATACAGGATCATAGGAACATATATCCCGATTACAGTATCAAAACATTACAGATCTGATATTATTATACTTTTTTCGCAAAATATTTATTTACTTGAATTATACAAATGTTACTCATACGCCGTGTATGACCTATTAAAAGTGCACTGTAATTGTAAAGTTTCAAGATGTATTAAAATATTTTTGCTAGAAAACATATTGTTACGCAATCTACTAACACAATTTCGAAATTCCAATGTCCTTTTCTTGTGAATACATTTTTTCAATATCCTTGCAAAGAATCCTCAAATCCGTTTAAAAGTTCAAAGGTGGATATTTGTTACACAGTCTTTTATATATGAGCCAAATATTAAAATTATGTAATTTTCGAAGCCTTAATGCACTTTTCTACGAACTTAGTATAAGCTCCTAGCAAAAACTTTAACTTAAAGTCGGCACGGGTTGCCGTTATCCTAGAACAATAAAACTTCGCACACATGTTCTTAAGGCTAAAACGCACCGATATAGAGGGTGTGCATATCAAATTTCGAACATTCATTTTTTTCCATACATTTTTGGTACGCTCTAATATATATACATATATCGGACACCCGGAAAGTTTTATAGTAAATTTTGTCTCAAACGTGAGCAAGTGAAAAGTGTAAATACAACTTTTTGAGAAATGGAATTAGCGGATGGACAAAGTGCAAGGCAAATGCGAGGTAGACCGCAAAAACGAGGCAGGACAGGAGGAAGACGTTTTAATTCCGGGCGAAAGGAAGTTGACGGGCGAGAAGTGTCTAGAGCAACTATATACAGGCGTGCGAAAAAATTGAGAGAATCTGGCCAGTATAGCTCTCTATGCCTAGATATAGCAGCTAGAAATGTCCTCTCGCCTACGTCAGATTCCAAAATTAATAAATGTTCGCTCAACCCTCAAAAACATACTGGTGAGTCTGCGTTTGCCTTTTATTTAGAGCACGAATGTAGCAAGTCAAGGTACGTAGAGTTGGTTAAGGATTGTCGGTCCATAAAGAGTCCGATATATCCTAGCTATACTAGTTTAGGAAAAGTTATGTTGCAGTGTCAGCCAGAGAAGTATGAAGAAACAGAAAAACTGGTTTGTGTGCCTCTGCAGAATTTAAATTTAAATGCAACACCACAAAGTACACGCTTCTGCCGACCTTTGAGAATCGCTGTGGAAAAGGAAAGCCGTGAAAATATTCTCAAAGAGTATGAGCGCTTAAATGAAGAAATAAAAGGCTTAGTATACCACAAATTCAAAATGAATGAAACACTGTAAAAGTTAATTTCAAAATCTCCCAGACGCTTTTTGATGGAAAATGTGTGAATACTATCACTGATAACAAATCGTCAAGTAGATGTCCAATGTGCGGTCGTACCGTACATGAATTTGGAAATCTTAACAGCGATTTTTCGTCTAAGCCAAAATCGCTGAAGTACGGACTCGGACTTTTACATGCCGAGATAAAAGCTCTCGAGCACTTTTTAAATTTATCTTACCGCAAAGTAATTGAAACCTGGGATGTGAGGGAACCTCTAAAAGGTAATGATTAGTTAAAATAAATATTTTTGAAGTTATTAAATTGGGGATATGAAAAAATTAAAATAGTTTAGTTTAAAATGTATTCTCTACTAACACTAAAACTTTTGGTATTTTCTGTGCTTAGAACAATTCCAACAGCGTAAGGAATCTATAAAGCAAATGATATATGAAAACTTGGGCGTTTGGGTCGATCAAGTGTTACAAGGTCATGGCACAACAAACACAGGAAATGTAGCAAGACGATGCTTTGACAACCCCCAAGTATTCAGTCATGCACTGGAAATTGATTCTCGGCTATAATACTGCGTGCATTTAAATGTAAAAAAATATTGAAACTAGATAAGCTAGAAAGCTTTTGCTGGACAACGTATCAGTTATATTACCAACTTTATCCATGGGCTCGCATGAATCCTACTATGCATAAGCTTCTCAGGCACGGTTGTGAGATAGCCAGAGAGTTTCCTCTTCCCATGATTTACTACTCGGAAGATGCAAATGAGTCTTGGCACAAATTATATAGAAAAAATATGATAGACCATTCACGTCAAAACGACAGGACATCGCGTTTGAAAGATGTATTTAACAGAGCAATTTATCTCACCGATCCTTTAATATCTCTTATTCTAATAGGAAAACGTATTAAGCTCCATAAAAAGCGACAGATTACGGATGATGTGAACAGTTTGTTGAAGAAAGGCTAGTTAATCTTAGTCCCAAAATCTGGCAGTTCATATACACCCATTGAAACTTACTTAAAAACATTACATATCTTCTTATAATTAGTCATGCCCGCCTTTTTTGCAGTTTTAACTAATTATAAATTCAAAACTTTTAGCTTTTTTCTCGAAGAAATAAGAGTTCTTTGAGTATGCAGGTAATAAATAAGTTAATATTGCAAAAATTACATCGGTTTGCATACTTATTAAAAGATATGCACCGTTTTTAAGTAAGCTGGAAATATGAGTACATATTACTTTTTGATCAATATGAAATATTTCTATTGAAATTCTCGACGAACCTGACAGTACGGAATCTGGATCTGACCGCGATTGAAAATTGATTGCAACCTAAGCGTTATCTGTTTATAAAATTAAGCGAAATTCAGCAGTTTACATACACATATACGTATACGAGTAATATAAACAAGTAAAAATAAAAATTTTTATGAATTCACTTAAATTGTTTTATTCATTTTATTTTGCAGGATATGGCTTCTCATTCATATACATAAGTAAATTATACGAAGAACCTATAACATTCGCTTTGGTGGTGTTCAAAAATAATTTCTCTTCTACTACTATCTTTTCATTTGAGCACTAGTGGTACACCACCATTGTACCTGCTGTCTATGCAGTTGTTATGGGAATTAAGAGATACAACCTTAGTACTTTAAAAAGAACACTTTTTTCTCTACACAGTACAATGCCTAATTACGAAATTTGTGCTTTAAGAGGCTCATCTCAAAAAAACTGAAACGGAGTTACACCACTTGTGTCTTAAGGGGCTCATATACATATTTCCGAGTTCGACCTCTCAAAATCTGTAGCATATGTGCTTTTTCATAGTTAAAAGACAACAAAAAAATGAAAAAATGTCGTTGTTGAAAAACATTTTTCAACACTTAAGTTTTGAATTTTTTTTTATTTTCGGTTTTATGCTGTTGGTGGATATTAAAATAAATAAAAAATAAGATATTTATGTGAAAAGAATAATTTATTATCAACTTTAAGCAATTATTTTACTACCTGTTATCAACTGCAAGTTTCGTTCATACGAATTGCACCGGGCACCAAAATGCATGAACTTTGGTGCTATTTAACTTGAAAATTCATGTTGTCACCTAATTTTTTTTTACATATTCGAGTTCAGCATCTCAAAATCTACACTGATAAAAATAATTGTCCTAAAATTGAGGAAACGTACTAATTGGCTTAAAAAAAAAAAATATTTGTCCTATTTTTAAGGAAAAAACTCTGTTTTAGGGACAAATCTACTTAGTTTGAAAGAACATTTCTCCTTGCCATAAGTAAATCAATGTACTCATTTCAGTATTAAAGACATTTTTACTAGTTTCAATAAATTTACAAGTTTATTAAGTATAAAACTGTCCTTAAGTTCAAAATAAGTAAATATTTCCGTATGCTGAAGACATTTTTTCCAGTGATATCAAGGCAGTGTTTAACTTAATTTAGGACCATATTTATTTATTTTCGCTGTCGCCGCAAAAAACGTTCTGCCCGCGTAATTTTAAGGAATTTTATTACATATTAAGTATACAACTATCCTAAAAATTAAAAATAAGCCAATATTTCCTTATGTTGGGATGCAACGTGAGTAAGAGTGGTGAAATTCCATAAACAGAACAAAGGTGTAATTAGACGCTGTCAAGCGTAAGTATTCAATAGCTTCATGGTAGACATCTGAGTTTACCATTCGAAAAGTTGTGAGTTCGATTCTCGTTGAAGGCAATATAAGAACTGTGTAAAATAATTTTTTTTAAGTTTAAAACTACTTAACTACCATTTAAGTACAAGCCCTACTTAAAAGTAAATTTAAGTATAACAACTTCTTTCTTTTAAGGCAGTGCGGCCTTGGTGCAATATTGTTCCCTTCATTTACATGAATTTGTATGGAGGTTTCCTTACTTTTAGGAAATCATTTTTATCAGTGTATAGTAAGTCTAATTTTTTTAATAAAAAAATCATTTATTTCTTTGAAATTAGTGAAAAACGACAAAAAAACGCAAAATGATACTTTTCAAAAACATTTTTCAATACTTACGTTTTGAATTTTTTTTAGATATTAAGATATTTATGTGAAAAAAATGGTTTATTATCAACTTTAAATAATTATTTTACCACCTGTAAAGCAATAAAGTTTTGTTCATACGAATTGCACCGGGCACTAAAATGCATGAACTTTGGTGCTATTTAACTTGAAAATTCATGTTGTGACCTAATTTTTTTTTTGCATATTCGTGTTCAGCATCTCAAAATCTATAATAGATTTGTATTTTTCTAAAAAAGAATCAATTATGTATTTTGTTTTATTAGGAAAAAACAACAAAAAAACGCAAAATGATATTTTTCAAAAACATTTTTCAATACATAGTTTTGAAATTTTTTGAATTTTCTCATATCCGCATTGAATTCAGCTTTCCAACGTATTTTGTCTTGTTAGTCTAGCTTCAGCCGTTGCTGAGAAATTTGATTTTGAGACAATTTTTTTTGGTTTGTCCCACTGTGCGACGCCGAAGAACCTCCTCCACATAGGGAGGTAAAAGAGCTGGTGGCAAATTTTTCCATGGGTCGTCTTATTAACGGAACTGACGCTCATCACGTCCAGTGGGGAAGCTCCGATATCAATGCTAGAGGAGAGTCGTTGTTTGACTATTTGTTAACAACTAACCTGGTAGTTTGCAACGTGGGTAACGAACCTACGTTTATTACTAAAACCCGTAGGGAGGTCGTAGATCTCAATATTTGCAGCGAAGGTGCTTATGAGTGGGTAAGAAAATGGCGTGTTCTCGATGGACATTCATTCTCCGACCACCGGTACATAGAATTAGTTCTAGACTTTTCTGTTGAGCAGCCGGTTATGAAACGCAACGCACGTAAAACTAACTGGCAGTTACACAATGAAATACTATCTAGGGACCTACCAGCACTGCCCCCACAAGTCCCCTCATCAGTAGGGGAGTTGGAGGATCTGGTAAAGACCTTTATAACGGCGCTCTCGAATGCCTTAGAGCAGTCTTGCCCAGTGCCAAAACCACGCGGTAAACATAGGCCGCATTGGTGGTCCTACGACCTGGACTCGCTCCGAAAATCATGTAGCACACAATTTAATAAGGCCAAGAGCCTTGGCAAGGAGACTCAATGGCAGTGGCAAACAGCCACAAGCTATTTGAGCAAACCTGACGGATCCTGGACCAGCACGGAGGGGAAACCTCAGAGCTGCTCTTGAATACGTACTTCCCTTGGAACTTGCATGAGGAACCCTTAGCACCTACAACAAACCTGGCTGTATACATACCCATCACGGTGGAAAAGGTTAGGTGGGCGGTTAAAAGCTTCGAACCGTTCAAGGCTGCCGGGGACATCAGTCAAATGGCTGGTATTTCTTTATACAGTCTGACGGGCTGTTAGCTACATTCCGTGCTCCTGGAGAAGTGCCACGGTAGTGTTTATTCCTAAGGCGGGGAAGGCGTCTCATTACGAGCCCAAGGACTATAGGCCGATCAGTCTCTCATCCTTTGTGCTCAAAACCTTCGAGAGGATAATAAATGACTACCTCTCCTCTACTACTGATAGCAACCTTATCTTTAGCTATCAGCATGCATATGTTAGGTTCAAGTAGCTGCCGCAGAAGCACACTTAGGCCAGTTTTGAAAGGCCCGTTGTGATACCACCAACACAAGGAAAGTCAGTCCCGGGACCCAGCCAAATGGAAAATCCCTGAGTTGTTGGGATTTTCCACATAGTAGAATCCCGGGACTGACACTCCTAAACCGACACCGTAAGTCCTTTATGTCCAGTTCCGCGATCTGGCTTAGGCTATCCAGGAACGGAGCTCCCAAAAAGCGTGTTCTCGCGCCGCTTAAAGCCGGACAGTTGCAGATGAGGTGTTCCACTGTTTCCTCCTCCTCATCATCTTTGCAACTCCTGCAGCATCGTCGGTAGGGCACACTTAGCCTTTCTGCATGCCTACCAATGAGGCAGTGACCGGTTAATACCCCTATCAATATGCAGATTTCCCTCCTAGTTAGGGCATAAATGCGTCTAGACCTTTTAAGATCCCATTTTGGCCAGGTTTGTTTCGATATCCGACACCCTGGGGATTGCAGCCATCTTTCGTTGGCTTGACGGAGTGTGTGCTCCTTCAGCATTAGTTTGCATGTGGCAAACGGCATACCTAAGCGGGACCCATATGAGGTTTACGCGGTTCTGTTGGGCCATCTCCTGAAGAGATCGACGACAGCTGAGCGTCAGTTCAGAGTTGAACGTGTATGAGCCAAGGGATTTGATGGCCGCTTGGCTATCGCTGAAAATAGCGATATCTTCTCCGATAACACGTTTGCTTAACCAGGCCGCGGCGTCTAGGATTGCCGAGACTTCCTCCTGGAAGACGCTACAATGATGAGGTAGTCTGAAACAGAGCTCAAGGTCCAAATCCCTTGAATAAACCCCTCCTCCAACTCTGCCGTCCAACTTCGAGCCATCGGTGTATATGGAAGTGCCACTATTTGTTTCGGGACACCAATCCGTCCTCTCCCAGTCTTCTCTGCTAGGAATGTTTATTTTGAAACAGCTATCGCCGACTGTAGTGGTCGCACAACGATCTGTGCTTAGAGGGAGAAAGCTGTAAGATTCCAGAATACTGGAGTGTCCAATAGTACCCGCACCCCAACTGGAGGTTTCTCTTAGGCGCAGAGCTGATGCCGCTGCTGACCGAAACCCTTCCAGATCAAGTGGCAAAATGCCCAGAATGACCTGGAGGGCTTCGTTGGGCGTTGTCCTTAGCGCACCGCTTATACAGATCATATTGGATCTATGGACTTTCCGCAACAGATTCAGGTATGTTGCCTTGCTCAGCGCAGGCCACCATACGACGACTCCATATAGCATGATTGGACGAATGATGGCCGTGTAGATCCAACTGCATACTCTAGGGCTGTGCCCCCATTTTTTGCCAATGGCTCTTTTGCATGTGTAAAGAGCGATGCAAGCTTTCTTCTGGCGCTGAAGAACATTCTCCTTCCAATTCAGTTTCCTGTCCAGAACTATGCCTAGAAACTTGGCCTTATCCGACAAGCCCAGGCGCGTGCCATCTAGTTCTGGTAGGCTTAGTGGCGGTATTTTGTACCGGTTGGTGAAGAGAACAAGTTCCACTTTCCCCGGGTTGATACTAAGTCCGCAGCGAGAGGACCACGTCGAAACTTCTCGCAGTGCTACTTGCATCAGGTCACACAGAGTTTGTGGGAACTTGCCTCTGAATGCAATAGCTAAATCGTCTGCGTATGCCACTATCTTCCCGGCCCCAGCTTGTGTCACGTAGCAACGAGTTGACTGTGAGGTTCCATAAAAGCGGGGAAAGAACACCACCCTGGGGTGTTCCCCTTGTGACATAGCGTGATAACTCAACCGTACCAAGTGAAGAAGCTATTTTCCTTCCCATTAAAAGTTGGTCAATTAAACCAGTTAAAGGTCTCTCTACGCCCAGATTAGTTAGAGCGGAGTTGATAGCCTCCGGGCTTATATTGTTGAAAGCCTCTCAATGTCTAGGAAGGCCACGAGACAGTAGTCCTTTTCCCACAGCGATTTCTCAATGACAGATACTAGGCTGTGTAGAGCGGTTTCTGTTGATTTACCCTTGGTGTATGCATGCTGATAGCTAGAGATTAGGTTGCTATCAATAGTCGTTGAGAGGTAGTCGCTTAGTATCCTCTCAAAGGTTTTGAGTACAAAGGACGAGAGACTGATCGATCTGTAGTCTTTTGACTCGTAGTGGGATGCCTTCCCAGCCTTAGGGATAAACACTACCGTGGCGCTTCTCCAGGAGCCCGGAATGTGGTTGAGAGCCAGGCAGGCTGTGGAGAGAAATACCAGCCATTTAGCTGATGTCTCCAACGTGTTTATAAGTTGCGCGGGGATAATCCCGTCCAGCCCGGCAGCCTTATACGGTTCAAAGCTCTTAACTGCCCACCTTACCCTTTCCTCAGTGATGGGTATTTTTACTGCCAGGTTTGTTGCAGGTACTAGTGGTGCGTCATGCAGATTCCCCGGAAAATGTGTATTCAAGAGCAGCTCAAGGGTTTCCTCTTCCGTGCTGGTCCAGGATCCGTCAGTTTTTCGCAAATAGCTGATGGTTGTTTGACTTTTCGAGAGGACTCGTATAAGTCTCGCTGTGTCGTCGACCTTTTCGACGCCAGTGCAGAAATTTCTCCACGAAGTTCTCTTCGCCTGTCTCAGAGCTTTTTTGTAGGCCCTAAGTTTAGCATTATATTCGAGCCAATGAGGCTCAGAGCCGAGGCTCTTGGCCTTGTTAAATTGTTTCCGGCATGATTTGCGGAACGAGTCCAAATCGTAGGACCACCAATGTGGCCTGTGTTTACCCCGTGGTTTTGGCACTGGACAAGCCTGTCCTAGAGCATTTGCGAGCGCCGATGTAAATGTAGTAACAAGATCCTCCAGCTCCTCTACTGATGAGGGGGCTTGTGAGGGCAGTACTGGGAGGTCTCTGTCTAATATTTCATTGTGTAACTGCCAATTTGTGTTACGTGGATTGCGCTTCATGATAGGTTGTTCTACAATAAAGTCTAAAACCTTTTCTATGTAACGGTGGTCGGAGAATGAATGTTCTTCCAGAACCCGCCATTTTCTGACCCACCCATAAGCGCCTTCACTACAGATAGTGAGGTCTATGACCTCCCTACGGGTCTTAGTGATAAAAGTAGGCTCATTACCCACGTTGCAAATTACCAGGGTGGTTGTTAAGAGGAAATCAAACAGAGACTCGCCCCTGGCATTGATATCGGAACTCTTCCATTGGACATGGTGAGCATTAGCGTTCGCTCCAATAATAAGATTACCCGTGCAGAAATTTGACACCAGGTCTTTCACCTCCGTTTGTGGTGGGGGTTCTTCGGCGTCGTAGGGCATATAGACCGACGCCACCTTCAGGCGGGTGCTGTCGACCGTTAGACTGATAGCGGTAATATCACCATTGGAGTAGTTAGGTAGGAGAAAGGAGTTCAACTCAGACTTGACCAAAATACACGTTCGGACTTTGCTCTCCTCGCTGGCTCGAATGACCTTGAAGCCCTTAGTCCCCAATCCGCAGATTCTCGAGCTATTGACCCAGGGTTCTTGGATGAGGACCACATCCACGTCGCCTTTAGAAAGACGACTACTTAAAGCAGCCGACGCCACTTTAGATTTGTGCAGATTAATCTGAAGCACCACCAACATGAGAGCGCACAGACTTCCCTGCCGTCCCCATGTCGTCGAGGTTTGCCCCATCCCGGAGGTTGCCTATCAACGACGAGTTGTTCCGATTAACTGCCCGATATGGCGTTGCAAGAGTCCTGCTGCCTGTAGCGTTAGATGTTAATCGCTCAGCGTTGGCTGATACCACCGTGACGTCGAGGACTTCCTCGTCCTGTAGGCTGTCCTCCATCTCCGAGTTGTTCACAGCAATATCGGCAAGGGACGTGGCGGATAACATGCTTTCCGCATCGGAATCCTCCGCTTCCTCTTCTGGTAATTCGTTTACCGGTTCCTCCGGAGCAGCCGAGAAGGCAGCGCGCTGAGCATCACCACGATATACGTGGATAACGATCTGGCCTACGCTGTAGTGTACTAGGCCATTGCACCTTTTGAGGGGCTCGATTGACTCTTTATTCATGGTGAACACCACCTGTCTGTCGGGCCCCTCCGCATCCCCGACCAGATTGACACTCCAGTCATGCGTTGGGAGGGACGGATTCATTAGCCGTAGCATCCCGAGAATTCTCTCGGGTTCGTCAGTGATGGCCGGATACCACGCCTTTGCCCTTGGACGAGCTGGAATTTCCTTCCAGTCGACGACCTCTATCTTTGCGCCCTTGTAGACTTCACCCAGTTTAGCAGCTGCTGCCTTATACAGTGCTACGGGTTTTGCATCCTCGCATGCGAGTAATTTGATCTGACCCTGGTGCCAGCCCGTATCCGTTACTCGCGCCGAACTACCCGGAAACTCCGGAGCAACGTTGAGCAGAATGTTGCCGAGTTCATTTCGCACGTAACGCCACCGGTCCTGGGGGATGGCCAGACGGTCATTGCCTCGGTCAAGGACGCCTATAAGGATCCTGTCCTTGGTTACCTCAGCAAAGCTTAGTTTGCCCGCTCCAGAGGTATTCTGATGCCGCTTGGGAGGGGGATTTAACTCCAGGTCCGATCTCTGGCGCTTGAAAGGGTTAACTTTTAACCTCTTTGGCATGTAAGATTTTTGGAAATCCGGTATCACAGCTTTCGCTAGCTCTAGCGATTTACTGGAATTCGGCGACAGCGACTCCTGCGGTACCCCTTCATACCTCTTCAGGATCTTTGCAACCAATCTTTTCTCGTGGTATGTGAAGCGGCGGGGAGATGTCTCCCGGGAGTGCGGACCCGTAGTTGCCATCGCGGTCGCTCCCCTTGCCGAAATCTCAATTGCAGCTTCCTTCCCCTTCGAAACTCCGAGGCCAGGTCGTGAGACCGCTGCCACAGACGTAAAGATACTGGTTTTCATAACAGAGGTTGATGGGAGTTTAGCATCCGCCGTTGTCTGCTTAGCTGCGTTGGCAACCGCACTGGTGCTAGCTCCCATCAAGTCAATCTTACTCGATAGAGGATTGGTTGACCGACTCGTAGTTGCCATCGCTGTCGATCCCCCCCTTGATTGTGGAACGGAGGTTGTCCTCCGGCGTTGTTGTTGCTTTCTCGCCTGCTCCTCCATAGCTCTCCTTTGCTGAGGAGTGAAATTTGGCGTTGTTTGTTTTTTGGGTTTTTCGTTTTTATTTGCGTTATTTGAGTTCATCTTGTTCGTACGACCCATCGCCGGACAAGGCCAGCTTAGGGTCAAGGGAAGAGTAGGGGAAAACGTGTCGTCCGCCGCGGCAGAGTCCCGTACCGCGGTAAGGCCATGCTTACTCTCTGAGGCGACCCGGTATCAGAGAGGCTCCGTTCAAATACAGCCACGATTTGCCTCCCGGCTGCAAACGTCCAATGGGCACGTGGTCGCATAACACCCTGGATTGGGAGGGGGAAGATCTTTGTCGTCGCGCCAGAGAGGCTAGGCTGCTCTCGTGATGAAGTGCCGTACGGAGCTATGATCACAAGGGCAGCGTAGCCCTGTGGCTATCGACTTAAGCCCTCGTACCGCGGCAAGGTATCCACCTTTCACGAGGGATCAACATGCATACACCAAAGGGAAATCTACAGAAACTGCGCTTCACAGCCTAGTTTCTGTTATTGAAAAATCGCTGTATGAAAAGGAGTACTGTTTTGTGGCCTTTTTAGATATTGAAGGAGCCTTCAACAACATAAGCCCTGATGCTATAAACACCGCTTTAACAAGTCTGGGCATAAGCAGGTCTCTTATTGGACTTATTGATCAACGACTAAGGGGAAGACGAATAGTTTCATCACTGGGCTCGGTTGATTTATCACGCTATGTCACAAGGGGTACGTCTCAGGGTGGTGTTCTCTCCCCGCTTATATGGAACCTCACTGTCAACTCGATGCTGCGAGACACAAGCTGGAAGGCGGGAAGGTAGTGGCATTTGCAGACGACTTAGCTATAGTATATAGGGGCAAATTCCCACAAACCCTGTGCGACTTGATGCAAGTAGCACTTCGAGAGGTTTCCTCATAGTGGTCGCGCTGCGGACTGAGCATCAACCTGGGAAAAGTAGAACTGGTCCTTTTCACCAACCGCTATAAGATACCACAGTTAATACTACCAAAACTGAATGACGTGCGCCTGAACTTGGCCTTCATCAAGTCATCTAAATGGTTCGAGGAGGAGTAACGGCGTCGGTTTAGGAACTTCAGTCCCGGGATTCTGCTACTGGGGCCCTTTTAATACTGGCCTAGGTGTGCCTCTGCGGCAGCCACTTGAACCTAACCTAACCTAAATTAAGTAAGCTGCATCGGCTGGTCTGTGTCGGTATAACAGGTGCAATGAGAACGTGCCCTGCTGATGCTCTAAGTACCCTTGTGGGAATACCTCCCTTCCCTATTCTGATAGAGAAGGCAGTCACACTTGCTGCATTGAGACTTCAAAATGTTTCTGATCTAAAAATCGGAATTATGACAGGACATATGAAGATAGTCAAGAACTTCATAAACGGTCCTATATTGCAAGTAAGTGATGCAATAACTTCTACGCTCAATATCACGCGAAAATTTGATGTTCCATCGTAGATCGAGTGCTCTGGGAAACAGGGAACCCATATGCTGAATTCGATTCGGAGATTTGGTATGCGGATGGATCGAAGCTGGAAGATGGTAAACCGGGAGCTGGTATCTATGGACCAAACTACAAAAAATCCGTACCAATGGGCCATCCCACTACTTTCCAAGCGGAAATCCACGCAATAGAAATCTGTGGCAGAGAATGCCTCCGAAGAGGACTATCCTCTAAGCGAATCCACATTATGTCGGACAGTCAGGCCGCCCTACGTGCCTTGCAGTCGTACACAATACCTTTGAAGCTTGTTGATGAGTGCGTCACAGTCCTTAATGATCTGGGGGCCAAAAACAAAGTGTTGTTAGGTTGGGTCCCAGGGCATGAAGGACATGACGGCAACGAAAAGAGAGTTTTTTTACATGAATGGCTAGTCAGTTTTATACCAAAAATGAGGTAAGGCCTGCAAAATCTAAACTTGCAATGCTATCAACATTCTGAAAAATAAAATCAATAAAATTTTCCACAAAAAAAAAAATTTTTTGTTGGCCCAGTTAACATAACTTACTAATTGCTTGGTGGAGACTAAAATTTCTATTCTTTCTTTAAATATCTTTTGATCACGGTATGTACCATGTTTGATTAAAAAAATATAGATAATTAATAAAATAATAATTAGTCGATCACTACGTTATAACCTCTTTGCTTAGGCAAAAAGTATAATTTTTTGTTTGATAAATCCTCATAATTTTCTGAGATCTTTAGATTAGTGGTATACAAGTAAATCCGAAATTCGATTTAAGCCACAACACTTCAAAGATCAATGATAGGGCCGAGCGAAACCTCCACGGTGACATTTAAATTTAAAAAATCGGACAAAGTATAAGAAAGTGATAGCAAAAAACTCGATTCAGTTTTTTTTCGCTGATACTTAAGCAAAAAATTTGAACGCAAACATTTTTTTCGACATATATTTTGAAATTAAGGTGACACACACTGAACTTTTTTTTCGATGCATTCTAATGTACAAATCTAAGTGGAAGAAGTAAGGAAGTCTAAGCTCGGGTAAGCCGAACATTAAATACCCAGTGTATGGAAACAATAGTAGTTCGGGTAAGACGAACATTAAATACCCAGTGTATGGAAACAATAGTAATACCTATAAGGTATATATTTTCTATATCTATATATATAAAATTGGATGTATGTATGTATGTATGTGGCTTATGGACTCCAAAACTACTCGGCCGATTTTGTTGAAATTTTGGGGATAGATTAGTAGGAGCCTGGAGAGTGTTTCTGTAAATTCTTTTTTATGGGAAGTGGACCCGGGACCGACCTATTCGAAAATATCGTATAAATGGCTGAATTTAAGGGACTGATCTATTCTAAACTATCGTATTTATGGCTCAATTTAATTGAAACTTGGTGTGTGGGTAGCTATATGCTTAGAAAAAAATATAGGATAAATTTTCTTCCGGAAAGTGGACCCAGTGACCTTTTCTAAACTATCGTATAAATGGTTAGATTTACTTGAAATTCGGTATATAGGCATCGTTATACTTAGGTTAAAGTGGGGGATCATTTTTCTTTCAGGAAGTTTACCAGGGCCCGTTATGTTCTCAACCATTATATTTATGACTCGATGAGCCTGATATTTGGCGTGTAGCTGATAAAATATGAGATAATGTATCTGCCGAGAAATGGTAAACATGGTAAAACTTTATTCAGGTGTTTTTCTTTGGCGTGGCAACGCACGCCGGGTATTACTAGTTAGTAGTATATTATAATTTGGGAAAAACGAACTCAATAATTTCAATTTACATTTTTTTACAGACTAGTAAATTTTTTATGAAATTTTGTTTTTCTCTACGTACTGCGGACTATGAAGACAAAAAATGTAAATAACTTCCGCTCCCTTAAAGTGCCAAAAAAAGTAACATCAAAAATTATTTAGAAAGAGAATTTTTCTAAAACGGGGTCGCCCCTCGGCAGTAGTTTGGCAAACTCTCCGGGTGTATTTCTGCCATGAGAAGCTTCTCAGCAAAAAATTCATTTGCTTTGCAAGTGCCGTTCGGCCCTCGTGAAGGGTTGACACCTTGCCGCGGTACGAGGGCTTAAGTCGATAGCCACAGGGCTGCGCTGCCCTTGTGATCATAGTGCCGCCGGTACTACATCACGAGAGAAGCCAAGCCTCTCTGGCGCGACGACTAAGATCTTCCCCCTCCCAATCCAGGGTGTTATGCGACCACGTGCCCATTGGACGTTTGCAGCCGGGAGGCAAATCGTGGCTGTAATCGAACGGAGCCTCTCTGATACCGGGCCGCCTCGGAGAGCAACTATGGCCTTACCGCGGCATGGGGCTCTGCCGCGGCGGACGACACATTCCCCATACTCTTCCTTTGACCCTAAACTGGCCTTGCCCGGCAAGGGGTCGTACGAACAAGATGAAAAAAAGTAATAAAAACCTTAATAATAATGATACAACCATGTATACTGCCCAGCAGAGGAGGAAAATGCTGGAGCAAGCGAGAACGCAACGTCGGAGGACAAACTCCATTTCTTCATCAGCCGAGAGGTCGACAGCGATGGCAACTACGAGTCGATCAGCTCTGGATAATAAGGGGGCAATCCCCAAAGTAAGTACCGGTACAAACACGGTGAAGCCAACAACGGCTGATGCTAGAGCCCTAGTAAGTGCCGGTACCGAAACCAAGTCTTTAACGTCTGTGGCAGTGGTCTCACGACCTGGCCCCAGAGATCCAAATAAGGGAACGACCGCGATGGCAACTACGGGTCGAAATTTACCCCAAAAGACATCTCCCAGTCGCTCTGAGTACTTGGACAAAAGAGCGGCCGCGAGGATACTGAAGAAATACGAGGGTATTTCACAAGAGACGCTATCGCCGAATGCTAGGAAGACGGTGGAGATGGCTGAAGCTATCTTACCGAACTTCCAAAGCGATTACGCGCCAAAGAAGGTTAATATAAATCCATTCAAACGCCAGAGATCGGACGTGGATTTAAAACCTCACCCGAAGCGGCAGCAACACGCCCCCGTAATGGGTAAACTCAGCTTTGCTGAAGTGACTAAGGATAGGATCCTCATAGGCGTCATTGACCGAGGTAATGAAAACTGGGCCATCCCTAGAGACCAGTGGCGGTTCGTCCGGAACGCTATCGGTAATGCCCTTCTCGACATTATGGATGAGTCTCCGGGTGCCACTCCGATGGGTTCTGATGCGGGATGGCACCAGGGCCGAATCAAGGTATTCGCTTGCGAGGATGCAAAAACTGTTGCACTGTACAAGGCAGCAGCTGCAAGACTAGGTGAGATCTACCAAGGGGCAAGAATCGAGGTTGTCGACTGGAAGGACATCCCGGCTCGGCCAAGGGCAAGAGCGTGGATTCCTGCTATCCCTGCTGAACCTGAGAGAATTCTCAGGATGCTGAGGATCATGAACCCGTCTCTCCCGACGCAGGACTGGGGTGTAAATCTGGTCGAGGACGCGGTAGGGCCTGATAGGCAAGTGGTCTTCACCTTGAATAAGGAGGCACTCGAGCCCCTTAAACGGTGCAATGGACGAGTGCACTACGGCATGGGTCAGATCGTGATCCACGTATACCGCGGCGATGCACAGCGCGCTGCTATTTCGGCTGCACCGGAGGACTCGGACATCGCAGTGCCGGAAGGGGAGTCGGAGATGTCCGACTCGGAAAGTATGGTATCTGCCACGTCAAATGGCGAAGGAGCAGTGAACAGCTCGGAGATGGGAGACAGCCTGCTGGACGGGGAGGACCTCAACGTCACAGTGATAGCAGCTAGTCCTGAGCGCACCACAGTTGACACTGCCACAGTTAGGAGGATCTCTGCCACGCCAAACCGTGGTCTGAAGAAATCGTCGTTGAAAGATAAGCCTCCAGACGAGGTGGAACTCGACGATACGGCGGTGGCAGGGAAGTCTGAGCACTCTCATGTTGGTGGTGATTCAGATAAACCTGCACAAATCTAAAGCAGCCTCGGCTGCTTTAATCAGTCGTCTCTCTAAAGGCGACGTAGATGTGGTCCTCATCCAAGAACCCTGGGTCAACAGCTCAAGGATTTGCGGTTTGGGGACTAAGGGTTATAAGCTTATTCGAGCCAGCGAAGGGGGCCGGGTTAGAGCCTGTATTTTAGTTAAGTCTGAGCTGAATGCATTTCTCTTGCCCAACTATACCAATGGTGACGTTACAGCTGCCAGTTTAACAGTCGACAGTACCAGTCTGACGATTGCGTCGGTCTATATGCCCTATGACGCCGAAGAACCTCCGCCACAGAGGGAGGTAAAAGACCTGGTGGCAAATTTTTCCATGGGTCATCTTCTTATCGGAACTGACGCCAATGCTCATCACGTCCAGTGGGGAAGCTCCGATATCAATGCTAGAGGAGAGTCGTTGTTTGACTATTTGTTAACAACTAACCTGGTAGTTTGCAACGTGGGTAACGAACCTACGTTTATTACTAAAACCCGTAGGGAGGTAATAGATCTCACGATTTGCAGCGAAGGCGCTTATGAGTGGGTCAGAAAATGGCGCGTTCTCGATGAGCACTCATTCTCCGACCACCGGTACGTAGAAATAGTTCTAGACTTTTCTGTTGAGCAGCCGGTTATGAAACGCAACCCACGTAACACTAACTGGCAGCTACACAATGAAATAATATCTAGGGACTTACCAGCACTGCCCCCACAAGTCCCCTCATCAGTAGGGGAGTTGGAGGATCTGGTAAAGACCTTTACAACGGCGCTCTCGAATGCCTTAGAGCAGGCTTGCCCAGTGCCAAAACCACGTGGTAAACATAGGCCGCATTGGTGGTCCTACGACCTGGACTCGCTCCGAAAATCATGTAGGACACAATTTAATAAGGCCAAGAGCCTTGGCACGGAGACTCAATGGCTCGAATATAAAGTTAAACTCAGGGCCTACAAAAAAGCTCTGAGGCAGGCGAAGAGAGTATCGTGGAGAAATTTCTGCACTGGGGTCGAAAATGTCGACGATACAGCGAGACTTAGACGAGTGCTCTCAAAAACTCAAACAGCCACAAGCTATTTGCGCAAACCTGACGGATCCTGGACCAGCACGGAGAGGGAAACCCTAGAGCTGCTCTTGAATACGCACTTCCCAGGGAACTTGCATGAGGAACCCGTAGCACCTACAACAAACCTGGCTGTATACATACCCATCACGGAGGAAAAGGTTAGGTGGGCGGTTAAGAGCTTCGAACCGTTCAAGGCTGCCGGGCCAGACGGGATTATTCCCGCACAACTCATAAACACGCTGGAGACATCAGCCAAATGGCTGGTATTTCTCTATACAGCCTGCCTGGCTCTTAGCTACGTTCCGTGCTCCTGGAGAAGTGCCACGGTAGTGTTTATTCCTAAGGCGGGGAAGGCGTCTCATTACGAGCCGAAGGACTACAGGCCGATCAGTCTCTCATCCTTTGTGCTCAAAACCTTCGAGAGGATAATAAATGACTACCTCTCCTCTACTATTGATAGCAACCTGATCTGTAGCTATCAGCATGCATACACCAAAGGGAAATCTACAGAAACTGCGCTTCACAGCCTAGTTTCTGTTATTGAAAAATCGCTGTATGAGAAGGAGTACTGTCTTGCGGCCTTTTTAGATATTGAAGGAGCCTTCAACAACATAAGCCCTGATGCTATAAACACCGCTTTAACAAGTCTGGGCATAAGCAGGTCTCTTATTGGACTTATTGATCAACTGCTAAGGGGTAGACGAATAGTTTCATCACTGGGATCGGTTGACTTATCACGCTATGTCACAAGGGGAACGCCTCAGGGTGGTGTTCTCTCCCCGCTTCTATGGAACCTCACTGTCAACTCGATGCTGCGAGACACAAGCTGGGGGGGCGGGAAGGTAGTGGCATATGCAGACGACTTAGCTATAGTATATAGGGGCAAATTCCCACAGACCCTGTGCGACTTGATGCAAGCAGCACTGCGAGAGGTTTCCTCATGGTGCTCGCGCTGCGGACTGAGCATCAACCCGGGAAAAGTAGAACTGGTTCTTTTCACCAACCGCTAAAAGATACCACCGCTAACACTACCAAAACTGAATGACGTGCACCTGAACCTGGCTGACAAAGCCAAGTTCTTAGGCACAGTTCTGGATAGGAAACTAACCTGGAAGGAGAATGTTCTTCAGCGCCAGAAGAAAGCGTGTATTGCACTCTACACATGCAAAAGAGCCATTGGAAAGAAATGGGGGCTCAGCCCCAAAATATGCAAATGGATCTACACCGCAATCATTCGACCAATCATGCTCTATGGAGTTGTGGTATGGTGGCCTGCGCTGAGCAAGGCAACAAACCTTAATCTGCTAGGTAAAGTACACAGATCTTGCATGATCTGTATAAGCGGTGCGTTAAGAACAACGCCCAATGAAGCACTCCAGGCCATTCTTGGCATTTTGCCACTCGATCTGGAAGGGCACCGGGTAGCAGCAGCATCGGCTCTACGTCTAAGGGAAACGTCCGGCTGGGGCGCAAGCACTACTGGACACGCCTGTATTTTGGGATCCTATAGCTTTCTTCCGCTGAGCACGGATCGTTGTGCGACCACAACAGTCGGAGATAGCTGTTTTAAAATCAACATTCCCAGCAGGGAAGAATGGGAGAGCACGGATCGGAGTCCCGCCACTCATGGCGGCACTTCCATTTATACTGATGGCTCGAAGTTAGACGGCAGAGTTGGAGGAGGGGTTTATTCAAAGGATCTGAACCTTGAGCTCTCCTTCAGACTACCTGATCACTGCAGTGTCTTCCAGGCTGAAGTTTCAGCAATCATGGACGCCGCGGCTTGGATAGGCCAACACACTATCGGACACGACATTTTTATATTCAGCGACAGCCAGGCGGCCATCAAATCCCTTGGCTCTTATTCGTTCAACTCTGAACTGACGCTCAGCTGTCGTCGATCTCTACAGGAGATGGCCCAACAGAATCGCGTGAACCTCACATGGGTCCCGGGGCATAGGGACATTGAGGGAAATTGTAGGGCAGACGAACTTGCGAGGCAGGGCACGACCAAGCAGGTTCTTCGGGATAAAGAGCGCTTAGGTATGCCGTTTGCCACTTGCAAGCTTATGCTGAAGGAGTACACACTCCGCCAAGCCAACGAAAGATGGCTGCAATCTCCAGGATGCCGGATATCCAAAGAAACCTGGCCGAAATGGGATCATAAAAGATCGAGACAAATTTATGCCCTAAGGAGAAGAGAAATCTCCATATTAATAGGCGTATTGACTGGGCACTGCCTCATTGGTAGGCACGCAGAAAGACTTGGTGTGCCCTACCGACGATGCTGTAGGAGTTGTAAGGATGATGAGGAGGAGGAAACGGTGGAGCACCTCATCTGCAACTGCCCGGCTTTAAGTGGCGCGAGAATGCGCTTTTTGGGAGTTCCCTTCCTGGTTAGCCTACGCCAGGTCACGGAGCTGGACATAAAGGACCTGATGGCCTTCATCAAGTCATCTAAATGGTTCGAGGAGGAGTAACGGTGTCGGTATAGGAACGTCAGTCCCGGGATTCTGCTATGTGGAGAATTCCGTTAATACCGGGATTTTCCATATGGCAGGGTCCCGGAACTGACTTTCCTAGTGTTGGTGGTATCACAACGGGCCTTTTAATACTGGCCTAGGTGTGCCTCTACGGTAGCCACTTGAACCTAACCTAACCTAAGTGCCGTTCGGAGTCGGCAAAAAACTGTAGGTCCCGCCAACTTGTAGGAAAAACTCAAAAGCAACACACCACAAGTTGGAAAGAGAAGCTCGGCTAAAAATCTCGTTAGAGGTTATGATTACCTGTTGGTATATCGCCGCCATTAGTAGTTATTTACCTTACCGAATTATGTCAATTTATGTGATTTTCGAAATTTTCCATATTGAAAGTGGACGTGATTGGGAAGCGATTTCGTTTAATTTCAACAGGTATACTTCCTATAACTCTAGTATACCTTGTGCCGAATTTCACGATTCTAACGTAATCAGTTTAAAACTTACGATCAGTCTTTTAGGTGATTTTCTAAATTTTCGATATCGAGAGTAGCCGTTAGTATGATTTGTGCCAAATTTCATCGTTCTACCATAATTTGTTTAAGGGTTACGACCAGTCGAATTTTCAAAAATGCCTCCCTTGAAAGTGGGCGGTACCACGCCCACTTTTTAAAATTTAACAGAAAATCATAATAGAATGATAAGAGAGATTCACCTATGAAATTATATCATTTTATTAATTTCAGCTACCGATATATGTCAGTTTATGTGAACTTCGAAATTTTCGATATCGAAAAAGAGGGCGTGGTTATGATCCGATTTCGCCCATTTTTAATAGCAACCTACCTTGGCCAGAAAGTAAGGTTTAAACCAAAATTAATGCAAATATCTAAATTTTTAGTAAAGTTATGTGAGTTTATGTGATTTTCGAAATTTTCGATACCGACAAAAGGGACGTCGTTATAATCCAATTTCGCCCATTTTCTCTAGCAAGCTACCTTTGCCATAAAGTAATCTTTATACCAAATTTCATGCAAATTCCTCAATTTTAACTCAAGTTATGTTAATTTGTATGATTTTCGAAATTTTCAATATCGAAAAATTGGGCGTGGTTATCATCCGATTTCGCCCATTTTCAATAGCAACCTACCTTGGCCAAAAAGTAACCTGTATATAAATTTCATGCAAATATCTTAATTTTTACTCAAGTTATCGTGTACAAAGACGGATGGACGGACGGACAGACGGACGGACATGCCTGAATAGACTCCTCTTTTCAACCTAAGAACTTTCATACATGGATCTTGATTATTTTGGGCCGGTACGTAGTACCGTTATGTGGACAAAATTATAATACCCCTGTACTAGTACGCTGGGTATAAAAATGCCTCCCTTAAAAGTGGGTGGGGCCACGCCCACTTTAGAAAATTTATCAAAAAATCATTATATAATGACCATGGGGATTCACCTATAAAATTATATAATTTTACCCATTTCCGTTAGCGAATTATGTCAATTTAGGTGATTTTAGAAATTTTCGATATCGAAAGTAGGCCTGGTTGGAGGGCGATTTTATCCATTTTCATCAGGTATACTCCCAACGATACTAGTATGCTTTTTGCCAAATTCCATCGTTCTATCGTAATCAGATTAAAAGTTACGACCAGTCAAATTTTCGAAAATGCCTCCCACAAAAGTGGGCGGTGCCACGCCCCCTAAAAAAAATTCATGGAAAAATCATAAGAGAATTACCAGGGGGATTCACCCATGAAATTATATCATTTTAGCCATTTCGGCTACCGAGATATGTCAATTTGTGTGATTTTCGAAATTTTCGATATCGAAAAAGGGGCGTGGTTATCATCCGATTTCGCCCATTTTCAATATCAACCTACCTTGGCCAAAAGGTAACCTGTATACAAATTTTCAAGCAAATATCTCAATTTTTACTCAAGTTATCGTGTACAACGACGGACGGACAGACATGTCTTAATGGACTCCTTTTTTATTACCACGCTTTTATTAGGTTCACTTGTATGTTTGTCTGTTTGAATGTATGTAAACTCTCGTTCGGTCTAAGCCCCAGTGGCCCAAAAGCCGTAAAATTTCCCTACAATATGGGTATCAAACGAAAGGGGAAGACCCCAGGTTTCATTTGGACCTCGATATATTTCGATAAATTTATCGATAACTGAGTTATCGGTCAATATATTGTGGCGAATGTTATCAAGAATCGCTCATCTTCCACCACTAGCGTCACTACCGCAACTACAGCTGTTTACATACGTGAGAGCGACAGAGGGAGAGGCAGCTCGCGTGTTTGCGAATGTGGCACAAAGAGGAGATGACGATAGATAAACGCTTCGAGAACACTGTTGCACGAATAAACCAGAAAAGGGTAGACATTTCTAGGTTGTGAAGCTGCTGTTTGCTAGGGTATATAAACCGCGCAAAGACAACGCGAATCAATCAGTTTATTTTCAAGTGTTGTACAGTGAAGTACTGAACAGTGAGTTAACCCGCGATATTGTACTACGGTTTTTAGTAGTAAATAAAGCGTACTATTTATCAAGCAGAATCGGAGTGTTTTATTTAACGTACAGTGATCGAACTCAGGGAAAATAATCAAGGAATCATCGAATTCGTCACAATTGGTGTCAGAAGCGGTATTGTTAAATAAATTCAAGGACATTGAAAAGGATAACAAGGACATTGAAAAGGATAACAAGGACATTGAAAAGGATAACAAGGACATTGAAAAGGATAACAAGGACATTGAAAAGGATAACAAGGACATTTTAAGGATAACAAGGACATGGCAAAGTTGAATGAGTTGAAGATCCAGCAACTCAAAAACGAGTTGGAACGACGGGGATTGTCAACAACAGGCAATAAAGCAGAGCTACAATCACGGTTGCGAGAGGCTATGGAAGCAGAGGAAATCAATGTTGACGATCATGTTTTTCAGCTTTCGGAAGAGGGAGCGACGAAAATAGAAGAGCAAAAGGATACTCCGGGTTCAGTGGCAAATGTGGACACAAACTCTTTATTGGCTGCCTTGGCTCAAATGTCAAACAACATAACATCAAGCATGGCATCTCAGTTAGAAGAACAGAAGGCATACATGGCGTCACAGATCAAGGAAGAGTTGATGGAACAGGAAACACGCATAACGTTAAAACTAGAGGCACAAGAGCAAAGAGTCTCATCGCAGCTAGAAGTTGTCAGTGGACGACAGGATAAGATCGAAGCCGAGGTGGATGCGTTAAAATCTCGTATCCAGGAGTTGCAGCTGAATCGTCCAAGTGTTTCCACAAGCACGCCCAAGGTAAAAACCCCATCCTTTGACGGTTCTGTTCCTTTCCAGATATTTAAGCTACAATTTGAGAAGACAGCAGCTGTGAACAACTGGGGCGCTGAGGACAAAGTCGCTGCTTTATTTGTGTCATTGAAAGGACCTGCAGCCGAAATCTTACAGACTATTCCGGACGCTGAAAGAAACAACTATGAAGCGTTGATGGGAGCCGTTGAAAGACGTTACGGCAGCGAGCATAGAAGGCAGATACATCAAATAGAGCTACAGAATCGCTTCCAGAAGGCTAACGAAACATTACAGGAGTTTGCATCGGACATCGAGAGGTTGGCTCATCTAGCAAACGCAGACGCACCAGTGGAATACATCGAGAGGGTGAAAATCCAAAGTTTCATAAATGGAATACGTGACGTGGAGACGAAGCGGGCCACCTATGCAAATCCAAAGAGATCATTTGCGGAGACGGTATCACATGCTCTAACTCAAGAAACCGCATCTCTTTTGAGCAAACCATTGTACAAAGCTCATCGTGTGGAAGTGGAGACGCCAGACTTGGTCAACAAAATCGACAAAATTTTGGAAGCATTGAATGGGGTACAGAAGAAAAGCGATGGCTTCATTAAATGTTTCAAGTGCGGAAAATCTGGCCATATGGTGCGTCATTGCAACATCGGCTCCAGAGACTTCGGCAATGCTTGTGGACGTAAGGGTAAAGCTGGAGGAGATGACCAAGATGAATGCCCTATAGTTTCTGTGTCGCAGGTCGGAGGGAAAGCAAGTACTGTTACTGTTAGAGGTTTCTTGGACGGAAAAGAACGGTTATTCACTGTGGATACTGGCGCATCTCATTCCATCATTAGAAGTGACTTGGTCCAAAAGAGAGTACGACCATTGCAGGATGCAAAGTTGCGGACAGTAACTGGTGAAAGTAAGCTGGTTCATGGAGAAGTGCGGTGCAAAGTTGCGATTGGGATTGCGACTACATACCACAACTTCTTAGTGGCAGATATTGTGGACGAAGTCATCATTGGCGTCGACTTCTTGGCTGTGAGAGACATTCACATGAACCTGAGAAATAGAGTTATGAGATACAATGGCCAAGAAGTACCTCTGATCTTTGGACACAACATTGGGTATTACACCAAAGGAGTTTCATTAGAGATGAAGCACAAGGACACTCGAAATGCAAAGGTACCTCCTCGACCAATGGCTTCGATAGACAAATGCCTACTTGAGAATATTTGGAGAAGTCAGCAGGAAGATTCAGATCTGGCATGTGTGATCCGAGGGCTCGAGCGAAACAAACGACCAGCAAGAAAAGAAATGTCAGCGGCGAGTCCAGTTGCCAAGTCATATTGGGCACAATGGAACAGTTTACGAATGGTTTCCGGTTGTTTGCATCGAATATGGGAGAGTGAGGATGGTCAATGCGCTCGGAAGCTTATAGTTGTTCCAAGGAAGCGGGTGTCTGATGTTCTCAGGGAAATGCATAACGATCCAAGTGGAGGTCATCTAGGAGTCAAGAAGACCTTGGAGAGGATTAAGCAGACATTTTATTGGGTTGGTTACGGTCAGTCGGTAAAGGAGTGGATTGCCAAATGCGATGAGTGCATCAGAGCAAAGGTGCTGAGGTCCACGAGTCATGGTCTAAGGAGGCAGTGCAACTCAGATGCACCGGTTGAGAGGATTACCTTGGATGATGCTGGTCCATTCCCCGGAAGTATAAGCAAAAACATGAAAACCAGGTACGACAAAGCAATGGAAACAGAAGGGTTTCTGGAAGGAGATTTAGTATTCCTTAACAGACCACAACGGAGGAAAAGTGTGTCTCCCAAAGTTCAGTGCAACTGGGAAGGACCATACAGAGTTGTGAAACGGATCAACGACGTTGTTTACCGCATACAGGCTGTTGGAATGCTACGGAACAAAATGAAAGTGGTTCCCCTGGAGAGACTAGCAACGTTCGGATCGGGAAATGTGTCTGATCGGGACGATCAGACTTAGGTGGAGGGCAGTGTGGCGAATGTTATCAAGAATCGCTCATCTTCCACCACTAGCGTCACTACCGCAACTACAGCTGTTTACATACGTGAGAGCGACAGAGGGAGAGGCAGCTCGCGTGTTTGCGAATGTGGCACAAAGAGGAGATGACGATAGATAAACGCTTCGAGAACACTGTTGCACGAATAAACCAGAAAAGGGTAGACATTTCTAGGTTGTGAAGCTGCTGTTTGCTAGGGTATATAAACCGCGCAAAGACAACGCGAATCAATCAGTTTATTTTCAAGTGTTGTACAGTGAAGTACTGAACAGTGAGTTAACCCGCGATATTGTACTACGGTTTTTAGTAGTAAATAAAGCGTACTATTTATCAAGCAGAATCGGAGTGTTTTATTTAACGTACAGTGATCGAACGCAGGGAAAATAATCAAGGAATCATCGAATTCGTCACAATATGATTGCCCAAAATTGTAAAAAAATTCCTTACAATATGGGTATCAAACGAAAGGGGAAGACCCCAGGTTTCAATTGGACCTCGATATATTTCGATAAATTTATCGATAACTGAGTTATCGGTCAATATATGATTGCCCAAAAACCTAAAAAATTCCTTACAATATGGGTATCAAACGAAAGCGGAAGACCCCAGGTTTCATTTGGACCTCGATATATTTCGATAAATTTATCGATAACTGAGTTATCGGTCAATATATGATTGCCCAAAAACCTAAAAAATTCCTTGCAATATGGGTATCAAACGAAAGGGGAAGACCCCAGGTTTAATTTGGACCTCGATATATTTCGATAAATTTATCGATAACTGAGTTATAGGTCAATATATGATTGCCCAAAAACCTAAAAAATTCCTTACAATATGGGTATCAAACGAAAGGGGAAGACCCCAGGTTTCATTTGGACCTCGATATATTTCGATAAATTTATCGATAACTGAGTTATCGGTCAAAATGTGGTTGCCCGAAAACCTTAAAATTTCCCTACAATATGGGTATCAAACGAAAGGGGAAGACCCCAGGTTTCATTTGGACCTCGATATATTTCGATAAATTTATCGATAACTGAGTTATCGGTCAAAATGTGGTTGCCCGAAAACCTTAAAATTTCCCTACAATATGGGTATCAAACGAAAGGGGAAGACCCCAGGTTTCATTTGGACCTCGATATATTTCGATAAATTTATCGATAACTGAGTTTTCATCAAAATGTGAGGCCCAAATAACTTAAAATTCCCTACAATATGAGTATCAAACGAAAGGGGAAGGCCGCAGGTTTCATTTGGATTTCGATATATTTCGATAATTTCATAGGACATTTGACTAAAAAGTAAAAAATAAATATAGTTTAAAAAACTAAAACTCACGCTTTTAGAGTGTAATGAACTAAAAAGTTGAAAATAATTTTAAAACCCCCTACACAGTAGTCTTGGGGAAAAGCGTGGCCCGCTTTGTGCCATAATTTTGGTATATCGAGCGCAAGACGCTTTTCCCACATAATGCTAGTTTTTTTACTACGCTTTCATTAGCTTTACTTGTACATATGTACATTCATATTTATCGATAACTGAGTTATCGGTCAAAATAAGATTGTACAATAATATTGAAAATTGCCGACAATGTGGGTATCAAACGAAAGTGGAGGCCCAGAGGTTTCGTTTGCACTGCGGTATACTTCGATATATTTATCGATTACTTCATAACACATTTAACTAAAAAGTAAAAAATAAATATAGGTTAAAAAGCGAAAACACACGCTTTTAAAAAGTATAGCACTAAAAAGGTAAAAATAAAATAAATAAAAAACGAAGCTTATGGAACAAAGCGCTTTTCATTACACTCTAAAAGCGTGAGTTTTAGTTTTTTAAACTATATTTATTCAACCTAAGAACTTTCATATATGGAACTCTATATCTATCTCGATTATTTTGTGCCGTTACGTACTACCGTTATGTGAACAAAATTAATATACCCTTGTACTAGTACTAGTACACTGGGTATAAAAACTCTCTTTCTCTTTGTACTACGCTTATAAACCACATGTTGATCAACAGAAAATAAAATTTGGATAGAAAGTTTATGAAGTTTGCAATTTTCGTTATCCCCCCATCGCAAAAAGCTATCTACGCCACTTCATCTCCACAACTATTGATAGCAACCTTATCTCTAGCTATCAACATGCATACACCAAAGGGAAATCTACGGAAACTGCGCTTCACAGCCTAGTTTCTGTTATTGAAAAATCGCTGTATGAAAAGGATTACTGTCTCGTGGCCTTCCTAGACATTGAAGGAGCCTTCAACAACATAAGCCCGGATGCTTTTAACACCGCTTTGACAAATCTGGGCATAAGCAGGTCTCTTGTTGGACTTATTGATCAACTACTAAAGCTAGGTACTAACTTCGCGTTTCACGTTTAACAGCTGTCAAAATCCATACAAAATTTCTTGTCGTGAAATAGCTGTGAAATTTCGCTTGTACTTCACGTCAAAGTAGTACTAAGTTCACGACCTGAAAATATTGCGCAATATGGCATTAGCAACATTTTTTCACGACCCCGGGTAGAAAATAATCTAGGCAAATCTATTCTTAATCTAGACGCAGGCTAGATTTTCATACAATAGACCATTCTGCCTTGGGCCTGCTAGGGCTCTGGAATGGAAAGCGTATGTTTTTCAATTTACGAGCAATTTATGGTATATTCTGTAAGGGGGCTGCCTAGTTTTGCATACCTTGCACCTGCTCAGTTTTTCCAATCCAGGGCCTGAATATTTTTTTCTATATTGGGGTGGCCTAGTTTTTCCAATCCAGCGCCAGGATAGTTTTTCAATGCTGGCTCAGGGGCAATGAATTTTTTAAATTGATTATTAAATGTATGTGAAGAAATTTTATTCAAGTTGTTCATTTGCCGAAAATATTTCAATGATTGGAATAGCCAATTGGACAGATAGGACGAATGTGATGTAAAGGTGCCCTATTCAATGCTGCGTGAAAGGCAATGAAATATTTTATTTCTTAGCTGGCATTGCCTTGGAAAAACTAGGCAGGGCCTAGATTTGCATTACCCCACAGGCATTAACAAACATATAAGGGCCTGCGTTAACTTTCATTGGCAGGCCCATGGTTTTAAAAGGGAAAATCTAGTCAGGCCCTAGGCAAAATTTAACAGATTTTCTACCCGGGATATTTCGCTACCTCAGAATACGATTGTCGTATGTGAATTTTGGGCATTTCGAGATTATTGCATATAATAAGTAAGCTTCGTAATCGCTTTCGAATTGCGTTTTTAGTTTGTTTAGAAAGCCTATAACTTCTCACATTTTCAGCAAGAATTTTGTCGTATGTCATACAAATGTTGCTTTTCGATAGTGTATTTTAAAAATTAAAAAGCCGCTCCTGAAAAATCAAGTTTTGCTACATACGACAATTGTGGACGACAGAATTGATTCGCAGTTTATAAATTGATTTATTGAACACATTAATAAAGTTACATGAAGGTTACTGATTAAAATACATTATTACAAATTCGACCGTGATTTCGCGGGTATGACTTAACCACGATTGCGCGGGTTTTATAAGGTATTTCCTCCTCGGCCTTTACTTTGCGAATGGTTTACAATTTTACGAATGATAGGTTGAAGGTATAATAAATGAGTTGTGGCTTTTATCTGGAGTTGCCATCTACATCTTTGTATTGAGACATAGGTGTCGCTGACATCCCACCCCCTGGTGAATCCTGGTGGGGATTTACAAACTCCAAAGCGGCTAGCTTAGATGCTGGGCGACGAATGGTGCTGGTGCCTGTACGAACTCTAGCGCTTCTGACTTGCCCGTCTTTTGATGCAATGACCTCGACGATTCGACCTGTTTGCCACTGACCCCTGGGTAACTGCGGATCACAAATCAGTACCAGCTGACCCGGTTGAAGAGGGGTTGTTTCTTTGTGCCACTTAGAACGCGTTAATAATTGAGGCAGATACTCGTGGATCCAGCGCTTCCACAGCCGATCTTTTAAATTTTGAGCAATTTTCCACTGCTTTCTCAAACACACATTTTCATCAGCGTCACTTGGTGTTTGCGTGGAGTTGCAGCATCCCAAAATAAAGTGGTTAGGCGTCAACGGTTCAGGACTTTGCGGTGACAGTGGTATGTCTGTTAGCGACCGACTATTTACTATGTTCTCCGCTTCGATAACCACGCTGCGAAATGTTTCTAGTCGCGGAGCTTCTTCCCTCAGTACTCTATGCAAAATTCGTTTTACACACTGGATTAAGCGCTCCCAACAACCACCTTCTGCAGGATTAGCTGGACAACTAAACTTCCATTCGATTTTGTCCTTTGACGTCTCGCTCATGATAGTTTCAAAGTCGAATAGCCTCTCTTCCTTTTTCATTTCGTGCTGCGCTCCAATGAAATTTGTGCCATTATCACTTCTAATGCGGACTGGCACTCCTCGACGATTGACAAAGTTGCGCAGACAGATCAAAAAGGCATCGGTTGACAAATCGGTGGCAACTTCCAAGTGGATGGCTCTGGTGGTTAAGCACGTGAATAAGGCTATCCACCGTTTTCACGTCGGCGACCCACGGCGACATGAAATGGGCCGCCAGTATACGAAAATGGGCGAACGTATGGGGTTACACGGCCAGGTGGCAGCTGACCCATTAGCGGCGCAGCAGGTTTCACCCTGGTTCGAACACACACTGGACACTGCTTCTCTACGCGCTTCAGTAAGGCATGCGCGTGTGGAACCCAAAATTGCTGACGTATTTCATTGATGGTTAATTTACTATTTTGGTGGTGATTCCTTTGATGGAAATAGTCCACTACGATAAATGATAGGTGATGTCTTTGTGGCAGAATTATAGGACTACGTGCAGACTCCGGTAAACAATATGCTGCATCGATTCTACCGCTTATGCGCAAAATTCCGTTTGAATCTAGCCTCGGCGTTAGTTGAAATAATGGACAGGCACTTATTGGCTTTTAGTATGTTGATTTCTGTTGCATAAACCTCCGATTGGACTTTTCGGCAAATGTATTGTTCGGCGGCTATAAGTTCACTAGGGCCCAGTTCGCCCCGCAGGTGAGGTGTGTGTTTCAAATTGTAGATGCAACGTTGCATGCACGCTACCACGCTACCACGCGTAGAAGCCTAGTGAACGACGAATATTTGCTGATGTCTACCACGTCTTGACTACTTTGTACGATTAGCGTTCTCTTAACGCCTTCTTCCTTAATGTTGTCGATTGTAATTGTCGGTGGCTCTGCGGGCCAATACTCCTCATCGGCATGCAAAAAGTCGGGACCTCTACTCCAATTGCCATCTGGGTCATAGGCCGATTTAACCTTCGTGGCATCATCTGCCACGTTAAGTGCGGACGGCACCCATCGCCATTGGCTCGGCGTGGTGCTCGCTAAGATTTCTGATATACGGCTTGATACAAATTGCTTAAAATCGCGTTTGGTTGAGCGAATCCAATGAAGTAATGTTTGCGAGTCACTCCAGAATGTGACACTAGTTATTTTACGATCGAGACATCCTTCTATTGACGAGCGGAGACGATTGCCCAAAACTGCGGCTTGCAGCTCCAATCGCGGAACTGTCGTGGCTCTCTTCGCTGCGCATTTGGCTTTGGACGCAACGAAGACGATATGAGAATAACTGCCTGACAAAATACGTAGGTACGCGACTGCTGCGTAGGCGGCATCACTTGCATCGACAAACAAGTGAAGCTGAAGATCTTTGGCTGACGAGTACAGCGCCGAATAACAGCGGGGTATGGCAAAGTTTCGTACCCTCTGAAATGATTTCCACCAAGCTTCCCATTGCGTTGATAGCGGTGGTAACAATTGGTCGTCCCAGTCGAGATTCTGTCTCCAAGTCTCTTGCAATATTAATTTTACACCGATTGTGACATTTGATATGAGGCCGAAAGGATCGTAAATGGTCATAGCTAAACCCAGTAGCTCTCTCTTTGTAGGCGACCGTTCGCAATCGATAACCTCTCTCGGTATCTTTTGAAACCTAAAATGAAATTCCAAAGTATCGTTAGTGGAATTCCAATACATACCTAAGATTTTGTCTGTCTTGGGTTGATGCTCCATGTTAACAACATTGGACGGAACTGGTGCGTTTTTGTTCAACAACTGTTGCAGTGATTTGCAGTTCGTAACGAAATTGCGAAGATTGAAACCAGCGGATTGATTTATGGCTATCGCTTCACCAATTACTTCCTTGGCTTCCTCGGGACTATCAAAGCTAACGACGAGATCGTCAACATATGTATTTTCGATGACAATCTTTTCTCCTCTCGGCATCGTGTCGTGAAATTGAGCGGCATTTGTATTTTTGACATACTCTGCGCAGCATGGCGAGCATGCGGCACCAAAAAACATGGATGTCATGACATAAACTTGAATTGGGTCTTCTGGACCACCGTCCCTCCATAAGAATCTCTGTGAATTTATATCAGCTTCTCGAATTTTAACCTGCGAGAACATTTCTTCGATGTCCCCTGCCACGGCGATTGAACGTTGGCGAAATTTGAATATAATTGTCATTAATGGCCTTGCTTGCTCTGGCCCCTTGAGTAGATACGAATTTAATGACACGTTGTTGACTGTAGCTGCTGCATCGAACACAACCCTCAACTTGTTCGGCTTATGGGGGTTAATGACTCCAAAATGAGGCAAGTACCACGTCGTTGGACCTTCTATATCGGCTTCGGTCATTGACATCAACCGAGCGTAGTTCTTGTCGATATACTTTTGCATAGCTGCCTTGTATGCTTCCGCATACTGCTGATCCTTTGCCATTTTAGCTTCTAGGTTGAGTAATCTGCGTTTCGCCATCTCATAACTATGAGGCAAAACGACCTTGTCTTCACTCCACAAAAGACCAACTTCGTAGCGTTGAGCAATATTTCGAGTTGTTGGTTGTAGAATATTTCTTGCTCTAGTGACCTCCGTTGATTCCAATGGACAATCAGGAATCTTAATGCCAAAACTTTCCAAACTGAGATACTCATCGACTAGTTGATGAAGATGCTTTGTTGTTGGTACCTTACGGACGTGTAGGCATTGTGTATTTGGTTCACGTAACGGAACTGGGCCATAAGCTACCCAACCTAGCTTAGTGGCGACTGCGATAGGTGCATGAGGACCGCCAACTAAAGTTTTCTCAACGATGTTTATATGGCTGTTGTCCAGGCCAATGAGCAACGACGGTTTGGCATGACAATAACTTGCTATCGGTAGACCTTGTAAGGGGGCATACTGATTGGCGACGAATGTCTGCAGCGGCAAATCGAGATTGTTAATTGTACGAACGTTCTTTAGTTGATGTGACGACTGGGATTGCATCCCCTTCCCATCTAAATTGATCACACGAGAATCTTCTAAAATCTGATTTTAATTGTACCACTGCAGCGAAAGTGGCTCTGATCGACCTTTGGCACCGAGCTCATTTGCTATGCTTTCTTCCAGTAGTGGGACTGATGGCCCCTCATCAAATATAGCATATACTTTCTTGTGACACTTCGGACCCATGAGCATCACTGGCAAAATTTTAAATAGACAAATGCTTTGCTTACTTTGGTGGCATGTTAACAAGTGGTCGTTCGAATTATTTGACGAAGATATTTGTTGCGTTGTTGGTGCGACTTCGCCAGCCTGCTGATGTAGTAGCTGGTTATGCATACGACGGCATCCATCGATACCACACTCTCGCTTGCGCTGACATTTAGCAAGCCCATGACCACGTTGCATACAATAGAAGCACAAATTTTTGGATTTTACCAACTCCCATCTACGACGAATATTTAGTGCCTTAAATTGTTGACACTCGCTCAATGTATGATGCTGATTGCACTTAACACATGACGACTCTTGATGACTTCTATTCTGCTGGTTGGTGCCTAGTAGAGGTATACGCCGTCAAATTTGTCGGCGGCGGCGGCTACGCCGGCGCGGCGCGCCGCCGGCGTGCGCCGGCGTGGTGGTATAAAAAAATCGCATGTTGAATTTAAAAACTCCATAATTTCAATTGTTGGGATTTTTATTGAACTGACAAAAAATTTTGGGTACATTTTTTATGTAATGTAAATGAACGTAACTTTAAATGTTTCACATTTTATAATATAATATAGAAGAATACTAAAAACATAACGCATAGCAGTCTTTTAATCAAATTCTTACACTGAAATAACTATGTTACATATTGAGTCTAGGACTAAAATTATGTACATTAACCGAAGGCTTTGTTATGATCACTACAATATGCATGTGTGATTTAAAATATATGTTTATAGTGTAATGTTATATCAATTCAGTCTTTGTATACATTGGTGATGTTTCTCTTATCCACCAAACTGCCATGCAAGTCATTGGTATTATTTATGTTTCTATATACTTCCAAGGACACATCATCAAGGGGACCGAACCCTTCGTCGTAGTCGACCCATGAAGCGTCTTCTGAAGCCAGGAGTTTTTCCAAGTTATAAATTTTTGACAAAATCTCTTTTTGTATGGCATCGGCCTGTAACTTCAGAGTATGTGTTTTGAAACGTAGGGCTCGCGCGATTTTTTTACACTTTAAAATTAGACGATTTATTTCTGGAACGGAATCTTACCCATCTACCGTAAGCAAATTGTGAAGCCCATGCCCAATACAGAAGTGGTTGTCAAGGCTGCCCAAATCGATGGCTTTCTTCATATTACTGCCTTGGTCAGTGACAACGAAATTCGAACCAAGCTTTACGTTAAAGTATTCAGTTACTTCCTCAATCTCCTGCAATATGTTGTTTCCTGTATGGGACTTTGAGACATATGTATTTTGTTTCTAGTGTGAGACTCGACATAGCGAAGTTTGTTGAAAGGTAATGAAAAGTAAAAGTTATATAATTACGCCTACAGTAGTTATCCGTCCATTGGCGGCCGCCGTGGTGTAGCGGTTAAGTGTTCGGCCTTCTACACCAAGTCGTGGCGGTTCGATGCCCCACAAAAGTAACATCAAAAATTATTTAGAAAAATAATTTTTCTAAACGGGGTCGCCCCTCGGCAGTAGTTTCGCAAACTCTCCGGGTGTATTTCTGCCATGAGAAGCTTCTCAGCAAAAAATTCATTTGCTTTGCAAGTGCCGTTCGGAGTCGGCAAAAAACTGTAGGTCCCGCCAACTTGTAGGAAAAACTCAAAAGCAACACACCACAAGTTGGAAAGAGAAGCTCGGCTAAAAATCTCGTTAGATAACCTGTTGGTATATCGCCGCCATTAGATTTTTTTTTTTTTTTTTTAGTTATCCGTCCATAGATCGAAAGTTAAAGCAAAATGTTCCATCCCAGATATTTTTCCTTTAACGACTTTTAAAACGCTTACATAAACATCATCTAATGCTGTTGTTGCAATTGTTTTATAATGTGGTATATCATTATCGTTTACTACTACATGGTATTTTTTTAAAAAGTCTTTTATTCCGTTGTGTGCAATTGTATGGAACGGTAATAAATCACGTGCCATCCATAAGGCTAAGTCCCTTCCCAACATCCATTTAGAATCAGTTGAATTTTTTTTTGGACATTTTTGAAAAATATTTGTCAGGGTAGATGAAGAAGTATTTTCTGCATCAAAGTGACGTATATTGTGCTCGTTTTTTAAATGACGTGTTAAATTCCCTGTTGAGACGTTCTTGCTGTGTGAAATACAGCTGCTAGATCCATCATCTTTTGCACTTTGGTATTTGTTTCTTTCAGGGGTCAACTGCTAATAAATTAGCTAAAATTATGGGGGAGGACTCTAAAGACGGGGTTTGGCCTCAGGATCACGAATCCGGAAGCGCTTTTTAGGGACGGCCTAAATAAATTACAATCACATGAAAACTTACAACTTTGATCGCAAATATGTAACTCAAAATAATAAAAAAGCGCTTCCGGATTCGTGATCCTGAGGCCAAATCCCGTCTTTTAAGCCCTCCCGCACAATTTTAGCTAATTTATTAACAGTTGACCCCTAAAGGAAACAAATACCTGCACTTTTAACACATTTAGGGCACGGCCATTAGTGTGTTGTAAATTAAAAAAAAAAATTTGTAACTTTAGAAAATTATCACAAAACAAGTAAGGAAGTCTAAGTTCGGGTGAAACCGAACATTACATACCCAGCTGTGCACATAAAATGCTGTTATTCTTTGTTTTGTATACCTAGTTTCGTAAATCTATCTCACACCGTTCTGAAGTTGTTAGCAGTCGAATTTAAAAATTGCTTGACTCATAAGTGGGCGGTGCCACGCCCACTTTCCAAAATTTTGAAAAAATTATGTAAAGAATATGAAAGTTGATGTATGTACCAAATTATATTATTATAGCGAAATCAGTTAATTAGATATGGACTTTTCAATATTTCCACCTCCTTTCAATATAACTTTTATGAAAAAGTAGGCGTGGTCGCGAAGCGATTTCGTTTATTTTCTATAGCTGAATTTACCACAACAATAGTATGTCCTCTACGAAATTTCATTATACTAGCATAAACTGTTCTGAAGTTATTAAGAGTCAAAATTTTAAAATTTCTTCAAATATACGTGGGCGGTACCACGCCCCCTTTTCAAAAATTTGTATAAAATCGGCCTTAGAACATCTAAATCAATACATATTGCAAATTTTATCATTGTAGCTGCTTCTAATATTGAATTAACCCATTTTATACGTTTTTCGAAATTTTCGATATCGAAAAAGGGGCGTGGTTATGGTCCGATTTTACCCATTTTCAATAGCAATCTATTCTGAACCCAAATAAGTACGCATGCCAAATTTGGTGAAGATATCTCATTATTTGCTCAAGTTATCGTGTTAACGGACAGACGGACGGACGGACGGACGGACGGACGGACGGACGGACGGACGGACATGGCTCAATCAAATTTTTTTTCGATCCTGATCATATTGATATATGGAAGCCTATATCTATCTCGATTCCTTTATACCTGTACAACCAACCGTTATCCTAACAAAGTTATAATACCCTGTGTACAAGTACAGCTGGGTATAAAAAATGTTAAACGCGCCGGCGCGCGCCGCCGCCGCCGCCGCGCCGCTAAAAAGGCTATTCGGCGGCGGCGCGTCGAAAATGACTTTTGTCGGCGGCGGCGGCGGCGTTTGCCGGCGGCGTATATCTCTAGTGCCTAGTAATACACGTCGAGATACATTGGGGTTACAATTTGAAACATTATCTGCCTGACGACTTGTGGATGCAGTTTGATGATTACGGCTGACTGACAGCGTTGATGGCATGACACATTACCCTAGCTAATTCTCCCAACCATTCGGCAAACGTCTGTACTGTCGGGTATGGCGACACTGTGGCAGCGTGTCGACTCCATTCAGATTGTTTCGATGCGGGTAGCTTCAAAACCAAGGAATCCAATAGCATAGGGTTCAGTAAATGGTGATCACAATTGGCGGACTTAAAGAATGCGACCATGTTTCGAACTCGGTTGCACAAATCCAGCACTTGCTCCAAACGCCCTTCGTAAATTGTAGGAAATTCATTTACCTTTTGCATCTGCACCTTTATAAGCAGCTCTGGTCGACCAAAATTAAATTGAAGCTCTTCCATCACCTAAGGCACGTTCTCAGGGAAGATCAACAAAGATGAAACGAAATTCTTTGCACTTCCCTGCAACGCCTTCTGTAAGCGTATTAAGTTTTGCCTGTTGCAATAACTGAACTCTATCGTACTGTCGACGTAGCTCGCACGAAATAATGGCCAATCTTCTGGATTGCCATCAAATGTTGGCAATGGATATAATTTTCCAAACCCTTCAATATACATGGCTGATGGAGCTGGTGACGGGTTTTGTAGCAAATTAGTTGAAGACGGATGAAACATTGTGGCAGCTGGCTGCTGCAAACTCTTCGACGACGACGACGGCAGCGACTGGCCCTGCTGTATATGGCTTGACTGTTGCGCTGACGCATAAAGTTGCGACGCACTTGCTGACGACGACTGCAGCGACTGACCCTGCAGTATATGACTTGACGGTTGCGCTGACGTTTGAAGTTGCGGCGCATTTGCTGATGACGACTGCAGCGACTGACCCTGCAGTATATGACTTGACGGTTGCGCTGACGTTTGAAGTTGCGGCGCATTTGCTGATGACGACTGCAGCGACTGACCCTGCTGTATATACTGTGACTGAATTGGTAGCGCAACTGTAGCGACTGACCCTGCACTAAGTATCTTGGCGCAGCTGTTGATGACGGCAGCGACTGACCCTGCTGTATATTATTTGATGACTGCGCTAATGACTGGCGCTGCGGCGCATACGCTGACAGCGGCTGTGATGATGGCAGTATTACAGTATTAATGAAGTTGACTGACTTGGTGTAGGTAACGGACCTGCTGCCGTTATAACTGACGACGATTGTTGGTTCAATGTATTGGCGGTATCTGTTTCTATACGTTTACGAAGGTCTACAATGTCCTTTTGACTTTGACATGTAGCCTCGTGCAATTCGACTACACTTTGCTTTATACCGGCCAATGCAGACATTATTGTTGCTGAGACAATGTATTGGAACTATGCTCACACTCTTCCATGACTGTGACCTCATCCGGATTGCCTTCTTCATCCGATGAATTCGGATGTGCCTGTGATTGCTCTGTGTCGCTCATTTGGCTACGTGTTCGCATAGCGATTATACCAACAACAATTTCTTCAGCGCGGCAATTTGTCTGTTCAATCGAATTGGCAATTTTACAGCAAAATTTACCAGAAACAACAATTGAACCACGAAATATAAATTATGTCAACTCCACTAATATTGGCTTTACTATTTGCACGAGCCAGAAGTAATTTTATATGCAAATTAAATTTTTATGCGCGCAAATCCAAAACGGAAAGTTGATTCCCAAATGTCAAAATGGCGTGCGGAGTGGCGCCCTCACGTTGTAGTAATTCGACGGCGTTGAATTTAAAGGCGAGGAGAAACTTATAAAACTTATTTGTAGACGACAAAATTGATTCGCAGTTTATACATTAATTTATTGAACACATTAATAAAGTTACATGAAGGTTACTGATTAAAATACATTGTTACAAATTCGACCGTGATTTCGCGGTATGACTTAACCACGATTGCGCGGGTTTTATAAGGTATTTCCTCCTCGGCCTTTACTTTGCGAATGGTTTACAATTTTACGAATGATAGGTTGAAGGTATAATAAATGAGTTGCGGCTTTTATCTGGAGTTGCCATCTCCATCTTTGTATTGAGACATAGGTGTCGCTGACAACAATCGTATTCTAGGGTAGCGATTTGTTGACATTGACCCTTGAAATTAGAAAAATAACAGAAGAGAGATGAATTGGCTTAAAGGGTAGAAGAATAGTTTCATCACTGGGCTCGGTTGATTAATCACGCTATGTCACAAGGGGAACGCTTCTGGGTGGTGTTCTCTCCCCGCTTCTATGGAACCTCACTGTCAACTCGCGGCCATCAAAGCTGGGGCGGGAATTATTATATTAGCTATTGTATATAGCGGCAAATTCCCACAAACCCTGTGCGACTTGATGCAAGTAGCACTGCTGGAAGGAGAATGTTTTTCAGCGCCAGAAGAAAGCGTGTATTGCACTTTGCACGTGCAAAAGAGCCATTGGCAAAAAATGGGGGCTCAGCCCCAAAATATGCAAATGGATCTACACTGCAATAATCGTGTATGATATGTATAGGCGGTGCGTTAAGAACAACGACCAACGAAGCACTCCAAGCCATTCTTGGCATTTTGCCACTCGATCTGGAAGGGCACCGTATAGCAGCAGCATCAGCTCTGCGTCTAAGGGAAACGTCCGGCTGGGGCGCAAGCATTACTGGACACTCCAGTATTTTGGCATCCTACAGTTTTTTTCCGCTGAGCACAGATCGTTGTGCGACCACAAGAGTCGGAGATAGCGGTTTTAAAATAAACATTCCCAGCAGGGAAGAATGGAAGAGGACGGATCAGAGTCCCGCTACTCGTGGCGGCACTTCCATTTATACCGACGGCTCGAAGTTAGACAGCAGAGTTGGAGGACGGGTTTATTCAAGGGATCTTGAACTTGAGATCTCATAAAGACAACCTGATCACTGCAGTGTTTTCCAGGGTGCCGCGGCCTAGATAAGTAAACGCGCTATCGGCGAGGATATCGTTATTTTCAGCGACAGACAAGCGGCCATCAAAGCTCTTGGCTCTTATTCGTTCAACTCTTAACTGACGCTCAGCTGTCGTCGATCTCTTCAAGAGATGGCCCAACAAAACCGCGTGAACCTCACATATGACCCGGGAAACAGGGACATCGAGGGAAACTGTAAGGCAGACGAACTTGCCAGGCAGGGCACGACCAAGTAGGTTCTTCGGGATAAAGAGCACTTAGGTATGCCGTTTGCCACATGCAAGCTAATGCTGAAGGAGTACACGCTCCGTCAAGCTAACGAAAGATGGAAACAATCCCCAGGGTGCCGCATATCCAAACAAACCTGGCCAAAATGGGATCATAAAAGATTTAGAGACATTTACGCCCTAAGAAGGAGTGAAATCGCGTTTTTTTGTAATTCCCTTCCTGGATAGCCTACGCCAGATCGCGGAGCTGCACATAAAGTCATCTAAGTGGTTCTAGAGGAGTAACGATGTTTAGGAATGTCAGCCCCGGGATTCTGCTATGTGGAGAATCCCAACAACTCAGGGATTTTCCATATGGCTGGGTCCCGGGTCTGACTTTTTATGAGTTATTCTGAGCACGCGCATAAATATGATCGTTTAATGAGTTTTAATATGTGTGCGCATATAAAATACTTCTTCTACTTCATTATTTATCGAGTATGTCAGGATTTCCTTCTTTATCTGCTGTTTATTTTTAGTTATTTAAAATGGAAGAGGATAGGAAAAGGGAATAAACATGGAAAAAAATTTAAAAGTCTGCTTATCTATCAAGAAAATATTTTCGTGAAGGTCCAAATTTATCAAAACCTGGAAAAAAGCAAAAATAAACAAATGTGGCAGGCAACGTCTACCGGGCCAGCTAGTAATTTATAAAGCTAATTTTACAATCGCGATATCTCACAAAATGTATCGCCGTCAGTTTATGTTAGGTTCAAGTGGCTGCCGCAGAGGTACACTTAGGCCAATATTAAAAACCCGTTGTGATACCACCAACACTAGGAAAGTCAGTTCCGGGACCCGGCCATATGGAAAATCCCTGTGTTTTCGGGATTCTCCACATAGCAGAATCCCAAGACTAACACTCCTAAACCGACACCATTACTCATCCTCGAACCAGCCTGGAAGACACTGCAGCGATCAGGTAGTCTGAAGAAGAGCTCAAGGTTCAGATCCTTTGAATCGCCGTCACATAATTTTCATATCATATTTTACCGCTTTTTGGACGATATGAATTTAATAAAAAAATTTTATTTAGCCGAAAACAAAAAAGTTCTGGCAACACTGCATACCATGTACAAAGTACATTTCCAAATATATACAAAAATAAAATAAAAACCATAAAATACCGTTTTATTTTTTCGTGCGTGTAGTGTTTCCGTAATTTTTCCCCGTGCTGTTAGTACATATCTTCGAAAATCTGTTTCGCGAACGTGTCGTGTCGTGTTGCAAAAATCATGCACGCGCCGACCTCTAATCGCGTGTACTCATATTTTACTACTAGTAGACTCGGAGCCGATGATATTGATATCATTGGAATTAACAACCGCGCCGTAAGCGCTGCCTTCTCTGGACAGGATAAGGAAGCGAAAAAAGTGGGTCTTGCGGTCAACGAGGACAAGACGAAGTATTTGCTGTCTTCAAAGAAAGAATCGGAGCACCTGCGCCCTGGCAGCCATGTCACTGTTGATAGTTACAAATTTGAAACTGTGAGGGACTTCGTCTATTTGGGAACCAGTATTAACACCGAAAATAGTATCAATCTAAAGTCCTCTCTAGAAGAACAAAGATCACGCTCTATAAATCTCTCATCATACCTGTCCTGATGTATGGCTCAGATTCATGGACAATGTCAAGAGAAGATGAGATGGCCCTTGGAGTATTTGAGAGAAAAGTTCTCCGGAAGATTTACGGTCCTTCCCGTGATGGCAATGGCTAGTATCGAAGGAAATTTAACGATGAGCTGTACGAGCTTTACGCAGATCTGACCATAGTGCAGCGAATTAAAACCCAAAGGCTCCGCTGGCTGGGTCATGTTATGCGAATGGACAAAGAAGCTCCAGCACAGAAGGTTTTCCTATTGTCACCTGAATTCAGCAGAGGAAGGGAAGGCCTCGACTGAGATGGAAGCAACAGGTGGAGGATGACTTGAACTCCCTTGGGGTTTCCAATTGGCGTCAGTTATCGCTAAAAAGGAATGACTGGCGTGCTTTGATAGGCAACGGCCAAAATCGCTTAGGCGATTAAGCGCCAATAAATTAATGAATGAATGACTCGGAGATGTTATCCCGCCCAAAGGTGGAGTTACGTAATCTCCCACCCTTTAGTTTTTCCATCTAATATTTTAGGAGATATCTCCGAAACCAGCTGAGATATTTAAATGTGGTTGTGCTTATGACAGCACTCGTTAGGACCTTTCGTTTGATACCAATGGTGAACTAACACATTTTTGGCACGCCTGATCCATATATCGGTTTATCTATTATCTATCTATTAATATATAAATACGCCACATGAAAAACTTTACGAACCTCCTGTGAGCGAACCTTTTGACCGATTTGAATGATGTTTGCACTGATGGAAAGGAAATTGAAAAAAATGATGTATAGGCGGTATATTTTCAAGGGCGTCCCCGAAATTTGAGGATGGGGGGGTATGCGGCTGGCTCCAGATTTTATTGGTCGAATTTTCGATCACAACGGATGCCAGTAACTCTAAAACCGCTCTAGTTATCGAAAAAGAGATATCTGAAATTTTTAGTTTAACGTCTACTAATACAATACACCCTGGGGGTAGTCGATAGGAGCAGGGAAGACGGGGCCATATCCAGGGAGGAGTGGAGCTGGGTGGCCAACGCCTTATCTGAAGCCTACTTGACTGCCGTTGATAGGTACCCTGGGCAACCGCCATCCATAGAGTATATGGGATGGTATCATGGGTTTAGGCTGATAGAGTGCGCTGACAAGCGGTGAGCGATCTTTTTCAGATGTCTTGTCTCTCTGGTTGGGGAGTTGTGGCGGGGGGCTAGGCTCGAGGCCGTGGACAGGAGGGACCTCCCTCTTCGACTAAGGGATCGGGTGTGGCTACCTGCCGAACCCTTGCATCCAGAGATAATTATGAGGCAGTTGCGTTACTGCAACCGGAACCTTCCGACCCACAATTGGAGGGTACTCAAGGTTGAGGCACCCGAGGGACCCGTCGTCAATTCCCGGGTAGAAAATCTGTTAAATTTAGCCTAGGGCCTGACTAAATTTTCCCTTTTAAAATCATGGGCCTGCCAAGGAAAGTTTACACAGGCCCTTCCGGGTAGAAAATCTGTTAAATTTAGCCTGGGGCCTGACTAGATTTTCCCTTTTAAAACCATGGGCCTGCCAATGATTTACGCAGGCCCTTATATGTTTGTTAATGCTTTTTAAAAAAGGGCCTGTGGGGCAATGCAAATCTAGGGCCTCCCTAGTTTTTCCAAGGCAATGCCAGCTAAGAAATAAAATATTTCATTGCGTTTCACGCAGCATTGAACCTGGGTACCTTTACTTCACAGTTTTCCTCTCTGTCCATTGGGCAATTCCAATCATTTAAATATTTTCGGAATATGAACAACTTGAATAAAATTTCTTCACATACATTTAATAATCAATTTAAAAAATTCATTGCCCCTGAGCCAGCATTGAAATTTTATAATCGTGGAAAAACTATCCTGGCGATGGATTGGAAAAATTAGGCCACCCCAATATAGAAAATAATATTCAGGCCATGGATTGGAAAAACTGAGCAGGTGCAAGGTATGCAAAACTAGGCAGCCCCCTTACAGAATATACCATAAATTGCTCGTAAATTGAAAAACATACGCTTTCCATTCCAGAGCCCTGGCAGGCCCGAGGCAGAATTGTCTATTGTATGAAAATCTAGCCAGCGCCTAGATTAAGAATAGATTTGCCTAGATTATTTTCTACCCGGGTGCTGACGACCAAGCAATCCTCGTCAGGGGAAAGTTTATTAGTACCGTAAGGGACGTTCTGCAAGGGTATCTGGGTAACGCGACAGAGTGGTCCGAATCCTGTGGACTGGCTGTCATCCCAAGTAAAACGGAACTAGTCCTCTTTACGAGAAGGTATAAGATTGGCGATTTTGTACTGCCCTCTATTGGGGGAGTACCGCTGGTGCTTTCTGAAAAGGTTAAGTACCTAGGGGTTATCCTGGATAGGAAGCTGAATGTAGAGGACAGGCCAGAAAGGCTTCAGTCAGAATTCTAATAAAAGAAATCTAACAATAAAAGTCTCCGCTCTAAGCGTTTACTCTGATTTTTTGAAGTTAAAAAACGGTTTGGTAAAAGTTCAAAATTTGTTCAAATATTTTGAATCAAAAAACCGAAAATGTCATTTTGTAGCCCATTCAATTCTAGTCTAGGAAAGTTTAAGTTTTAAGAAGGGTTAAAAATGCTTAAAAATTTGTAAAACCCAGCATTATGTTTTGCTTTTTCTTGAAAAAAACCGAGGCTCCGCAGCAGCACGAAAAATGCTGATGAGCAAACGATCGATTGCTCTTGCTTGCTTATTGAAAATATAAAAGCACAAGCAAATGCAATCGAGAGGCTTTCGATATCAAAGGGGGCGTGGCACCTTCCATACAAACTAAATTTTTAAAGCAGAATATCTGTGAAAGTGTTCAAGGTAGGGACCTGAAAATTGGTACAGACCTATATGATATCAAAGGCATTCCCACACATAAAAAGGGGGGTTATCAGAAAATGGAGCGTGGCACCCCCATACAAACTAAATTTTTCAAGCAGAATATCTGTGAAAGGGTTCAATGTAGGGACCTGCAAATTAGTATAGGCCTATATGATATCAAAAGCATTCCCACACATAAAAAGGCAGGTTATCAGAAAAGGGGACGTGGCACCTCTAATACCAACTAAATTTTCAAGCAGAATATCTGTGAAAGGGTTCAAGGTAGGGACCTGAAAATTGGTACAGACAAAGCATTCTCACACATAAAAAAGGGGGTTATCAGAAAAGGGGGCGTGGCTCCTCCTATACAAACTAAATTTTTCGAGCAGAATACCTGTGAAAGGGTTCAAGGTAGGGACCTGAAAATTGGTACAGATCTATATGATGTCAAAAGCATTCTCACACATAAAAAGGGGGTTATTAGAAAAGGGGGCGTGGCTCCTCCTATACAAACTAAGTTTTTCAAGCAGAATACCTGTGAAAGGGTTCAAGGTAGGGACCTGAAAATTGGTACAGATCTATATGATGTCAAAAGCATTCTCACACATAAAAAGGGGGTTATCAGAAAAGGGGGCGTGGCACCTCCCATACAAACAAAAATTTCCAAGCAGAATATCTGTGAAAGGGTTCAAGGTAGGGACTTGAAAATTGGTATAGACCTATCCATGGGCGTAGCCAGACTCGAAATTAGGGGGGCGGGCAAATTTTTAATTATAGGGGAAAATTTTTTAACTATAATTTAATAATGAAATTCCTTTAAATATAGTAACTTTAAGAGTCGGTAGTACCTCTATTCAAAGTTGCGATATTATAGTTATGTATGCACATTCACTTGTGCGTATATTGAAATTATATATGTACGATTATAACTATTCGAAAATTAAATGAAAAATTATATAGTAAACTAGCTGGTGCCCGCGACTTCGTATGCGTATAATCTCTGTTTTAAGGTTTGTCTGCTCGATAAACCCAAATTTCGGTCAAAAAAATGTTTTCATCGGACTGATAAAGCTTAAAGTTTAATAAAAAAGTGGCGACCGCCGTGGTGTAGCGGTTAAGTGTTCGGCCTTCTACACCAAGTCGTGGGGGTTCGATGCCCGGCAAAAGTAACATCAAAAATTATTTAGAAAAAGAATTTTTCTAAACGGGGCCGCCCCTCGGCAGTAGTTTGGCAAACTCTCCGGGTGTATTTCTGCCATGAGAAGCTTCTCAGCAAAAAATTCATTTGCTTTGCAAGTGCCGTTCGGAGTCGGCAAAAAACTGTAGGTCCCGCCAACTTGTAGGAAAACTCAAAAAGCATTACACCACAAGTTGGAAAGAGAAGCTCGGCTAAAAATCTCGTTAGAGGTTATGATAACCTGTTGGTATATCGCCGCCATTAGTTTTAATAAAAAACGACCCTAAAGCCATGTGGTTTAATAACATCGCATATTACAGCACCCATTGACACCTTTCGTTAGACACCCATATTGAACTAAGACATTTTTTGCCACCCCTGGTCCAAATTTTGGACGATAACTCCAAAACCGGGTGAGATATCGCAAAATAGTATCTTAAACTTTTTATTTCCTATAGGGTAAGAAAATAGTAAATTTCCCTTAATAGCCATATTAAGCGTCTTGGTATTAAGAAGGTTCATATTTTATGAGATATCTCCGGGGTAGCTTAGGTATTGAAATTAATCTAATGGTTTATGACAGCATTCATAAACACCTTTTGTTTGATACCCATAATGTACTAAACATTTTTGTGGAAATATTCCTCTTCAATTTGGTGCATATTCTCTTTCACATATTTTCGATGTACGCTTATTTTCGATGTAAGCTATATTTTATTTTTTCTTTCTGTCAAGAGAAATTTGCAAACAAATTGAATTGTTTTTGATTTTTTTCTCACTCTTGGAAAGAGTTTCCAGAATTTAGGGGCAGGCAGCCGCTGCTTTCTTAAGAATAAACATGAAAATAAAGTCAAATGATCAAATTAAGGGTAAGCCAGGAAAATTCTGGTTGAAATCATACTAGTCCAGGTTAAATAATTTTTGGACTAGTATGGGAGTAGTACATTTCATACTAGACCTTTTGGGACTAGTATGTGGACTAGTTCATTTTATGGAAATTGGTCCAGGATGGACTAGTATGGAACTGGTATTTTACAACTAGTATGAAACTGGTATTTCCTGACTAGAAGATAACTGGTATATTCTGGTCGAAATCTGACAATTGACATCTTGTAGGACATCAACACGTAAAAAATACCAGTTGCTTATATGGAAAAAAGACAGAACACTGACTAGTTGGGCTCGGTGCACCAACTAGTTGTAAAGTAGTTTTCAACTAGTTGCTTTCGCTGCATGGTAGCCGCTGCTTTCTTAAGAATAGACATGCAAATAAAGTCAAATGATAAAATAAAGTGTAAACCAGGAAAATTCTGGTTGAAATCATACTAGTCCAGGTTCAATGCTTTTTGGGCTAGTATGGGACAAGCATATTTCATACTAGTCATATTTGGACTAGTATGTGGACTAGTTCATTTTATGGAATTCTACTAGTCCAGGTTGAACTAGTATGGAACTGGTATTTTACAACTAGTATGGGACTGGTATTTCCTGACTAGTAGATAACTGGTATATTCTGGTCGAAATATGAGAATTGACATCTCATAGGACATCAACACATAAAAAAAAATACCAGTTGCTTATATGAAAAAAATACAGAACACTGACTCGTTGGGCCCGGTGCACCAACTAGTTGTAAAGTAGTTTTCAACTAGTTGCTTTCGCTGCAGGGAAATTTTATATGTGATTACTTTGACTTTAGTGCTATCAATTTACATGCGACATGCCTTAACGGTGTACCAAAATTTAAATATAATATTTTCGACTATTGTGCTATCGATTTTGGGTGTTAGATTAAAAAAAAATCATTTTTATTTTTGGAGTCTTCATAGGGTAATCTAAACTTTGACCTCCGTGCGGCACCCCTTAACCGTATCCAATCGGGACAAAAATTTATATGCGATATATTTGACCATAATGGAACCGATCTACGGGGTGAGACTGAAAAAAGTCGCATATTCAATCATAAGGACCACCCTAGTGTATCTATATATAAACATTTAGTGGGTTTTTTTGTGACGAATTGGCTCAAAAACTACTCAACAGATTTTTACCAAATTTTGAAAGTTTATTCCTTGGATACGTCGTACGAATAATTTTTATATTTTTTCCCGCTAGATGGCGCAGGAGTCGTTATATCTACAGAATCCGTATTTATGGTGAGATTTAGTTCAGTTTTTTAAGCCCTGCGGGTTCGGGTTCTAGAATATGCCCGCGGTAGGTATGCCTCTCGTAAAAGGCGACTGAAATCCAAAGAGAGGACAACTCAATAAAACCCGTAATCCCGAGTGTGATCCGTACCGTGTTCATGGGATGAATGGCACTACGTTAGTATGTCTTATATCGGTGGCCTCCAGATAACTGGCGCCCTCTGGTTGTAATTAGTCTTACTGTGATATCGGGGGCTATGTCTCAGCTGACCTTCTTTCCCCTACAGTCGTGGGAATTATTTGTACCGATTAAATGAGAAAAACCATACTTTAGATCATGATAAAGTTGAATTGCTTTCAAGTGATCAGGCCAGATCTGGCCTTTCGGTTGATACCGAATCAAAAGCTGAAACCGCAGGCATGGTGGGGCTGAATAGGCCCCCCATGATACTGAAAATGTTGGAAAACGTAAGCACTTGAATGGTGCCGCTCGTAAGCGTCTTAAAAAAATTCCTGGCTAAGGGTGTCAGATACGAAACCGCCTTAGAAATTTCCAAACAGCCCCAAGGGCCGGCGATCCAATAGTACGACCCCACCAAATTTCCAAAAGAGGACAAGGCAGATGCCTCCTCTTGATGGAGAGGTAGCCAGTGGCTCATCCTGACGGTGTGTCATCGCGATCTTTTAGAGATGCCCTGACCACTATTAAGCTGAGCATAATCCCACAGGATTATCCTAGTACCATCTGGTCTTCTGAACAACTGAAGATCATAAGGAGGGCCATTTTGAATGAAGTGTTTAATCTTCAAGTTGGCACTACCCTGCAGCGAAACCTCAAACTAGTCAGAAAAATACTAGTATACAACTATAATTTTCTGGCAGAACTCAAACTAGTCAGGAAATATCCTTTTTCATACTAGTAGACAACTATAACTTTCTGGTAGAGTCAGGGAATATCCATTTCATACCCGTATACAACTATAACTTTCTGGTAGAACTCATACTAGTCAGGAAATATCCATTTCATACCAGTATACAACTAGAATCCTTTGTCTGAATTCATACTAGTCAGGAAATATCCATTTCATACTAGTATACAACTATAACTTTCTGGCAGAACTCATACTAGTCACGAAATATCCATTTCATACCAGTATACGACTAGATTTTTCTGGATGAATTTATACCAATTAAAAAATTCAAAATTCATTCGTTTCCTTTTCTCTTATAATTCATAGATGCTTTTTTGTGATAGGGTAAATACAATTAGCCGCTGCTTTCTTAAGAATAAACATGAAAATAAAGTCAAATGATAAAATAAAGGGTAAGCCAGGATAATTCTGGTTGAAATTATACTAGTCCAGGTTAAAAGCCTTTTTGACTAATAGATAACTGGTATATTCTGGTCGAAATCTGACAATTGACATCTCGTAGGACATCAACACGTAAAAAATACCAGTTGCTTATATGGAAAAAAGACAGAAGACTGACTAGTTGGGCCCGGTGCACCAACTAGTTGTAAAGTAGTGCTTTCGCTGCAGGGTATTAGTCCGCGCTTCACGGGCTGCGCGATTCGCCAAGGATGGCTTTCAATTGTCTTCGATGATTCTAATACTGCAGAGTGGTTAAAAGGAGGAGGGGCGAAACTGAAGGTAGTCTCGGATGCGGAAGTACCCCGTCGCATTATCTTTGTGGGGTATTTTAAAGTGGACGATTGCCCCACAAAAGAGCATATCCCCAGAGTTATTTCTGTTCAAAACCCGGCAATAGACACCAGATACTGGAGTATCCTCAATCGGACAAGTAGGGCCACAGTGGCGGAAATTGCAATAGCTGTAGATCCGGTGTCAGCTGAAACAATCCGTCACCATAATAATACAATCAGTTTGGCGTATGCCAAAGTGAAACTTCGGCTTAAAACCAAACCGTCTCTGCCCCGGGTAGCTGATGAAGCCAGCGGCAATGATGAAAATGTTGCGGTAGAAAAGAAGGCTGTAGAACAAACAGCCTGCAGCTCAAAATCGGCAGAGGTGACGCAAGGCTTGGAGGATGTACAAACTAAGATTCAGCTGGAGTCCACAGCAGAAACTACGATTATCGAGACTCCACCGCCCTCTCAAAGCCGGCAAATAAATCAATTACGTAGCGAGAACCCTAGACCCAGGGTCGACAAAAAAACTTGCCAAAGTCAGGCATCTAATGGGGATGCTTTGCTCAGCGGCAACCTAAAGTCATCGGTGGCGGATAGGGACCGCAAAAAATCTTTATAATGTCAGCCCTCCCAGCAAAATCTCGCAGTTCGAGGCGTCTAAGATGCCACCAGGTGAATCTTCACCATGCCAAGGCAGCTTCGGATGTTCTTAGCAGAAGATTCAGCAGAGAAGGTCTGGGAGTGGCCTTCATTCAACAACCATGGACCTCCATGACTTGGTCGTCTGCGTAACAGGAATGCATGACGAAACAATATCCGATCGCATGCAACAAGCCCTTCGCATCATTGAAAGATGTGTGCTAGCAAAGGACTATCTATTATCCCAAACAAAACAATCTTGGTGTATTTCAAAGCTGTCCTTGTTAGAGCCGTCCCTAGGCGGCAGCCGCATAAGTTTTTCAACGGAGGCAAAATACCTAGGAGTAACATTGGACAAGACCCTCACATGGATTGCTCATCTGGAAGCTACGATAAATAAAGCATTGAGGGCCTTTTCGCCTGCACTACACCATTTCCAGTTGTAAATGAGAAAGAGTCACTTGAAAATAAGAATAGTCACTTGTAAATGGGAAAATACCATTTGTAAATGAGAATAGTTACTTGTAAATGAGAAATTGTCACTTGAAAATAAGATTTGTCAATTGTAAATGAGATTAGTCATTTGTAAATTAGAAACAGTCACACTAAAATGCGAAAGAGTCATATGTAAATGAGAATAGTCAATTCTAAATGCGAAAGAGTCAACTGGAAATGAGATTGGGTACTTGTAAATGGGAAATTGTCACATGAAAATGAGAAACAAAAAAAAAGTTATGAACTCACGGTACACACAAAATTACACTCGAGCCGTACCCCAAATGGAGTATAAAGATAATTGACACTTTTGCATTTTCATGTGACACTTTCGCAGTTACAAGTACCTAATCTCATTTCCAATTGACTCTTTCGAATTTACAATTGACTATTCTCATTTACAAATGACTATTCCCAATTAAAAATGACTCTTTCGCATTTTAATATGACATTTTCGCATTAACAACTACCTAATCTCATTTCCAATTGACTCTTTCGCATTTAAAATTGACTATTCTCATTTCCAATTGACTCTTTCGCATTTATATGTGACTCTTTCTCATTTACAACTGGAAATGGTGAAGACTTTATGGCAAAACATGCGTGAAGCCAATAGTCACCTACGCTTCCCTGGTGTGGTGGCCTAAGACTGCTCAGAGAACAGCAGCAACTAAATTAAGTAAGCTGCATCGGCTGGTCTGTGTCGGCATAACAGGCGCAATGAGAACGTGCCCTGCTGATGCTCTAAGTGCCCTTGTAGGAATACCTCCCTTCCCTATTCTTATAGAGAAGGAAGCTACATTCTCTGCATTGAGACTTCAAAATGTTTCTGATCTAAAAATCGGAAATATGACAGGACATACGAAGATAGTCAAGAACTTCATAATCGATCCTATATTGCAATAAAATGATGCAACAACTCCTACGCTCAGGATCACGCGAAAATTTGAGGTTTCAATCGTTGATCGGGTGCTCTGGGAAACAGGGAACCCATATGCTAAATCTGATTCGGAGACTTGGTATACGGATGGATCGAAGCTGGAAGATGGTAATACGGGAGCTGTTATCTATGGACCAAACTACAAAAAATCGATACCAATGGGTAGCTACCCCACTATTTTCCAAGCGGAAATCCATGCCTCCGAAGAGGACTATCCTCTAAGCGAATTTACATTATTTCGGACAGTCAGGCCGCCCTACGTGCCTTGCAGTCCTACACAATAACTTCGAAGCTTGTTTATGAGTGCGTCACAGTCCTTAATGATCTAGGGGCCAAAAATAAAGTGTTGTTAGGTTGGGTCCCTGGGCATGAAGGACATGACGGCAACGAAAAAGCGGACCAGCTTGCAAAACAAGGTGCTCTAACAGCATTTTATGGTGCGGAACCCTTCTGTGGGCTCACCAAGGCCCACGTAAAGGAGACCATAAGCAACTGTGAAGACAAACAGTTAAGGCAGCATTGGCTTAGCAGCCTAAGACAGAGGCAGGCCAAACTCTTTATAGAACCATCGCAAAGATCATCGGCCAGGCTCATAAATCTAAGAAGGGTGGATCTAAGAACCTTCACTGGGTGTTATACGGGACAATGTAGTATACGTTATCACCTGAGTAAATTGAATCTGTCAGATCTAACAATTTGTCGGTTTTGCGAACTGAACGATGAAACGCCGGTTAATGCATTGCGTTAGCAAGAAATAGAGTTTGCTACCTAGGTGGTGTCACTCTCAATCCGTTCGTGATATGGAATAAAAAACCTGAGGAGGTGCTCAAATTTACAAAGAGCCTCCGCACACAGCAATAAGCTGATAGGTCACACAATAGATCGTACTAAAGGTCGCGGTGTAATAAGGCCTTATAGTAATAATAATAATAGTTCATATTTGGCAGATATGTTTGATATATAATCAAAAACTTTGTTGCAAAAAATTAACCCGATAGGTGGCGCTGGAGTAGAGATATTGAATTACATGGAAATTCTCCTTATTTTGCCTTATCTATATATATCAAGGTCTGAAACCGATTAAAATAACGTTCCGGTTTCGGTTTCGGTTTTTGCAACGTGTTTCGGTTGCGGTTCCGGTTTCGTTCTTCAAAATTTATTTCGGTTTCGGTTACGGTTTCGTTCCGGTTTCGGTTTCCAAATAAAAACAGGAAAAAAATGTTTCTACTAAAATACTCAAGTACCTATGTAGCTACGAAATAGGTCTGAATTTTCATAACTTTTTTTCTGCGGCATGATGGGATTTCTCCAATATAATAATACATTTATTAACGCTATGCATAGATGAAATTTCTGCAAAACAAATTCCTAAAGTTAACTCTACTTTTTTATTAAAATGGAAGCCAAATGAAATGTATAAATCGTTAAAAACATTAAAATTAGTGGCGCTTCCCGAGACAAGCCTGAACATTTCTTTTTCGGATCTCGTAAATTTGTTTCGATCGCTTCATTCAACTATAGTCAAACTTCCTCTTTCAGAATTTTGATACTGATGCCAAAACGTGGCTCGACAATCTTCCATGAAAACTTTCAGGGTACCTGCTTGTAAAAGGAAGTACCTATGTGCCCACTCACAGAAGTAAGGTATTGAAAAAATTCAAAACCGTTTGGAACCGGTTCCGGCATTTGAAACGGTTTCGGTTTCGGTCTTTTCCAGATCAAAATAACGGTTACGGTTTCGGTTTCGGTTTTGAAAAATGAATCGGTTTTAATCGGTTACGGTTACGGTTTCGGTTTCGGTTTCAGTCCTTGATATATATAAAAATGTAGGGGGTTTTTTTGTGACGAATTGGCTCAAAATAGATATTAGAGATCTTTCAATTTGTAATCCACAACATATAACCACTGAAATGAGGGAAGTTCCGTACACGAAGTCGCGCGCATCTGCTAGTTCTACATATATTTACAGCCTTTCTCTTTGACGATATCGTGCTCAAAACAATCATCGTCGGTGTGTTGCTATTCGGAATGGCGAACGATGGCCAAGACGATGGCCAACACGATAGCCAACCCGATAACAGCTGACTCTTACGTAACGATGGCGGGTTAATCGGTATTCTCTTTGACAATTATCGGCTGTTGAGGCGAAAACGAAGTGTCAAAAACAAACAATAGGTAAATTGCATTCGCTATTTAGATAAAATGGGCGCTGTAAGCAAAAAAGTGGGTTTAATTGACAAATTCCCTTTTATTATTTTTTTTAATTCTTTTTTATAAATGGATGTCAAAAAAAAATAGTAAAAATAAAGGAAAGAATGGGAAAGGAAAGGAATGGATAAAAGGAAAATAAAGGTAAGATAAGGTAAGGAACGGAAAATATGAGAGAAAAATCAAAGGCAAATAAAGGTAGGGAAAGGAAAGGAATGGAAAAGAAAAAAGGAAGGGAAGAAAGGAAATGTAATGTAGGTAAAGGAGTGGAAAAGAGAGGCAAATAGAGAAAGACAAAGAAAGGAAAGAAGAGAAAAAGAAAGGAAAGAAAAGGTAGCGAGGAGGAAGGTATGGAAAATAAAATAAAAAGAATGAAAAATAAAGGAAAGAAAGGTAATGAAAAGCTAAAAAAATAAGTAAAGGAAATGAATGGAAAAGAAAGAAAACTAAAGAGTTACGGAAAGGAAAAAAAGAAAGTAAGGAAACGGTAAGAAAGGAAAGGTAGGAAAAGGAAAGGTAAGGGAAGGAAAGGTAAGGAAAAAAAGTGAAAGAAAATAAAGGAAAGAAAAAAAATAAAAGAAAAGAAATGAAATGAAAAAAAAAAGGAATAAAATGAGAGGAAACTAAGGGAAACGAAACTAAAGCAAAGGAAACGAAAGGAAATTACTAATGGCGGCGATATACCAACAGGTTATCATAACCTCTAACGAGATTTTTAGCCGAGCTTCTCTTTCCAACTTGTGGTGCGTTGCTTTTGAGTTTTTCCTACAAGTTGGCGGGACCTACAGTTTTTTGCCGACTCCGAACGGCACTTGCAAAGCAAATGAATTTTTTGCTGAGAAGCTTCTCATGGCAGAAATACACCCGGAGATTTTGCCAAACTACTGCCGAGGGGCGACCGCGTTTAGAAAAATTCTTTTTCTAAATAATTTTTGATGTTACTTTTGCCGGGCATCGAACCGCCACGACTTGGTGTAGAAGGCCGAACACTTAACCGCTATACCACGGCGGCCGCCAATAGGAAATTAAAGAAAAACATAATAAAAGGAAAAAAGGAATGTAATGGAAATGGAAAGAAAGGTCAGGTAAGAGAGTAAAAGAAACGGAAAGAAAGGAAAATAAAAGAAAAGAACAGAAAATAGAGATAGAAAGAAGGAAAAGAAAAGAGGGGAAGAAAAGGAAAGGAAAGAAAAGGGTAGGGAAGGAAAGAAAAGCAAAAGAAATAAAATGAGATTAATGGAGAGGAGAGGAAAGGAAATAAAAGCAAAGGAAAGGAAAGTAAAGAAATACGTATGAAGACTACCTAAGAAGAATAAATAATTATCAAGATTGAAACTATATTACTGAATGGTGTAAAGAGGGAGGAAAAGCAAAATGAACAGGAATGTATAGAAATCAAAAATATAAAAAAAAATTAAAAAATTGGCAAATTTAAGAGACAGCAAAAAGGTAGGAAAATAAAATAAGCTTTTGTGGTTGAATTTCAACCACTGGGCGAACTCTAGTAGATATAAAAGTAAAGCCATGTGAAGTGTGCACAAATTTTTATTTTTTTCAAAACCCCACCGATTTTGAAACTTGTCATTTTATTCGATAGTGGGTAAGACTCAAACCTCGTGCTAAAAATATTTCGTCAAAATTCGTGTCTTTGTTAATGTTATTGGAGGTTGAACTTTTGATAATTTTCTGATCATGATAATATTGAAAAATTATTTTCTCATAAACTACTGCAGATAAATCAATGAATTTTTTTTTTACTTACAGATAATTGGTTTTACTATATTATAAGTAATTTTATGCGATCTTATTGTTTAAACAATTATACTTTAAATCATTTCTTTTTAACAAATAAATTTTTTTTTCTTTCTACACGCTCAAAAAAATTTCAAAATATGAAAAATAACGCGTAAAATAGTCACCTTTAATAATCAAAAAAAAAAAATGTATCAATTTATACCATTCCAAAGATATTGCAATTGTTATTTTATATTAAAATTGTTAAAATAATGATATTTTAAAAACATATTTTGCAACAAGTATCATTTTTTTTCGTTCTGCACTCTCAAAAAATTGCTAAATATGTCAAATAACTCGCAACCGGTCAGCTTTAATAATATAAAAAAAAATTTGTGAAACATACATACATGCATAAATATATGCAAAAGTAATTCGATGTAACCAAAGCATTTAAAACAACAAAGCAACCATGTCTCCATGGCAAGGACTGAAACCGAAACCGAAACCGTAACCGATTAAAACCGTTTAATTTTTCAAAACCGAAACCGTAACCGTTATTTTGATCTGAAAACGAACGAAACCGAAACCGTTTCAAAAGCCGGAACCGGTTCCAAACGGGTTTGAATTTTTTGTATGCCTTTTTTCTTTTTATGGGAAGATATTTTCTTTTCCCAAAGGGTACTCTGGAAAGCTTTCATGGAAGATTGTCGAGCAATGTTACAAAAGACACGTTTTGACCACAGTATCAAATTCCTAAGTGGAAATTTAGCCTCATATGGCATCGAAAAAAATTTACGAGATCCGAGAAATATGTGTTTAGTAGCCCGTATCATATATTTTGACGATTTATTTAATTTAGTTTCCATTCTAATATTTTTCTATTAGAAAAAGTAGTAATTTAAAATGATTTAAAGTATAATTGTTTAAGCAATAAGATCGCATAAAATTACTTATAATATAGTAAAAACAATTATCTGTAAGTAAAAAAAAAATTCACTGATTTATCTGCAGTAGTTCATGACAAAATAATTTTTCAATATTATCATGATCAGAAAATTATCAAAAGTTCAACCTCCAATAACATTAACAAAGACACGAATTTTAACGAAATATTTTTACCACAGGATTTTTGAGTCTGGCCCACTATCCAATGAAACGATATTTTTCAAAATCGTCGATAAAGTGATTTTACCTGTGCACACTTCACATGGCTTTACCCATAAATAAGCTATAGATATTTGTTTGTGCTGTGACAGTGGATGTGTCACCCCACTTCTATGCTCTCCTTCTGCAAGTAATGTTCGAATATGATGTGCACCCAATATATTTTTAAATGAATCGCTATACATATTTCCCACAACTTTGGCAGAGCAGTCGTGATTAATGATTTCAATGTTATACTACATATTGGTATGGATTTTGTACTGACAGTTGGACAAGTGTCTTCAGAACAAAATATTCCTGTGAATATTATACTCTTTTACCCCACTTCCGCAGCAAACCCATTCTATTAGTTTAAAAATTAAATCATTAATTTTTTGCACACATATATACATATCTATGTAGATATAATACACGTGAACACAGCGTTTTAAGAAATCGTGAGAAATTTATATATAAGAAATTATTTGCTTTGCAAGTGCCGTTCGTAGAAAAAAAAATCAAATCAGCACATACAATTTGGAAAACAAGCTCGGCAAAACTTTCGTTAGAGGTTATAATAATCTGTTGTATATCTCCGCCATTAGTAGTAGTAGTAGTCTGGCCAGACGACATAATCTATCTGAGGGATAATATCTCGTTAACTATTGGAGTGATTTTCATAAAATTTGTACACAATGAGAAATCAAAAATGGAGATTCCAAGCATGATAATAACTCATTCTGACCAAGACTGGACTTGTGTTGTTATTCTTTGAGGCCACATATTTCATAGTAGCAAGTCTAAATAAAGCCCTCATTTGGTTTTTTCGAACTTTAGCGCATTTTAAGGCCCGGTTTTTCAGTGAAAGTTTAACCCACAGACAAAGTTGACTAGAGTTTATCTCATACAAATTGGCCTTTTAAACTAAGTTTAAAGTCGCACTGAAGTTTAAACTTGCTATGCTTAATGATCCTACAGTTATAGATACGATGACCATCACTTCTGTGAGGAAACAACAACCAAAATGTATGTTGAAACGATTTTCATGCTTTTTCGCTATATCGCGCTTTATGTTCAATAGATATTTCATTAAAGTTAAGCTATTTTTTCCATGCGGTGATACTTGAAATTTTGCGCGTTATAAATTTTTGAATTATAGCTACGAGCTTGATTTTAAAATTAGTCACATTAGCTTGCTTCTCATCATTAAAAAAAAAAGTAGTAGCATGTACAGAAATTCAAATGTTTATAAATGGCGAACCAGTCATTTAATTGAGCAAAAGAATATGTACAAACTCCTTTGATTACAAAGATGTCCAGACTGAACAAGTTTCAACATCTAAAAGCTAACGATACCAATACAATTCATATTTTATGAGCGTATATTTGCTGTCACCCTCAGCATTTAAGAATTTTGCCCGCAAACATGTTTTGATTCAGTTATTTAGTAAACTATTTTTATCGCGACGCACTCTTTATTTTACAACTAAAAGCAGATGACAAACTTGTTTATATTATTGATTGCACTAGGTTTATAGGCGATGTTGATCTTTACCTTGTCCAATTCGCAATGTTAGCACGGCATTCATTTTTCCTAATGGCCGGTTTTCCTCTTCAAATGTTGCAAGGCAGAAAACTTCGCCCGCTTACTAGAACACTTATTTATGTGTGTGTACACTGTACAGGTGGGTATCCGGAATCCCGAAATTCTTATACCTACTTGTTTTTTAAAATATTCCACCTTAAAATAGTCAACAAATTTTTAGATTTTAAAGACGTATTTTTTGTACATATAAAACAATGATTAAAGTAACTTCCGGATTGCGGTTATTGTTTCATTCTCCTACAATAATAAGTTAAATCAGTTATCCCGTTCCCCCTTTTTCTTTTCATACCTAATTTTTCCAGCTCCTGACCAAAAATGGCTTTAAGAACTCCTAATTGCATAAAAAGGCTTTTGCTTGCTTACAACTTTCTTGTTTAACTCTGACTATCCACGTTAACTTTTCTAAAAGCAAATAATTTGCATTTTTTAATCTAATCAAATGGCAGTGCTAATATGTTGCAACAATTGGCAGTCAACATGACCGTCCACTGATTAGAACACAAGAAAATTGCACTAATGTCAACACCACAGAGGCTGAAAGCCATGACATGCTAACGCAAGCCTAAGTAAATATATAAATATATTTATGCATACTTGCACAGGTTTGAAGTCTAAAGCAAAAAAATAAAACAAGCCAATAAACAATTTTGTTCAACCTCAATTTGAGAAGCATTTGATAACTAGCGTTATTCTGGAATCTGAAACATACGTAAGTACTCAAATAAATCGCAAATATCCGTTGATAGCGTTCTTATTTAAAATCTTCTGCTACTTTTTAAAATGATAAAAATTACACGGAGAAAAATATTTTTCTCAAATCTAGAAAAATATTTTCTCATTCTCAAATTAGTAAATAACTTGAGAAATTTTAAAAATTTACTTGATTTTCACTGAAATGAATCAAAGAAGTTTACTTTAAACAAGCAAGTTATATTCTTATTAAAAAACCAAAACAAAATATAAGAAGAAAAACTGCTTCAAAAATATTAGAAAAAAAAAAAACAAGAAAATATTTTCAAAAATATACATAATTTAAGAAAATATCTGTACTTATATCAAGAAAAAAACGAAACTTTTTTTTTGACAAACGACAACAAAAACTACGATTGAAACTTTTAAAGAAAACGTGTTCTTCAACAGCCCAGCATTTTTTGAAAATTTTGAACAAAGATTATTCAAATTTCATACTCCAGATGGAAAACATCTCCTTATTTATTTTAGTTCTTATCAAGGCAGAATTAGGAAAACATTTCTTATTTATTTTAGTTTTTATCAATACAGAATTAGGAAAACATTTCTTATTTATTTTAGTTTTTATCAAGGCAGAATTGAGAAAACATTTAAAAATTTTGAATTTTAATACTAAGAAAAAAACTTTCCAAGTTCAAAATTGCTCGATTTTCTTGTTTGTGCCTTGTTTTTAGTAAAAAATTCTCTCCGTGTATAATAACTATTTGATCATCCCACCCAGCATTTTATGAAATTTTTGATCATATTCGAGTCTTTTTCGAGTCTGCTACGCGATTAAAACAATCATAAATGAGCTCACTTTCTGATCATAAAAGACATGTTTGTCGGTAGAAAAATGTACCCCCTCCGCGACTCTTATTGATAGGCCTTTTATGATCAGTTTTGACTCTTTTCCGACTCTTGCAACAATCATTTGCGAGTCTTTTTCTAGTCATTTTATGATCACTTTTGAGTCTTTTTCGACTCTTGCAACAATCAGAAAAATGTACCCCCTCCGCGACTCTTATTGATAGGCCTTTTATGATCAGTTTTGACTCTTTTCCGACTCTTGCAACAATCATTTGCGAGTCTTTTTCTAGTCATTTTATGATCACTTTTGAGTCTTTTTCGACTCTTGCAACAATCATTTATTTGCGAGTCGTTTTCTAGTCATCTTATGATCAGTTTTGACTCTTTTTCGACTCTTGCAACAATCATTTCGGGTGTCTTTCATGGGGGTGTTAGCGCCTTGCACATACCAGCGCCACCTCAAACCGTCGACTCGTAGGTGCATGCACCCTCCTCCTCCAAGCGGGTGTAGAGCCTCCTCGTGGTGACACCTGGTAACGCTTCGGCGGATAATTCGACCTCTTCTAGAGGTGTCGATCGGGAGGCCAGCATAGCAGTTATCTCCAACCCTGTAGCCTCTACCAGCGGTCTTGCCAGACAGCGTACAGCATCTGGTGAGCCCTTGGCTGGGGGCTCCAAGGGTGCTGGAGGTACTAGCGTTGGGGCCAAGGACTTGACTCCCAGGCAACCTACAAAGGCCAGCCACCAAGACAAGCGGTCTGCAGCCCGGATCCTTTACAGGAATGCGACCTCACCGACAAGGGAGGAAGATGTTTCTGCGGAGGCCTGGGCGAAGATCCAGCGAGACCTTGCGTGGGCTTGGCGCATAGTGCCTGATTTCAGGGTGGAGCTTTATGGCGCAAACAAGGGGGGGTCCTCTAAGCGCAATCGCTCAGTAGAGGAGACTACCCCTACGGCACCGAAAAGGGCCAAAACACAAGGAGGCTGGATAAGGTCTTTCGCGGACATAGCCAAGGATCGCAAGCTCATTGGCATCATCGACGAGAGCAACGTTGACGGCAGGATCCCCAAACAACAGTGGAAGTGGATCGAGGCCGCGCTCGCCAAGGTTGCAGTCCAGGTGAAAAGAGATAACACTGGACCGCCACCCAACTACACCGATGCCGGGTGGTATCAAGGCAATGTTAAACTCATTGCCTGCGATGACAGCAGGTCCGTGGACCTATACAGGATCGGAATTGAGCGCATAGGAGAGGTTTATCCGGGCGCACGCCTGAGGGTAGTGGACGCGGTCGATATCCCGCAACGCCCAAGGGCTAGAGCCTGGGTTCCAGCGACACCCTCGGAACCAGCCGAAATTCTTGACGTTCTGCAAGAATATAACCCAGAGCAACCTACACAGAACTGGAGGGTGGTCAATGTTGACAAGACCGACAAGGCAACAATGCAGATAGTACTGCTACTCGATGAGGCAAGTATCGAGGCTCTGGCCCGGTGCAACTACACAGTACGGTATGGGTACAGAAAGGCTGTACTCAAAGTCTACAAGACCGATGCTGAAGCTGTTGCCAGTTCTGCATCTCTTGCTGAGGTCGACCCCTCCCCCAGCGACAACGAAATGGACGTGGACGACAATGGGTCAGTTGCGTCAGGAAAACGGAGCGGCTACGCCTCTTCTGGCTCGGACGGTAGCTCGACTCTCAGGAGGCTTTACTCCAAGAGTCAGCTTCTGAGCGAGGACGATGCGGACGCGACGCTCACGGAGGAGAGCGGCAAAAAACATGATGAGGATCCTCCAAATTAACCTTCATCATAGCAATGCAGCTTCGGCTGCACTTCTACTGCAGCTCTCAAAAGGTGCAGTAGACATTGTTCTGGTCCAAGAGCCATGGATCACTGGTGATAGGATCTGTGGCTTGAGGACCCCTACATACAAGCTCTACAGCGCTATAGAAAAAGGTAAGCCTCGTACGTGTATTTTGGCCAAAGCAAATATTAACGCTCTTCTTTTACCCCAATTCAGTGACGGAGACTTGACAGCGATTAGCGTCGAGGGGCTGGGTAGGGGGTGCAGGTTTGCGTCCTTCTATCTGGCCCACGATCACCAAGGTCCAATACCATCAAGGATCTTTCAAGAGCTCGTGAGTTCTACCAAACCACGTGACGACATTATCGTGCTAGGCGGCGACGCAAATGCCCATCACAATCAATGGGGCAGCACTGACACAAATGAGCGAGGTGAGTCACTCTATAATTACTTACTAATCTAAGTATATGCAACAGGGGAAACGACCCCACTTTCGTAACAAAAAACCGCGAGGAAGTCCTCGACATTACGTTGGTCACTGACTCCTACAGTGACCTCGTTGAATCGTGGAGGGTCTCAAAAGAGCACTCCTTCTCAGACCATAAGTACATTAGTTTCTCCTTAGCAGATTCACACACAAGTCCGAAATATATGCAGAATATTAGGAAAACAAACTGGGGTTACTACCAAAAGCTTATTTGCAAAAACTTGTCAAAAAAGCTGGTAACACCTAGAAACGATAAAAGGCTAGATGATCTCGTCAGCTCCTTTAATGATCAATGCAAGCTCGCTTTAGATAAAGCGTATCCGCCTAGAAAGATAGCTGAAGCACATAAACCACCGTGGTGGTCGTCCGTTCTAGATAATCTCAGAAGGACATGTAGGGCAGCTTTTAACAAAGCCAGACAGGATGGCTGCGAAGCATACTGGGCACTTCACAAAACCAAGCTAAGTAATTACAAAAGAGAAATCCGTAAGGCCAAACGGGTCTCTTGGATGAATTTCTGCAGTGATATCGAATCAACATCCGCAGTGTCGCGCCTTAGAAGGGTGCTCTCTAAATCGCCAGCAACACTGAGCTACGTGCAAAAGCCGGATGGGAATTGGACCGATTCGAGTACGGATACCATGAACCCGCTTCTGGATACACACTTTCCGACATGCATAGACATGTCTACCACAACGATCAGTGGAGAAGCGCTCTTTGATCAGCTAATACAGGAAATTACCGATGAGAAAAAGCTAGACTGGGCCTTATGCAGGCTCAAGCCCTTTAAGTCGCCAGGTCCGGACGGAATATTCCCGGCCCAGCTACAACAAACATCCGAGATTATTAAGCCTTGGCTGATAACTATGTTTGTAAGCTGCCTCAGGCTCAACTACGTACCTGCATCATGGAGAGAGGTTAAGGTCGTTTTTATCCCTAAATCCGGGAAACCATCCCATTCTAAACCTAATGATTTTAGGCCTATAAACCTATCTTCTTTTCTTCTTAAGACTCTGGAAAGACTCTTGGAGGACTATGTCAGAAGATCGATAGACGCAACTCATCTTTCGCGGGCCCAACACGCCTATAGCAAGGGCAGATCTACCGATACTGCCTTGCATTCCCTGGTATCTGCTATAGAAAAGTCACTTGACATTAGGGAATACACACTGGTGGCTTTCCTCGAAATAGCAGGTGCCTTCAATAACGTTCTACCGGAAGCTATTACCTCGGCGTTGACGGAGCTGCGGGTCGACACCTGCCTCGTTGAGTTTATCCGCAAACTGCTTGTTAGCAGAAGGATTACAACAGAGTTGGGTGTAATTTCGATTCACAGACCTGTTAACAGGGGTACCCCACAAGGAGGTGTTCTCTCTCCGCTACTTTGGTTGGTTACTGTAAATCAACTCCTACGTCTTATGGAAGCTGAAGGCTACCAAGTAATTGCGTATGCCGATGATATCTGCGTTATCATGCCGGGAAAATTCCCTCAAACTCTTTGCAATTTAATGGAGACAGCTCTGTCTAAAGTATGCGACTGGGCGAATTCTTCGGGTTTAGAAGTTAATCCCGAGAAAACCGAACTGCTCCTCTTCACTAGAAGGTACAAAATAACGAACCTTTCACCACCAACAATTGGGAACACGACTTTGACACTTAGTGACAAAGTCAAATACTTAGGAGTTATTCTGGACAGAAAACTTCTCTGGAGCGACAACATAGCGGAACGAGTTAAAAAAGCTACGTGCGCGTTGTTTACCTGCAAGAGAGCAATTGGTATATCGTGGGGGTTTTCCCCCAAAGTAATACACTGGATATATACAGCCATTGTTCGCCCAATTCTACTGTACGGAGTGCTGGTTTGGTGGCCGGCACTAACTAAGAACACGTACCTTAAGCAACTACAAAAAGTTCAAAGGAGTTCGGAGCTCTGCATAACCGGGGCCCTCGGGTCCACCCCAACAGAAGCACTAAATACCATGCTGCATCTTCCACCACTCGATCTGGTGGCGGAGGAGGTAGTTGTGATCACGGCTCTGCGAATAAGGGAAACAGGCGTTTGGATGCACGGAACAAGTGGACACGCCACAATCTTAGGCTCTCACGCTGTTAACATACCATCACACACTGACTATTGCACGCCAAATAACGTGTATGTTAGGAATTATGAGGTGAAAATACCAACAAGACAAGAATGGGATAACAGACCACATACTGTCCAGAACGCCTTAACATATTCACTGATGGCTCTAGGCTTGATGGGAAGTTGGGAGGAGTATCTTTTCACCGGATCTGGGACTAGAAATCGTCTTCCCGATCACTGCAGCGTGTACCAAGCGGAAATGCTGGCTATACACGGTGCAGTTAAAAGCTTGGTGTCTACGCCCCGAAACGGCAAACGAATATTTAGTTTCTCAGACAGTCAGGCCGCGATAAAGGCATTGAACTCGTGTGTCGACAACACAAAGTCGCTAACTGAATGCCGCAGATCTCTTAACGAGATGGCTCAGCACTTCGGTATCAGCCTTATTTGGGTACCTGGTCACAGGGATATTGAAGGCAACTGCAAAGCGGATGAGCTGGCCAGGAAGGGTACTACCACTCATCTCCTTCCAGGAAATGATTTGGTAGGCATTCCCATGGCCTCTTTCAAACTTCTTGCGAGCACAAATCCATACAAAGAGCAAATACGCTCTGGTCAAGTCTCTCGACGTGCGAGATATCCAGGTCAACTTGGCCTTCTTATAATAAAGGGCGTACTAATTGCCTGCTGACCCTTAATAAATCGGACATTTCTTCTTTGGTAAGGGTCTTAACAGGACATTGTTTAATAGGCACGCATGGTGCTAGGATGGGCGTCACATCTCATGACTACTGTCGCAGCTGCAGATGTATTGAGGAGGAAGATAGCGTTCAGCATCTGCTGTGTCAATGCCCCGCACTTAGTAGAAGACGTTTGGCTATACTCGACCAACCGTTCCTCGACGATCTCATTGAGGTATCAAAAATGGAAATTAAGGCGTTAGCCAAATTTATTGATTCCACGAACTGGTTTGTTCCTCTGCCTGGAGTGTGAGCTTGGGCTTTCGGACATGGGGGTGGTGTCGTGACCGTGTGGGGTATCACAATGGGCCTATTTTTCTGGCCTAAGTGTTGGACGGGGTCGGTGTACTCTGTCCTGCCCTTTTAACCTAACCTAACAATCATTTCGGAGTCGTTTTCTAGTCATTTTTCAGTTGTATTTGCAAGCATTTTCGAATCGTTTTGTAATCATTTTATGATCTTTTTCAAATACTTTCTAGCTACTCTTCTTATGTACAATTTCACAAAGCTAGCGATTTGCAACGAAAAAAATTTAAATCTAAGTGATAAAATTTGCAAAATGCACTCTAATAATCTCTATGGCCTCTTGTTGTCTCTGATTGGCATTTGATATTTGGGGCTGAAACAGGCGGCATAGAGTATTGCTCATTGAACCAAATTTCCCCGTGCAGCATGCGGTACAGTTCCGCTGGTTGCCACCGTTGGAATGGAAGGTATTACGCGGATTTGTTTTATAAAGGGTTTTGGACTTTTTATTCCGCATTGGGTGTTGCCTTCAACAAAATGTGGTGTTGGTTGAATAATTTCCAATGCAAGACTGCCAATCCTAAACCCAGTTTTTTGGATTTATGCAGGCAATTGATTAATCCTTTAGAGAAGATTGTTTTATTTTATTTCTAAATTATTGTTACTACGATGCCTAGAACAGAATGTTTTGCTTGTGAATGTCCAAATAAAATTTGATATTAAGGTTTGTAAATTGCACGGAAATTTTTAAAGTTTTGATTTGTTTTGAAAAATTATGTCGTTAAAAGCAAAGCCAAACAATTTTACATAATCATCTTTCCATCCCCATTATGATCAATTTGTGATCGTTTTACGTTTTGTGGTTCAAATTTCAATAACTAATTTTTCAAGCATACGGATGAGTCGTTTTCGAGTCTTATTTTAATCGTGCAAGTGATCAATTATTTTTGAATCACTCAAAGTGATCCAAAAAGACTCAGTAAAGTGATTAATTTAAAAGTAATCTTTCAAATGCTGCCCTGCTTGGCTCTGCTCTAACCAGCTCTGAACCTCTTTTTGATCAGTAAACAGACCTATAAAGTGTTATATTTCCTTACAGTCAATTTATTTTTTACTTTTTAACTTTATTAACCAATAACAAATAGGCATATTGTCACTTGCGAAGCGAATATATTTGGCGAGTCGAACAGGTTAGCGAACACACCTAAAATTTGCATTGTAAGTTGCGAATGAACTTTTTCGCCTGCCTTGTGATGTTGCCATTCAAACAAATTGAATAAATTCATCCGAATTTGACGTTTCTGTCATATGTTTTGATTTGTTTACAAAATAAATATCTATTTGTGCATAAACAAAAGTGTAAGAAATTGATAAAAACGTGTTAAATAAAATAAATAAAGTGATGATTTCCAACATTGATCTTTTTTTCGAAGAAAGTTACAATGTCGAACAGCGAGCTAACCTTCTTCGTCAGAGGCGCTTTATAAGGGATTACTCCAATCCCATGGAGCTTCCACCAACAGTGTAAGATTAGTGCAGATTGGTTCTTGAAGTGGAAAATTGTATTTCAATCTAAATGTGTTTATAGATTCATTGCGAATTTTCGCCTTAGCAAGGATGCATTCATGTATGTCCTGGACAAAATTAAGGACAATTTTCACTGCCGCCTATCGTCGTCTGTAACTCCTATGTTAAAACTTTGTTGCGCACTTCGTTTTTTTGCCAATGGCAGTTATCAGCAAGCCATAGGCAATGAGTTCCAGTTGGGACTTGCTCAACCCACAGTTTCCCTCGTTCTAAAGGAGATGCTGCCTATTTTAGAGAGAGTTGTTTGTACGCCGGCAATAAATACAGAAATGAGTGAAGAAGAGAAGCAGGAGGCAAAAAGGAAGTTCTTCATCAAATCAGGAATACCGAACGTGATTGGGTGTGTTGATGGCACACATATTGGCATTTATGCTCCCAGTGAAAATCGACACCTTTATCTGAATAGGAAAGGGTTTTACAGCATTAATGCGTTGATTGTAAGTTTTAAAGATTTGATTACTCCAATATCGCTGATAGTAAATTATGTATTTATATATTTCAGGCTTGCGACCATAACATGACCATCCGGTATGTGGATGCCAGATATGCTGGTTCCACACATGACTCCTTTGTGTGGAACAATAGCTCATTAAAAAGACGTTTAGAGGATAATCACCTAAGCGGCGATAACTCTATTTACTTAGGCAAGTTTACCTAGTTACGTTCCACAGTTAACTATCGATTTTCAATTTTTAAGCTGAGATTACTATAGTTTAACCGTCCAACTTTGGTAAGTTAACCTCTAGTTAACTATCAAAGGTTGTATTTAGTTTGACAGTGAAAATTTGACTAAATAGCTGAAATAGAATTGTTAGTCCATAGTTAACTGTGGCATCATACTAACATATAAATTTGCATAACATAATTGTTATTATGATTTGTAGGTGATTCCGGATACCCGCTGAGTTCATACTTACTAACGCCCTTTCGCATTGCACAGTCTGGAACTAGGGAATCAATTTTTAATAAGAAACATGCGAAAGGTAGAAACATTATTGAACGTACCATCGGAGTTTTGAAATGTCGTTTCAGATGCCTCCTTAGCGATAATAAAATGCGCTACGATCCGGATAAAGTCAAATCAATTATTAACATATGTTGTGCTTTGCACAATATTTGCAAGCAATTTAGAATAAGTGACCCAGACGAAGCAGAAGTTTTTATTGATGCCCTTGTTTCTTCGGAGCCAAGTAATGAAGATGGCAACGGTACACCAGGAGAGCGTCGTAGAAGACAAATAGCTGATGCTTTGGTGTAAAAGGCAACACTTTTTCAAAAACGTTTTTTTTTCAAAGCATTTCAGCGCAATGAATTTTAATCTAACAAAGTGCAATTTTGCATATACATAAGGTAAAAACTGCTCATGCCTTGAATGTAGAAAGTTTCCGGAAAAAAATTCTAAAAACCCCACGCGATTTTTAAGCCACTTAAAACTTGTACTTTGTTAAATTAAAATTCAATGAGGTAGAATATGTTGCCGGGTTATAATTTAAAGTTACCATAAAACTAGAAACAAAAATTTTTAATACTTTTAAGTTTTAACAATTTTTTTTATTAAAGTAAATATTTTTTTATTAAATAAATTCGATGGGCATTAAACTGATATTACTAGTACTTACAGTCGCTCACAAAAATAAGTATACACCCCTCTATGGGAAGTTCTCACCAATTTCGGCTTCAGCTTATTTATTTTAACTAATTTTCTATAAGAAAATTTATCAAGATCTAATAAAAAATAAATAAAATTTATGTTGTAAAAGTGTGTGAAAAAGCTGAAAATTTTTCATGAAAATTCGTCGAGTTTTTCACACATAATTTTTGGTTTTTTTATTAGATCTTCTTAAATTTTCTTATAGGAAATTAGTTAAAATAAATTTACTGAAGCCGAAATCGGTGAGAACTTCCCATAGAGGGGTGTATACTTATTTTTGTGAGTGACTGTATATTTATTAAAATAAAATGTTTTATTAAAAGTAAATTAATTAAGGCAGGTATATAATTCAGACTTCATATTTTTGTTAAAAATAAATAAATGATAGTATTTAATTCCAACTTCTTAAAATTAACTTATTAGTTTATTTTTTGTTGTACTTAGTGATATTACTTATATATTATTATTAAAAGTAAATACAGTGAGTATTAGTTTATTTGATGCACTAATATTTTTTTGAATTTCGGTTGAAGAAATACTAAGATAGAATTTTTAATATTTTTTAAATAAAATATAGCTAATTCGATAATTTTATGGTTTCTGATAATTTTATGGTTTCTGTTATCGAATTAGCTATATTTTAGTTAAAAAATATTAAAAATTCTATCTTAGTATTTCTTCAACCGAAATTCAAAAAAAAATGTTAGTGGATCAAATAAGATAACACTCACTGTAAATAAAAATTAGGTATTCAATTCATATTTTTCTTAAAAGTAAAAAAATAAAAACGAAGTATTCAGTTCAGACTTCTTAAACATTTGGTTGCTCTAACTTTTTAGATCCACTTAGGTTATTTGTTATGATCATATAATGATAAAAGTATTCACTCTAAACTTTTTTTTTTTTTTTCCAAGTTAATAAACAGAAAATATCTTTTTCGTTACCTTAATTCACAAAGGCCCCAACTAACATATCATACTAAAATATGTCAAATACTCATTTTCAAAAAATGTGTCCTTTTAAAAAAATCACATATTGATTTCAGTACTTCATCACAAAATAAAAAAAAGAAACACAAATTCAGCAAAGCAAAAACAGAGAACTGAAACTAGAAGTAGTTGCACGAATTTTTAATTTTCATTTCCTTATACTGTATTTAAGGGTTTTCAACTCCAACTCCTTAAGTTTCGTTTCCATTTTTTCTCTGTGTTGTCTTTTCTTTTCTATATTTTCTACCTTCTTTCTTTCTTCCTTCTCTTTTAATAATTTTAGTTCCTCCTTTTTTTGTTCATATGTTTTTCTTGAATACCTGGCGATATCATCCAATTTTTTCCCAATTTGTAAAACACCTTGGCAAAGGGTATCCTGCACTTCGGATTGCTTTTGCAGCGCCTTTAGTCGAATCTGTTCACGATCGTCAACGGTCAACCTAGGCCGGGGAGTCGTTGTTGGTGTCATTGTTGATGAACGTGGTGGTTGAGTATCTTGTTCACCCTCGGCCGGACGCGTCGTCATTGTTGGTGTCATTGTTGATGGCGGTGGTGGTTGAGTACCTTGTTCACCCTCGGATTCTTCGAACTGACATTCATTCTCTCTAGCGGTAGGTCTCTCCCTGGGGGTGCCAAAAAAATTCCCTGTGGGGTTGGCGGCTTGTTGGAGCTGGAGGAGATCATCTACCTCTCGCTCTAGAGCAGACAAGCTTACCTGAAGATACGGCCCTCCTCCAGTGGCTGTTGTTTCCTTGCGGTTTGTGGAAATCTTTTTTTTTAGCTTCAATTTATAATCTAGCCAAACCTAGGAAACATACATATATAAATAATTATCTACTGTCACGGAGAGTACGGGCTTTTTCGAGCTTCAATCACTGCCTCAGTATGAGCTTCAGGCGGCGACCATATAGACAGTACTGACTCCTACCGACTTCTACAATGACACTGTCACTGACAGTAAGGTATTAGTTTCCTTTAGGGGTCAACTGCTAATAAATTAGCTAAAATTATGTGATATAGCTCAAAAGACGGGGTTCAGCCTCAGGATCACGAATCCGGAAGCGCTTTTTTTAATATTTTGCTTCTCTGTAGAGATATTTGCAATCAAAGTTTCAAGTTTTCATGTGGTTGTTGTAATTTTATTAGAATGTCCCTAAAAACGTTGAAAAAAAGTCCCGCCGTGGCGGCAGCCACGGTTATGTCACACGTCCGGACTTGGGATGGCATAGCCCAGGGTTATTTTTTATAAGCGAGGCCGAAGGCCGCCAAATCAGAAAGGTGTTTCGCACATAAATACCATGGATTCCGCCCCAATTTTGGTATCGGACCCGGGTCATTTTTCGGTTTTTGACCATAACTTTTCACTAAAACAAAAAATTAAAAAAGCGCTTCCGGATTCGTGATCCAAAAGGCCAAAACCCGTCTTTTGAGCTATCTCCCATAATTTTAGCTAATTTATTAGCAGTTGACCCCTAAAGGAAACTAATACCAATTTTACTTTTCTCTTGAGTACACCTGTAGTACATCGGCAGTGATTGAAGCTGGAACCAGCCCTACATAAAGCAGTTATTACTAGATGCCTGCACGTACGATGCTAGGATACCCGTGCCGCACCCGTTTCCTTTGCATCACTCGTGCAGACCACTACGTCTTACTTTATTCCACTCGGGCCCGTTACGGATTGGAGGACCTAAGGCGTTGATTTCAATCGCGAAATGCTCCCATAACTCCGCTCTGCTCCTCTTGGTGGACCCAAAATTCCCCTGCCCTCTTGCGACTTCTGGATTATTTTTCATTAGCGTAACCAGCTTTTGGAACTGCTGTGGTGTTGTGCGTTTCATCTTGAGGTTAAAAAATATGATACACTCACTTTTATTTTCTTAAATAGCTTCACTTTCTTTTTTTTTGTATTTTTTTTTACCGAAATAAATGCAAACACGTGCAAAAGCGAGAAAATTTGACATTCGGCATATTTTGACAGATCTAGCGAAGCGAATTTGTATTTTTCGCTAGTGATAATACACAAAAATTCATTTTCGCTACTCGTTCGCCAGCTTTTGGCGAATTCGCCAGAGAATCGCATCTTACAATTCGAGACGGCGAAATTCGCCGAAATTTTCATTCGCTTCGCAAGTGACAATATGCCTAAAAAGCTTATTTTTAAAAAAGTTTTTTTTCTTAAATTTTTTTTTTATAATTTGCATTGATACTCCTTTTTTCCACTTTTTTACAAAATTGTCCTCGGTTTTTACGAGAATACTCTTTGAAAAGTCCTCGTTGTTTCAGTATTTTCTCCAAATGTCCTCGAGGACAAAGATTCATTTTTTCTTAAAAAATGCAGAATTTTTCGAGGACATTAGTTTGGGCTTAGTTTGGGGCATTTTCCCCCACTTGGCTACGCCTATGTGTCGGTAGCTGAAATGGCAAAATTATATAATTTTATAGGTGAATCCCCCTGGTCATTCTATTATGAGTTTTTGATAAATTTTCAAAAGGGGCGGTGCCACGCAGGGAGGCTTTTTTGAGAATTCGACTGGTCATAACTTTTAAACTGATTACGGTAGAATCATGAAATTTGGCACAAGGTATACTAGCATTATAAGAAGTATACCTGATGAAATTGGACGAAATCGCTTCCCGACCACGCCCACCTTCGATATGGAAAATTTCGAAAATCACATAAATTGACATATGTAATTCGGTAAGGCAAATAGCTAAACCAGTATAGATGCTTAAGTAAATCCTCCAAGGACCCAGTGGCGTGCCTTCCATATAAGCCGAAAAGCTCGGCTTGCCTAGCTAATCCCATATGAGCTACAATATGTTCATTTGGGTTCTTAAAAGAATATCCGGCTTTTATTTCCCGGCCTACCACCTACTACCTAATAGCTGTTAATAGCATAAAAACATACCTACAGCTTTTCCTGACACCTGTCGACTGATAGCTCATTTACATAAAATTATTTCAGCGCGTGATGGTCATCTCTTACTTACTTATTTAAAACAGCCTTAAACCGCCTAGGCAATGATGGTCATCTCGCTTTTACTTATTGGCTTTTACCGGGCTTTCGAAACCAGTACGAATCTACGTGCTGAAGCAATTGTTTTTTTTTTTTTTTTTTTTTTTGAATTTGGAAGTAATTTTATATGAAACTTTGAAGCCGGCTTCTGGCTGGTGTTACCATACGAGATAAATGCCAAACTTACCATAAAACGTAAATGAAATTTGTTTATGTATGTATCTACAATTCTAACGTGCAAAACGCTCTACTCAAAAATTATTGGCGCATATTTTAAAGTAGAAATAAAATTAAAGAAAAAAAAAACTTTTTTAAAAATAAGCTTTTATTATTGGTTTATAAAATTAACTAAAAAGTAAAAAATAAATTGACTGTAAAGGAATATAACACTTTATAAGTTCATTGTAACCTTTAAAGATAATTTGGCTTCTTCGTCTGCCACAAAATAATTCCATATTGTACATAATTATATATTTCTAACTGTTGAAGACAAAAGGCTTGCAATGGTTGGGAATCGCTGGAGGCCTCTCGATATAGTTGTCCGCTGCAAAGCGACACTGTGATGGGAAATCCACCGGTGAACATTTCCATACTAGGGAAGAATGAGTTGATGATTGGCTGGAAAGATCAGTCTTTGGCTAACCATCTATCGAATCGCTCCAGGCAACCATCGACATTCAAAATTCTTTCAGGTAATCTTTGGTATATCTTGCTATACTTCTTCTCAATCACTTTTAATATACTCCTTGTATATCAACCTACCTTTTTCTAATAAACTCCACCGTTTATTATTTACTAATTAAATTATCTTGTTTTTATTTCTTTTCGTGGCTACATCTTGTTCGTGAGTTCGCACCGGCAATTCCCTCGTTGCTACGAACTGCATTGGAAATCACTAACAACAAGCCAAAATCTTTCAGCCACATACATTTAATAAGTGAAAAGAAAAACACAAGCGTGAAACAACACCAACATAGAACAACAAAACACAAAGAAGAACAAGAAGCAATACAATACCTACATCGAGTTGCAGACTAAGGGCAACTTTCATAAAAGCCGATAACGACTAATCGGTGATTAACTTGACAGCTAACCATACAAAATACGTCAATTAAACTCCGATTGGTCGTTATCGGCTTTTATGCAAGCGGCCCTAAAATATTAACAGGTGCGTGTAATCATTGATTTGTTGAGCTGGTAGGAATTTTGTTTTATTTGCTATTTCTAATAAATTGATAGTGTTTGAAAATAGTTTTTGTGGATAATCGGTGCATAATAGTGCAAAATAAAAAAGTGAGATAAATACGATTGTTACCGGCATCATAGTGGTTAATTAATTTGTACTTTAGAAATCGTTTTGTACGGCGAAAATTCGTTCCAACATATTTTTCCAACAATTTTCCAAGGTTGGATTTAAGTTGGAAAACCATTTGAGTTCCACTTGAAAGTCCTTCTTCAATTTTTACACATGGCAATACTCGTATTCTCTCTCATACCTGAGATCAAAAATTAAAGAAAGCACGTGCGCTAACGAAAAATTCCAAACTATTTCTGTCAAAAACATTAAAAAGTGGTAAATAAATAAAAAGATATTAATATTTGTGTTAAAAAAAGTGTTTATAATATTATATTATATAATTTATATTAAATAAACACGCCATTTATTCCCAACCATACTAGTTCCCTCATGCCAAATGGATGCAACTTTGAGGTTTGATTCCAATTGGAAAATATTGTTGGAATTCAAGTCTAGTTCCATTACTTTTTCAATTGGAGAAATAAGAATATTTTCATACAAAAAAATGTCCGTTTAGCTGGAAAAGGGGCTGTTGCAACAATGTTGCTCGAATGGAAAAACAACGTTGGAAATAAGAAACCGGACTTGATTTCGAATGAGATTCCAATGTATTTCCAACATAAATGTTTATTGGGGAGTAAGTGTAGTACATACACACACATACATACGTACAAGAGCGCTAAAATTTGTACAAGCATCCCTTTAGGAAATTTTTGCATTGACCCAATAGGAACATATTGCGTCAATAACTTCGTCGAATATACTCTTATTTATACTACATTGGGGCGCGTATCATCCCTTTCGGGTTATAAAATAATTTTGAGCTAGTTTCCGCAGATTTCTGCTTTGTTTTAGTACAACCGAATTTCGTCAAATTTTCAAGATGCCTTTAAATTATTATACTAGATGCTCTGATCAAGTCGTCGCATTCAATGCGGAATACTCCGACGCCTCAATAAAAGAGCAATCAAAATTCTCATTACAAGTTCTGAAAACAGAATTAATCGGTGCTTGGTCGAAAGCAAAGGAAGCATATGAGGAATGTATGCGCACGTTAGTAAAGACGGGTGAGGTAGAAGCAGTGGAAGCCAAGCAGGCAGCCACCCGTAAAGATTATATAGAGTGCCTATCTCGCATTGGTGAATACCTTCAGCAGGCCGAGGCAAAAGCTGCGCCAACCCCAACCCCTGCCCAAGTAGTCAACTCGTCCAATAGCCTACGTTTACCCCCTTGCGACACAGACATATTCCATGGGGATTATGTCTCATGGCCATCATTTCGGGATCTTTTCACAGCGATTTACATTAATAATGGGCGGCTTAGTGACGTCGAAAAATTGTACCATTTGCTTAAAAAAACAAGTGGTGAAGCAAAGGAAATCGTTTCAAAGGCTCCACTTACCAACCTAGGCTTCGGGATGGCATGGACAAATTTGAAGGTGACTTACGAGAACAAACGAGTTCTAGTCAACAGCCATCTGAAGGTACTTTTTTCTCTTCCAGTCATTCGGACTGAAAGTGCATCGGCATTAAAGGAGTTGCAGCGGAGCATTAATGGATGCCTAGTAGCCCTGGAAACGCATGAGGTCGCAGTGAACAATTGGGATCCAATCCTTATTTTCCTCTGTTCGAATCGCCTCCCAGAAACGACGCTGAGTTTATGGGAACAATCGCTCGTGGACAAAGCAGCTTTACCAGCTTGGAGTCAAATGGATGCATTCCTCAAGCAACGGTTTAGGACACTTGAGTCCATAACAGATGTAAAAGCTTCAACGTCGTCGTCTTCGGGAAACCAGCCACAAAAATCGATTTCGACCTCACAAAACCCAACGGGTCAAAAAAAGGTAGCGCTAGCGACAAAAATCGCGTCTGCTAATTGTCTGTTATGCCCAAAACAACAACACCACTTGCGTTTATGTACTTTCGGTAAATGATAGATTCGCTTTTGTTAAAAAACATAATTGTTGTTTGAATTGTCTGTTGAAAGGCCATTCCCTAAAAGACTGCAAAAATCAATTTCCGTGCTCTAAGTGCCAGAGTAGACATCATACTCTACTTCATCGAGTGCCTTCTAGCGCACAAACGTCCAACGACTCAACAACCGCAACCTCTTCACAAGCATTTCATACAAACATACAGTCCACTTCGTCGAATAGTAGTAAGCCGTCAGGAAATTTGAAATCGTCAAATTTAACCTCGGCACTTCTCGGAACCGCGATGGTTCATATTTGCCATTTAGGGTCAACATATGTCGCTCGGGCATTGATTGACTCAGCTGCAGAAGCATCGTTCATTTCGGAGCGACTTCGGAAACTTCTAAAGCTACCTTGCCCAAAAGCGAACGCAATTATATCGGGACTTAATCAAAAAGTTTGCAACAATACTTCGAAAAGTTGCTCGTTCGTTTTGGGCTCACCCCGTGACCCAAATCTTTTCATAGATGCCAATGCATTTGTTTTACCAAAAATTACCGGTAACTTACCTTCATCCTCAATAGATGAATCAATATTAGACAAACTGCCTAAAGTACCTTTGGCAGATTCGAACTTCCTTCAAAGCGGCCCCATAGATGTTTTGATAGGAGGTGACTTATACCCCAAAGTTATGTTAGACGGGGTAAAGCGCAGTTTGAATAACGATTTTCTGTCCCAAGAGACCGTGTTCGGGTGGATCATCACTGGAGCATCTTCCCATGCACACGTCTCTTGCTTTGTTACAAAAGTCTCAATGGGGGAGGACATCTCGTTAGATTGCCAACTGTGCAGATTCTGGGAACTTGAGGAAGTTCCTAAAAGAAACCTCCAAACGGAAGAAGACTCGTTTTGTGAGGAACTTTACTCGAAAACCACCACACGTAATTCGGAGGGGAGATACATCGTATCATTACCTTTTAAAAAATTTTACCCAACGGATTTAAAACTAGGAGTGTCTCGACACATTGCGCTACGACAGTTTCATCGAAATGAATCTAGGCTGTTGAAAGACATCACCCAAAAAGAAGAGTACGACAACGTCGTGAAAGAATATTTGGAATTAGGACATATGGAGAAAACGGATCCTCCAAATTATGAGCATTCACCCAGCCATTTTTACCTCCCACATCACGTGGTTCTGAAGCCTGAAAGCACTTCGACAAAATTAAGGGTCATTTTTAATGCGTCAAGTAGTACCTCCAACGGAGTGTCTCTAAATGACATTTTACATGCAGGCCCCGCTCTTCAAGCTTACTTAACGCTGTTAATAATTCGTTGGCGCATGTATAGGTTCGTACTAAACAGCGATATTCAGAAAATGTATCGTCAAATCTTAGTAAATCCATCGCATAGGCCGTACCAAAGGATTCTTTTTAGAGATGACCCAATTAGTAACGTAGAGGACTTTGAATTAAAGACGGTTACCTTTGGCATAAATTGCGCTCCGTACTTAGCAATTCGAACTCTTCTTCAATTGGCGCAGGATAGCCAAGATTCACACCCACTAGCAGCCCAAATCCTCCGAAATTCGATGTATGTAGATGATGTGCTGGCGGGATTCCATGATATATCCACAGCCCTAACGGCACGTAACGAGCTCATCGGAGCATTAGGCAGCGCAGGTTTCGCGTTGAGGAAGTGGTCATCCAATTCGAAGGAAATCTTAGCAGACCCTCCACAAGATCACCTGCTCGATAGGGATTTCCTGAAATTAGAGGAAACAAGCACCACGAAGGCTTTAGGTATAAGATGGAATGCCAAGTCAGATAAATTTTTCTTTAAAATTCAAAACCCAGTGGTTAAAGATACTTTCACCAAACGGGAAACTCTCTCGATGATAGCAAAGCTTTTCGACCCGGCTGGGTGGCTAGCACTAGTCGTGGTACAGTATAATCGCGAAAAAGTAAACTCGCGAGAAAGTAAAACCTTCGGCTAAGTTGACCGATTTCGAGCGTCCACGAACAGCTCTAAAAAGTAAACTTTTCGGTTAACTTTTTCGAGCTTATCTGTTTTTTTCAAACACAACCGTTTGTTTGGCAAGAAAACCAAGCTCGGGTATTCCCCTTATTGCAATGAATTCCCCGAATTTCTATGTCAAAACTTATTGTCGGTGTCGCAACTTATGGCAAGGTACATTTTTAGTTTGTGATGAATGTTTGAACTGTGAGTTGTTTATAGTTCGTATGTTAAAAAATGGCAACAAAGCAGAAAATATCATCGCAAATCAGTAAAAGTAAGTCATGCAAATATACTTAACGTATTATATCACAAGAATTGTGTTTATTTTTTGGTTTTTTGAAATTCAAAAACCCTTTGGAAAAGTTAATAATTCGGAAAAGTAAAACACCCTTGGAACGGATTGGTTTACTTTTTCGCGATTCTACTGTACTAGCTTAAATTATCATGCAACAAATTTGGTCAGATGGGACTCTTTGGGATCAACCTTTAGCACCTAAAACCCTTTCACAATGGAGTGCCTTTTTGGAGAATTACAAGTATGTTGAAGAAGTACAAATTCCGCGGTGGGTGGAATATACAGACCAGTCTTATTTCCAAATTCATGCCTTTTGCGATGCGTCGGAAAAGGCATACGCGGGGGTGATATACTTAAGAGTAGAAAATCAAAATATCGCGTCGTCTCATCTGTTGCTAGCAAAAACGAAAGCTGCACCAATCAAAACTATTTCGCTCCCCCGTTAAGAGTTAAATCTATTCTAAGCGAATTACCCTGCAAAATCGAAAATGTCACTTGTTGGACGGATTCAACAATCGTTTTAGCATGGCTAAATAAACGACCTAGCACCTGGACAACCTTTGTCGCTAATTGAGTGGCAAAGATTGAGGAAATGGTAGGATCTAGGCATTGGAACCACGTCGATTCTAAAGATAATCCCGCAGATCTCGGTAGCAGAGGAACTTACCCACAGGAATTACGATCGAGCAAGTTGTGGTGGCATGGACCCCCATGGTTAGTAAACGAGGTAGAAAAATGGCCATCATATGATCAGCCAATCGAAGACGTCACCCTCGAAGCCAAGGCAGTAAAGGCACATACGTCGCGAATATCGAAGTATGAAGATCCCCTAGAGAGATTTTCGTCATTACCAAGAGCACTTCGGGTTCTCGCATACATCTTTCGATTCTACAATCGGGCCAACAAATACACAAGACCATTTCATTCGTATCCCTCGCGTACTATCTCGGGAGAAGAAATTTCAAAAATCCGCACTCGGCTGATAATTGTTGCACAAATGAATAATTTCCCTGAAGAACATCAACATCTCACATCGAAAATCCCGATTCACTCTAAAAGCAAAATTCTTACGTTAAACCGTTCTTAGATAATCGTGGGGTAATCCAAGTGAATGAAAGACTAGCAAATTCTTTAGTTCTCTCCTACAATGAAAAACACCCCATTCTACTTCCCTATATTTGTTCTTTTTCCAAATTATTAGTCGAAATGATACATCGCATTTCTTTACATGGTGGAAATCAACTGACATTACGTTTACTTCGTCAGCAGTACTGAATTCCAAAGGCGAAGAATCTCATCAAGACAGTTATTCATAACTGCAAGCCGTGCGTTCTTTATAAACAAAAGGACCAGTGCCAAATCATGGCGGCCCTTCCGGAAGAGCGTACAATGCTTACCAGACCGTTCGAAAATAGCAGGGTCGATTTTGCCGAACCTTTCGATATCAAAACTTTTTCGGGACGATCGTTTAAGGTAACTAAGGGATATGTTTGCATTTTCGTATGCTTTTCAACAAAGGCAATCCACTTGGAAGCCACTAGCGATCTATCCACAGAAACATTTCTTGGTGCCTTTTCAAGGTTCATTGCTAGGAGAAGTTGTCCAAAAAATATCTTTTCGGACAACGGAACGAATTTCGTAGGCGCGTTAACTTGCCTAAAGAAGGACTTTAAAAGATTTCTTGTTACATCGCAGGAGTGCTTATGTAACCTCTATAGTCACCAAGAGGTCTTGTGGTACTTTATTCCTGCCGGCGCTCCCCACATGGGTGGGCTATGGGAAGCCGGGGTAAAAAGTTTTAAATTCCATTTTCGAAGAGTCGCTGCTGCTCAGAAATTCACTTTCGAAGAGTTTCAAACATTGCTGTGTCGCATAGAGGCTTGCCTTAATTCTAGGCCAATATCGCCAAACTCCAACGAGGTTTCTGACTGCGCAGCACTAACCCCCGGCCACTTTCTTACTGGAGGTCCACTTCTCTCGCCCGCGGAGCCCTCAATCGACGCCAATCCTACGTCGTTAATTAATCGTTGGCAAAAATTGAAAGCTCTGAGCCAACAGTATGCCAACAGTGTGCGTTGGAAGGAGGAGTATTTGAAGGAACTACACAAACGACAGAAATGGAAGTTTCCCAAGAAAGACATCGAAGTCGACGACTTAGTAGTCGTCCGCCATGAAAATCTGCCTTCTAACGAATGGCGCTTGGGCAGGGTTACTAAGGTTTATCAAGGTACCGATAAAAAAAGTCCGTGTCGCTGACATTCGCACCCAAAGGGGATTGATAACGCGCCCCATCGTCAAGTTAGTGGTCTTACCCAATTAACCTTTTGTCTCTCTCGCGCTGTAGCATCATGGAATCGGCACGTTCGAACGAATCGACAACCTCCACGGCACCCGCCTCATCACCACCAGCGCCAACTGCACCGAATAAAGTCGCCCAAACATCATCAAAATCAGACAGCCGCTTCAAATGCAGAATTTTTCACCTCGCGCATCCACTGCGGTACTGTAAGAAGTTTCTGCAAGCGAACCATGAACGTCGGCTAAGGCTCGTACTATTGCATCGCTACTGTTCGCGCTGTCTAGCACACTCGCATGGGGCCAAAAATTGCGAAAGTCATGGGACGTGCCAGTATTGCCATGAGAATCATCACACGCTGCTACATTCCAAAGCCTCTCTGTACCTTCAAAAAGAGGTGCCTCAGCTTTTGACACAACTCTCGGGAATCATCACCGCGGTGTATTTGCATGTGGGGCAGCGGACGGTCTTGAACCGGGGTCTGCTCGATCCGTGCTCGCAGACGAGTAAAATCTGTGGGTCACTAGTCAAGCGTCTGCGCTTGCGCACATTACCGGTGGCCACCACCGAAATGTGCGAGTTACGCGTCAGCTCGTCTAATGACCCATACGTACAATTCTCGTTTGCTGCCAGGGTCGTCGCGGAGGTCGGGTTGAAAACGCCTGCCCGCCACCTCAGCCAAACCACGCGCGACAAATTCGTCAAGTTTCATTTAGCAGACCCGAATTTCCATACGTCGTCCGCGGTAGCTGTAATCTTCGGCGGCGACGTACACAGTAAAATTATGCGCACCGAGATCATCGCGTATTCTGGGTATCCTACTGCCCAGAATTCTATATTCGGTTAGGTCCTTTCTGGCCCATGTGTCCTTTAAGACACACATACCCCTTACTGGGTACCGAAAAACTTTATGAAGGCACCTCCTTACTGAGGATTAGTTTTAAGACATTATGAATTGTATTGAATTTAATAAAGAATTAGAAAACCATTGAAAAGCTCAACAATTAATGTCTTTACACGCATATTTAGCCATAGATTTAATCACATATTGTTTTGATTTTGAATTTGAATTGTAATTATAAGAAATCTATTTTGCCACATCTCAGAAATTCCTGACCTAGTATGTTGCAACTCCTCAGTATTGCAAGGCTGGCGGCAATGTTGAAGCCAAAAGGCTTGCAATGGTTGGGAATCGCTGGAGGCCTCTCGATATAGTTGTCCGCTGCAAAGCGACACTGTGATGGGAAATCCACCGGTGAACATTTCCATACTAGGGAAGAATGAGTTGATGATTGGCTGGAACGATCAGTCGGCTAACCATCTATCGAATCGCTCCAGGCAATCATCGACATTCAAAATTCTTTCAGGTAATCTTTGGTATATCTTGCTATAATTCTTCTCAATCACTTTTAATATACTCCTTGTATATCAACCTACCTTTTTCTAATAAACTCCACCGTTTATTATTTACTAATTAAATTATCTTGTTTTTATTTCTTTTCGTGGCTACATCTTGTTCGTGAGTTCGCACCGGCAATTCCCTCGTTGCTTCCCCCCCAAACACTAACATTAAAACTTTACACCTAAATTATTAAATCTTCCAGTATACATCACATTCCTAATATTATTAATAATAAAAGCGTGTTAAATTTCGATAGCAAGAAAAGAAGGTCCTGAATGTTCTTAATTATACCATCAAATAGAAAAGAAGGTCCTAAATGTTCTTAATTATACCATCAAAATTTAACACCTGAATGTTCTTAATTATACCATCAAATAGAAAAGAAGGTCCTAAATGTTCTTAATTATACCATCAAAATTTAACACGCTTTTATTATTAATAAAATTAGGAATGTGATATAACTGGAAGATTTAATAATTTAGGTGTAAAGTTTTAATGTTAGAAATATATAATTATGTACAATATGGAATTATTTTGTGGCAGACGAAGAAGCCAAATTATCTTTACAGGTTACAATGAACTTATAAAGTGTTATATTCCTTTACAGTCAATTTATTTTTTACTTTTTAGTTAATTTTATAAACCAATAATAAAAGCTTATTTTTAAAAAAGTTTTTTTTTCTATAATTTTATTTTTTACTTTTTAGTTCGGTTTATCAACAAGAGGCAATAATGTCGCAGCGACATCAATCGGCTGCTAGCAGCAACAGAAACCATAGAATCTTTTACAATAAAGCCGCCTGGTTAATAAAGTTACTTTTGGGATATTGGAATAAAGACTAAACTAAACGATAAATGGGATTTTTGAAATTAAGCTAATTTTTTTATTTACTGTTAGCGAAGCCTGAACGATGATGAAAATTTGCAAAATCCCATCTTAACTGCAGGTTAGTACAATATCAAAAGCAAAATTTCCTGGAATGAAAACTTTCGAATATCTCTACTCGTGCGGCACCTATCGGAATTATTTTTTTGTTAATTTGCGTGGAGGCAGAAAACTAAACGATGATGAAAATTTCAAGATCCTACCTCAACGGGAAGTTCGTTGAAAAACGAATTAATCGACACTGAAAACAGACCTTCGTAATTCTCAAATAAAGCGACTCACGCGCCACCTAGCGGGTCCAATTTTTTTTTAACATTTAGAAAGTAATTAAGTAACACACACGTAAAATATAAGCCAAATCGGTCCATAATTACGATTTTGAGTTTTTATTACCGCTATCTCAGCCCCACCTAGCGGATTTTTTTTTACAAAAATATTTCTTTCCATGGTAGTAATACATGTTACGAATTTCAGCTAAATCGGACCATAAATGCGAATTTTGAAAATATAGCGACCCACGCGCCACCTATCGAATTTTTTTTTTTATAATATTGCATTGTCATCGGGGTTATACATGGGTGCAGACTTTCATATCAATCGGACACCGGGAAGTGTATCAAATTTAGCTTGCAAGATTTGATTACAGACAGCCGTTAGGTGAAACTAAATAAAAGCTTATAATAATAATAAATTAATTAGAACTGCGTTTCAATAATAATTAGCTGTTTCCTTTTTTCTTCAATTTAATAATTCAATATCAGCAGAGCCAACTTTTTATGCATAATTGCTCAAAAGAGTGAAGAAATTAGCCGAATGTTGCATTCTTCAGCGCCATCTGCATATCAATAGACAATGCTCATAAGAATAAAGGAATTCGCCGCGTGGTAAGTAAAGGTACTTTTGGAATACACCATGCGGCGAATTCCAATCTTCTTTCTATGGCAATAGGGAAAAACGACTAAACTTGGGTGATGATTGGATTTTTGCAAATAAAGCAATATTTTAGATTTTTTTTTTGTATAATGCATTGCCAGTAAAACCTGATCGATGGTGAAAATTTCAAAACCCCAGCTCAACGGGGAGTTAGTTCAAAATCGAAAGCAAAATCTCTGTAAATAAAATTTTTCAAATATCTCTACCCATGCGCCACCTATCGGACTTATTTTTTTATTATAGTGCATTGGGGTATAAAACTAAGCGATGATGAAAATTTCAAGATCCCACCTCAACGGGAAGTTCGTTGAAAAACGAATTAATCGACACTGAAAACAGACCTTCGTAATTCTCAAATAAAGCGACTCACGCGCCACCTAGCGGGTCCAATTTTTTTTTAACATTTAGAAATTAATTAAGTAACACACACGTAAAATATCAGCCAAATCGGTCCATAATTACGATTTTGAGTTTTTTTACCGCTATCTCAGCCCCAAAAATATTTCTTTTCATGGTAGTAATACATGTTACGAATTTCAGCTAAATCGGACCATAAATGCGAATTTTGAAAATTAGCGACCCACGCGCCACCTATCTAAATTTTTTTTTTGTAATATTGCATTGTCATCGGGGTTATACATGGGTGCAGAATTTCAGATCAATCGGACACCGGGAAGTATATCAATTTGCAAGATTTGATAACAGACAGCCGTCAGATGAAACTAAATAAAAGCTTATAAAAAAGAATTCAATAGTGGTAGGTGCTGTAATTTTTTTTATTTGCTATGCACTATAAAATTTAAAAAAGATATTTAAGGTTTCTTAGCTTCTGCAATGTACCTAAATGGGAAATAGTGCGAATAAAACGTTTCCCTTCGATTGGAAAAGCTTAACAAATCTGCAAACAATAACGTGCCATTTAGCGGAACCTAAAAGTTTAAGTTTTTCCCCGTCTGCAAAAGTCGATAAATATCCTGAAGTCTTCTTTGTCTGAAATGTTCTCTGGCAGCAGTATGTGCTTTCGTTGGGGTTATAAAGACTGGGGCTTGCCTTGATTGATACACGTAGGCACGCCACTGCTAGGACCTATATAGTTAATTGTTAACTACCGCTGGGTATTTAATGTTCGGCTCACCGGAACTTAGACTTCTTTATTTGTTTTATCATTTGTTTGCCCTTGGTAATGCGCCTCCCGATTTCAATTGAATTACATTTCACCACCTTTATGAATAAAATCTTCCTTAAATTTTCATAAGGAATGTCTCACATTTGCTAAAAATCTAGATAAAAACCGACTTGTAACAAGGTGCAACAGACCGAGAGGACCCCTGAGCGGTAGCAAACAAGTCAACGAGTTCGTTCTCGCCACAGGAAAATAAAATTCAATGTTTTGAAAAAAATTTAATTCACAATTTAGATTTCGGCATGGTTTGTTATTCGAGGCTAAATGTTTTTTCAGTTCCGGTCATGAACTGATAAAAATGATTTCCTAAAAGTTAGGAAACCACCATACAAATTCAACTAAATGAAGGGAACAATATTGCACCAAGGCCGCACTGCCTTAAAAGAAAGAAGTTGTTACTTATACTTAAATTTACTTTTAAGTAGGACTTGTACTTAAATGGTAGTTAAGTAGGCTTAAACTTAAAAAATAAATTATTTTACACAGTTGCTATATTGCCTTCAACGAGAATCGAACTCACAACTTTTCGAATGGTGAACTCAGATGTCTACCATGAAGCTATTAAATACTTACGCTTGACAGCGCGTCGGAAAAAGTGAAAAACCCCACATCGCACTTTTGCAAAACCGCACATTCGACATTTCTGTCAAAAATGAGATTTGCCTACCAGGGCTTCTGGGTACCCGGATCCATTCATTAGTTACAAAAAAATCGGGGTTTGTCAAATAGAATGTCAAAAAAAATGGCATTTGAATTTGACCCACCAACAGTGGCACGTACAAAAGTTTATCAGTTTTCAGTGTCTCCTGTAAAATTTGTGCGGCTACGTATGTGCGGTTTTGCAAAATTGCGATGTTCGGTTTTGCACTTTCTCCGACGCAGCGTCTTATTACACCTTTGTTCTCTTTATGCAATTACACCACTCTTACTCCCGTTGCCACGCCACATAAGGAAATATTGACTTATTTTGAATTTTTAGGATAGTTTTATACTTAATCTATATATATAAAAATGAATGCCCATTTCTCTTGGTCACGACATCACGCCTGAACGGATGGACCGATTTCACTATTTTTTCTTTTATTGTCTTTGCTTTTGCCAGGAGAAGGTTCTATTGGAAGGTAAAGTTTAATAATTTTGTGGAGTCCTGAGATATTGACCAAAATGTGGACCAGGCATGATCCAGAATGTGTTTATACGATATGGGTATCAAATGAAAGGTGCTTATGACAGTTTACACAAGGAGCGGGTTTCAGGTTCACCTGTGAACCCATTTCCCAGATATTGACCATCAGGTGGACCAAGGCTGACCCAACAATATGTTCATTTTGTATAGCTATCAAATCAAAGGTGTTGATGACTATGTCCGCTAAGAATGGATTTTAAGTTCGTCTGAACCCAAGAGAAAACAAGTAAGGAAAGCTGTCTTCGGCTGTGCCGAAGGCTAAATACCTTTCATGAATAAGCGTCACGATTTTCACTGTTTGATCCCCAGTACAGCCTGTGTGAATTTAACTTTAGCTCATACCGAAATTATCGAAGCTATCGATTATATGGGGACGATGTGTTATATTGGTCCAATCTCATTGATTTTTAACATCGACATTCCACATTCTAAAATAGCAACATTTACGAAATTTCACGTTCCTACCGATATAATTACAGGAGTTATCTACCAAAATCCGTTTATCGGAACAATCGATTGTATGGGGGCTATGTGAAATATTTATCCCATTTCAATGATTTTCAACATCGATATTTTACATATAAAAATAGCGATGCTTCCAAAATTTCGCGTTCCTATGTGTTTAATTACAGGACTTATAGCCCAAAATCCGCTTATCGGAATAATCGATTGTATGGGAGCTATGTGAAATATTTATGCCATCTCAATGATTTTCAACATCGATATTTCGCATATAAAAATAGCGATACTTCCAAAATTTCACGTTCCTACCTATATAATTACAGGAGTTATCTACCAAAATCCGTTTATCGGAACAATTGATTGTATGGGGGCTATGTGAAATATTTATCCAATCTCGATAATTTTCAACATCGATATTTCACATATAAAAATAGCAATACGTCCAAAATTTCACGTTCCTACGCGTTTAATTACAGGAGTTATAGCCCAAAATCCGTTTATCGGAATAATCGATTGTATGGGAGCTATGTGAAATATTTATCCCATCTCTATGAGTTTCAACATCGATATTTCACATATAAAAATAGCAATACTTACAAAATTTCACGTTCCTAAGTGTTTAATTACAGGAGTTATAACCCAAAATCCGTTTATCGGAATAATCGATTGAATGGTAGCTATGTGAAATATTTATCCCATCTCTATGATTTTCAGCATCGATATTTCACATATAAAAATAGCATTACTTATAAAATTTCACGTTCCTTCGGGTTTAATTACAGGAGTTATAGCCCAAAATCCGTTTATCGGAATAATCGGTTGTATGGGAGCTATATGTTATATTGGTCCGATCTTGCTGGTTCCGACAAATGATTCCTATATTGGAAAATGGTGGCCGCATACCAAATTTCAGCCAAATATCTCAAAAACTGAGGGACTAGTTTGCGTTCAAACAGACAGACAGACAGACGGACAGACGGACAGACGGACATGGCTAAATCAACTCATCTCGTCATCCTGATCATTTCGGTATACTTATTGATGGGTCTATCTCTTCTTCTTCTCATATTTACAAACATCGGACCAAAGTTATAATACCATTTCATGTTCATGAAAGGTATAATTATTATACAAACGCTTTGTTCATAGAAGTATTTGCCTTATCTTCTTCTTCTTTATATATATAAAAATGTACTCTGTATGACCGCGGCGGCTGTCTAAACGGCTGAACCGATTTCTATTCTGTAAAATTTATTTTCCCGGAATTCTCTGTAGCAGGTTTATAAAAAAACGATTAAAAACCTTTTGTTTTTAAGCCGAAAAATGAAGAAAGCTGAGACGTCTAAATTTCACAATTTTCTATAGGAAATAGGTATAGGTAATCTTCTTCTTCTTTTTCTATATATATAAAAATGAAATGTACTCTGTATGACCGCGGCGGCTGTCTAAACGGCTGAACCGATTTCTATTCTGTAAAATTTACTTTCTTGGACCTTCTCTGTAGCAGGTTTATAAAAAAAAACCGATTAAAAACCTTTTGTTTTTAAGCCGAAAAATGAAGAAAGCTGAGACGTCTAAATTTCACAATTTTTTATAGGAAATAGGTATAGGTAATCTTCTTCTTCTTTTTCTATATATATAAAAATGAAATGTACTCTGTATGACCGCGGCGGCTGTCTAAACGGCTGAACCGATTTCTATTCTGTAAAATTTACTTTCTTGGACCTTCTCTGTAGCAGGTTTATAAAAAAAAAACCGATTAAAAACCTTTTGTTTTTAAGCCGAAAAAATGAAGAAAGCTGAGACGTCTAAATTTCACAATTTTTTATAGGAAATAGGTATAGGTAATCTTCTTCTTCTTTTTCTATATATATAAAAATGAAATGTACTCTGTATGACCGCGGCGGCTGTCTAAACGGCTGAACCGATTTCTATTCTGTAAAATTTACTTTCTTGGACCTTCTCTGTAGCAGGTTTATAAAAAAAACCGATTAAAAACCTTTTGTTTTGTTGCCGAAAAATGAAGAAAGCTGAGACGTCTAAATTTCACAATTTTGTGTAGGAAATAAGTGGCACCACACAAAATGATTTTTTCGAATAAACAAAATATAGGTATAATCGCTAATTATGGAAATGAATTCAACAAAAATTTATTTTGTGCAGAACGAAGTCTGCGGGTTCAGCTAGTATGATATAAAAAGCATTCTCACACATAAAAAGGGGGTTTATCAGAAAAGGGGGCGTGGCACCTCCTGGAAATCGCTATAGAGCTATAGGTTATCAAAACCATAAGTATTGATTATGTGAGGGGGCGTGGCACCTCCCACACAAACTTAATTTCTTTAGGTTGAATATCACTAAATGGGGTTAAGGTGGGGGGGCTGAAAATTAGGATAGAGATATAAGTAGGGAAATCATCGTTACTGTATATTTATACCCCGCATTCACTAAAAAAAATAAAACATTTTTATTAGAATAAGTCACAAAATAATGGCCGAACATGAATTAAATGATAAAACAAGAAAAAAACAAAGAACAACTTTCATTCCTATTTTTCTTTCACCCAGCGAAGTGGGTGAGGGTCCGCTAGTATGTAATAAAATTCTTTGAAAATGACGCGGGCAGAACGTTTTTGGCAGCGACAGCGAAAAAAAGTAAATATGGTTTTAAATTAAGTAAAGTACTGCCTTGATATCACTGCAAAATATGTCTTCAGCATAAGTAAATATTTACTTATTTTGAACTTAAGGACAGTTTTATACTTAATAAACTTGTAAATTGATTGAAAGTAGTAAAAATGTCTTTAATACTGAAATGAGTACATTGATTTAGTCATGGCAAGTAGACATGTTCTTTTAAATTAAGTAGATTTGTCCTTAAAAATAGGAAATTTTTTTTTTTTTTAAGCCAAGTAGTACGTTTCCTCAAATTTAGGACAATTATTTTTATCAGTGTATTAAATATCAGTGCTTTTAAGAAGTGTATTCACCTTTGAATGCAATAAGTATTTGCATTCCAATTCACTGAATAACAATTTTGCATACCTTATTTAAAAAAATGGAATAAAGTCTAATCAAAAATTCTGCAATGCAAGGATAATTATTCTGTGTCTGAGATAAATTTAAGAATATATGAGGAGCTCCAAACCAAAACGCAATAAATTACCACCGAAAATTTTTTGAGATATTGATGGGACTCGACTTCCGCTCCTAAAATCTATGTAACAACACATTTCGATTCACAACAAAACACAGTAACTTCACACACTGCTCCTGAACGAAGAATAGATTGACCTAATATGACGCCAAAATCTGTAAATTCCACATCGTCTGGGACGCTGTCCTCACGACGAATCACTTTCGTTTGAAATCCTAGCTGATCCTTTTTGGAAAATATAATTTTTTTGCATTTTTTTTAGTATGTAACACATTGCACCTAAAGGGTTAATTGGAAAGAAACAACTCAGCTAAAAACTAAAAGTTCCAATTCGTTGATAATGTCATCCAGTTGAAAATACCGTTTGAGTTGAGATCCTAGCGACCATCCTTTTGAGAATATGCACATGTTTTGCATTTTTGTTCATATATTACTACTTTAGTGCAATTTCATGCATTGGGAAAACCCTGCTTTTGCAAAACCGCACCACTCCAGGTGTTGCAAATAAAAATTTGCAAAACCACGTACGCTGCAAAGAATCGGAATATAACTGGTACCGTGCTCTTCCCACCAAAACTTTTATTTGGGATAAAAATATATTCCAAACATCTAGCTTAGTGAGAATTTGTCCCACTATATAACGGTTCTTGCTAAAGTTAACCAGTTTTTTGCCTCTCATGTAAAATTTGGGTGGCAGCACTTACGGGGTTTTCCATTTGTCGGTTACGTCGTTTTGCATAATCACCGACGATATGTATCTATATTTCTAAATTTTCTTTTTTCTGTATGTATACATCAGTTCGTATATATATCATTTTATATACAAAACCCGGTAGGAAAATTATTCAAACATGCATCATGACCGCAAAGCCCGTGTGGCTCAGATCTTCAATCGGTGCTGGGATTTTGAAAGGTATTTGAAAAGATTTAGTTTCCATAGCAACCAAGAAAATCGCAGCTAAAATACGGAATTTGTTCTAAAAGTAGAACTTAACAGCCGATTTTCTTGGTTGCTATGGAAACTAAATCTTTTCAAATACCTTCTAGCTTGAGGTCTATTCGAGGTACTTCAAATCCCAACACCGATTGAAGATCTGAGCTACACGGGCTTTGCGGTCATGATGTATTTTTGAATAATTTTCCTACCGGGATTTTGTATATTAAATGATATATATACGAACTTATGTATACATACAGAAAAAAGAATATTTAGAAATATAGATACATACATATATACTCTTTGACATTATGTAAAACAAATTGTGTAAATTCGAGGTAATGCATGAAACTGAACTAAAGTAGTAATATATGAACAAAAATGCAAAACATGTGCATATTCTCGAAAAGATGGTCGCCAGGATCTCAACTCAAACGGTATTTTCAACTGGATTACATTATCAATGAATTGGAACTTTTAGTTTTTGGCTGAGTTGTTTCTTTCCAATTAATCCTTTAGGTTCAATGTGTTACATACTAAAAAAATGCAAAAAAGTGTATATTTTCCAAAAAGGATCAGCTAGGATTCCAAACCAAAGTGATTCGTCATAAGGACAGCGGCCCAGACGATGTGGAATTTACAGATTTTGGCGTCATTTTAGGTCAACCTATTCTTCGTTCAGGAGCAGTGTGTTCATACGATTTTTATATTTACGAAAGTGCAAACTAAACTATATACAAAACTTTTTATTTTGAAATGACACATAAAAACGGTGAAACACGTAAACTCTACTTTTGGCCGTAGATTATGAGGGTGTCCTCATGTTTTTTATATTACGTAATTTTTGTAAATTTTGCGATTTTTTGCATTATCATTAATTAGTAGTAGTAGTAGTAGTAGTAGTATAAAGTAAAGTTTCTACACTAATAAAAGCATTTTTGGCATTCTAAATTAGACAATAGTAGCATCTTGTTTGTCGAATAAATTACTTACAACAACATTATTTTGTGGTTAGTCGGAGAGCCGACAAAGGGGCGACCTTACCGGAACGAGTAAGAAAATGAAATGCACTTTATATGATAGTTCGTAACGTCAATAATACTTTGTGCATGGGTTGCCTAAGGAAATCCGGCCAAGGGTATTTTTAAATAATTTTTGAAAAGTGCATTTTTTGAGGTCACCTTCACCGAACGAGTAAGAGAATGAAATGTATACTGTAGTAAAGGAAATTTCATTGCGAATCCGATGGAATAGGGTTGCCTTGCAAATTCCGGTCAAGGATTAGGGTTGGCTAGCTTTAAAGTGAGTGCATTCAAAAACATTTTTTTTTTTTTAAATTTTAATACCCTACTTAGTACATTAACTTTACTTTTGAGATATCCGAGAATTTTTTTTGCATTCGATAGAGGACATTCCCATGAGCTTAAACCTAATTTTTTGGGACGATATGTTGTGTTCTGCTGCCGCTATAGCGTTCGGAAAATTATGAAAAAATTACCAAAAAAATTAGCGATATTTTCCTTAAAAATGCAATAAAATTTTTTTTATTAATATTTGGAAAAGAAGTTAAGTAGTTCTTTGAAGCGCTATTTCTTATGAACAAGATTGCATATTTATATTGATAGGTGTCTGTTATAGTTTGAGGTAATTTAGTCGCTCAAAGTGGCACAGCAATAAAAACAAATAAGATTCTGCTGCTCTTGTTTTTGTAGTTGTTTGGGATTTTTTATTTATTTATTTATTTATTTATTCAAGTCTATGAAGTACAAGTTTCTTACAGACTAAAAGCTATGTGTATCATAAAATAAATTACATAAGTAAAACAATCCAGCAACTTAAAAATAGATTACAAAACTGTATTTAATATGTTAACAAGTTCATACTTAGAAATTGAGAAATCAAACGAAACAGAGTTCGAGATCCTGTTAAGTTCATTGATAGCTCGAGCAATGGGAGCGTTACGAGCATAATCAGTTCTAAGAATTTGTTCATAGAAGGGAACAACAGTACGCAGAGACCTTCGCGGGATATTAAAATTAATCCGAGCAAGAAGAGATATACAATCAATGTCGCCACTAATAATACTTATTGAAAAAGAAAGATAATGAAAGAAAAACTCGCCTGGTCTCTAGCGTTTTAAAATTTATTAGAAGTAACCGCGAGTTATAAGTAGGCATCGGCTCCGAGAAGTTTAGTAAGCGTAACGCAAACCTAAGAAATATTTTTTGAACCCTTTCAATTCTATTTATTACGGAAATATATATATGGTATGGTCTCCAAATTATAGCACCATATTCCAAATTTGACCGAACAAAGGCCGTAAAAAGTAATTTAAGGGTATAAAGATCCGAGAATTTCGCACAGTTCCGTCTAATAAAGCCCAAGAGTGAGTACGCTTTAGCGATAATATAGCTTATGTGGCTATTAAAAGTAAAGTTCGCGGTAAAAATTATACCAAGATCCTTCGTTTCTTCCAAAGAATCCAAAACAGAGTCATCAATCATGTAGGTTGAAGGCAGCACATTTTAAGTCTTTGCGTACGTTATTTTGAAGCACTTCTTTATGTTTAGGGGGAGGCGGGAGTTTAAACACCAGACCTGCAGCTTGTCAATATCAGCTTGAACCCTATTAATGTCGTCACGATTTTGAATTACAGAATATATTTTTAGATCGTCAGCATATAATAGGTATTTAGCGAAAGAGAAGCAACTGCTTATGTCATTTATAAATAACACGAACAGCAGTGGGCCTAAAATACTTCCTTGTGGAACGCCCCAACACGCTATAAAAGGTCGAGAGTTAGTGTTATCAACAATGACCACACATTGCCTATTAGATAAATACGATTTTATCCACTTTAAAAAAACAGAGTGAAAACCCAGGTATTCAAGCTTACTAATTAGTACCTTGTGTGATACTTTATCGAAAGCCTTGGAAAAGTCAGTGTATACGCAATCAACTTGAAGACCAAGTTGGAAAGACTCAAAGCAGTATTCACTAAATTCAGTCAAATTAGTAATTGTGGGCCGATTTGGAATAAAGCCATGCTGAAATGATGATATTAAACTTTTGGTTGCAAAATATATTTTCTCTTTTACAATAACTTCAAAAAGCTTCGAGATTGTGGACAGCTTTGAAATCGGACGATAATTACAAACATCATTTTTGTTTCCACTTTTGAAAGTAGGAGTAATGCATGTAATTTTCCAATCTTCCACAAAATAGCCTGAATCCAGAGACATATTAAAAATAAGTGTAATTGGTAAAATTAACGCTGGCGCGCTTTTGAGCAAAAAAACCGAAATTCCACCAATATCAGTTTTCTCTGAAGGCTTAAGACCCAATATTCCGTCTAGAACATCCTCAGATGAAAGTCTAAGAGATCCAAAATTTACAGAAGAAACATTATCTCCAGAACCAGCCACAAATTCAGAGTTACAATCATCCAAATAAAATTAGAGCTAAAAAACTTCGCGAACAAATTTGCTGCATCAGTTAAGTTACTAGCAGATTCGTTCTCCAAGAATATAGCAGATGGAATACCAGAGGTAGATTTTTTTGATTTGATGAAGCTCCAGAATGATTTGGGACTGGCTTTTATACCCGACTCAACATTAAGTATGTAATTCCTATAAAGAAATTTATCTAAACAGTTAAATTCTTTCATGTATTTCTGATATGATGCATAAAATATAGAGCTACCAGTAGCTTTGTACCTTTTAAAAAATTTGTTCCTCAGATTCTTCAATTTTTTCAGGCGACGATTGTACCATGGAAGCTTATAAGTCTTTTTCCTAACAATGGGAACCCATTTTAGACACAATGCGGATAATTTATCTTTCAAGATACGATAACTAGCCGAGACATCAGAGGTAGAAAATAATTCCTCCCAATTAAGCTCAGTTAAACATATGTTTAATTCAGAAAAATTACCGGCTTTAAAATTAAATCGTACGTTTTCGACAGAAGCATTTGATGCAAACTTATAAAACTCAAAATTAATAGTTAGAGGAAGATGATGCAAACTAGATGGTGACAGAGGAAAATGGCTTTCTTCAATAAAAGTGTTTATATTGTCACTTATGAAAACAAGATCAAGAATTCTGCCAAGCCTGTTTACATATTTATTAATTTGCACTACGTTAACACTCAAGATATTGTCTACAAGATAAGACTCATACGACTTACTAATATTTATGGGCATAAGGCCAAAGTTTGTTATAGGAGACCAGCCTACATCACATAAGTTGAAGTCACCTAATACACAAACATGATTATCAGCTACCTTATTTAGAATTAAGGAGATCACATTATCAGTATGTGCATTATAAAAGTAATCCGCGCTATTCGGTGGGATGTATGAAGCAACAATAAACAGTGAGTTTGGCGAAGAAGCACCCTTAATGCTGACACATAGCTGGTCCAATAGCGAATCACAATTATCAAGCGCAACCAAGTGAGATTGGAATTTTCGTTGAACAGCAATGAGAACGCCCCCACCTCTACCACAGCCGGTTTTTAGGGAGTCTCTATCTTTGCGGTAAACGTTATACAAGTTGGAGTCAAAATACTCACTATCAAAGAAGTTAATTGTGAGCCAGGTTTCAACAAACACAATGACATCAAAATCCAAACGAGAACTAAAAAGCCGCACTGCCTCCCCTTTAGTTCGCATGCCAGAAACATTCTGGAAATATACCTTAAGGTCATATGCAGTATTAATATTATTATTATTAGAATTAGCCATGCCGCCTTTAGCACATCTTGTTGGTGTACTGCCATCTACACATTCTGCTGTTGGGTTCGAACTCTCCGTTTGCGATCTCCTCGGTTTCGAAAAAAATTAAATGGTTTAACTTTAACATTTATAGGCCAAATTTTCGCATCGAGAATACTAGGAAACTCGGCAGATAGAACACCCAACCTGAAGTTAACGTGAGTACGATTTTCTGCTGGGTCATCTTTTTTAACCAATGCAAAGCAGGAGAGAGCCCTTTTGTCAATATTTACATGCTTACACACATAATTCTTAATGTCATCAGCAGTAACTTTGGGGTCGAACGATAACAAGTGCACCCACATCATGCGATCAGCAACGCATAATTCAGTGCTTGCATTAGAGCCAACTACAACAACATTGCTATTTCGCTTACTGACCACTTTTGTCCACGCAGTATTGTCTTCTGATTCCCTTTCATCATTTATTTGCTGTTGAGAGAGCACAGCATTATCAGCACCTAGAGCTGACAGGTTATCGGCAGAAGAAACAGCGGTGACAACAGGCACGTTAAGAGAACCACTATTGAGGGTGGGCCTAATGTTTTCGCTTGTACTAGCATCATTGTTGTTGCTTACAGCAATATCAGGCATTGTACTAGTACCTACTTCAACACTAGCATTCTTAGAACCACATTCCTTGTCATTATGCATTTCATTATTATCATTCTTCTTATTATTTCGTTTGTGTTTCTTTTTGTTCTGCACTGTTTTCCACTCGTTTTGTTTACCAACAGCTGCAGTAGGCTTAACAACAATACCCGAAGCAAAGAGAATATACCAACAAGAGCCGTCACTCGTTATAAATGTAAGGAAAAAGATTGATGCCGTTTTCTTTCAGGGTTTCGGTAATTTTGTTTTCCTCAGTTTTGTAAATTCGACAGGTGGTAAATTTTTATTTCCACTCTTGTGTTATTTCAGTTCTCGTCTATTTTCTTTTACACATTTTGTTTTGATTAGACAATAACATATTTATATCGAAATTACCGAAACCCTGAGAGAAAACGGCATCCATCTTGTTCGTTGCTTTCATAGCGAGTGGTGGCTCTTGTTGATATATTCTCTTTGCCCGAAGTAGGCGAAGAAGCGGCAGTTGGAATTTGCGTGGCAGTTGAAGTGCTAGCAGCAGCAGCAGCATCATTAGGCTGCGGCAGATAAGCAGCAGCATTGGCAATGACGTCGACAGAGCCCATGGCACCTGTAGCAGATGGCTGCGTTGACGTAGCAGTGTTGTTGTTGCAGTGATTTACAAAATTCTCAAACTGAGCGAGCAAACGAGATAGAGTTGAATTATTCTCGTCAAGCTTAGAGTGCAAGTTACGAACCTCGGCTTGAAGAGAATCAATTTTTTGCTGTAGGCACTCATAACAGTACATGTCACTTGCACTTGCATTGGTTGTTGTTGTTGTTGCACTGACGAGTTATGCAAAGTCAACGACTCGTCTTGTTGAGGGGGAGCACACAAACCACAGATGTAAATATTTTCACCATTATTTAGGTAATTGAGGTCGGCAGGCAAGTCACCAACAACACAATTTAGATGAAAAATTTCGCGGCATTTTTCGCATTGCACGGAAGTTTGGGCGCGCTCGACCCTATGGCCACAAAAACACGGCATAATAATCCAAATGGTAGGTAAAATAAAGCACAGGAAAATGCCAACAGAGTCAATGTCTCAAACACAATTTTAATTATAATGCGCCATTGAATAAAAATAAATAAAAATAAACGCTCGAATTGCAATTGTGAAAAACTCAGAGCACGGGAAAAACACGTCCGTTCGCCTGCAAAGCAGTTCTAAATTTTTTCTTTGTTGTTGTAAGTTCCATTTCTCCTTTAAGTAGCAATGCTGCTAACAATTGAGCAAAAAACCAAAATCTGGCCAAGGATTTGGGTTCCTAGCTCTAAAATTAGAATATTAGAATTTTTTTTTTTAACTTAAAAATTTCGAAAGAATTAAGGTATTTCGTTGGTCGAGTAAATCAATTGTAATACTTACGAGTTATCCGAACGTCAATGCAGAAACGAGCTTAATATTCCATTCAAAATTTCTGGTCCCCAACAACTCAGATCCAAAGATTTCTTGCAAAGCCTGAAAAACTATTGCTTTAAAGAAGCTTTGGTAAAATTTTTGGCTATTTACTGGGAAAAAGAGAGTTTAGTTATAATAATTCAAAATAAAAAAATATTTTTAACCGTTGAAGATCAGTGCTTTTCTTATAAAGCTGAACAAAATTATATTAAACAAGTAAGGAAAGTTGTCTTCGGCTGTGCCGAAGGCTATATACCTTTCATGAATAAGCGTCACGATTTTCACTGTTCGATCCCCAGTACAGCCTGTTTCAATTTAACTATATTTACTATACACATTACACATCTTTGTTATAATTTAAAAAAAACTTACAAAATAATAGGATCCGAGTTATCGGAACAATCGATTGTATGGAGGCTATATATTATACGTGTTCAATTGTACTGACTTACACTATACACATTACATATGTAGAAAGTACTAAAGGTGCAATATTTTACGTTCCTAACTTTTTAAATGCGGAAGTATTGGCCAAAAAACCTTATATCGGAACAACCGGTTGTATGGGGCTAAATATATGTTATATTTACCCGATCTTCTTGATTTTCCTCTACACACTACATAAATTGAAAGTACTCAAGTTGCAAAATTTTATGTTCCTAACTTTTTAATTGCAGAAGTTTTGGCCAAAAAACCTTATATCTGAACAATCGGTTGTATGGGGGCTATATGTTACATTTGCCCGATCTGGTTGATTTTCACTATATACACTACATAAATAGAAAGTACTCGAGTTGCAAAATTTTACGTTCCTAACTTTTTAATTGCAGAAGTTTTGGCCAAAAAACCTTATATCTGAACAATCGGTTGTATGGGGGCTATATGTTACATTTGCCCGATCTGGTTGATTTTCACTATATACACTACATAAATAGAAAGTACTCGAGTTGCAAAATTTTACGTTCCTAACTTTTTAATTGCAGAAGTTTTGGCCAAAAAACCTTATATCTGAACAATCGGTTGTATGGGGGCTATATGTTACATTTGCCCGATCTTGTTGATTTTCACTATATACACTACATAAATAGAAAGTACTCGAGTTGCAAAATTTTACGTTCCTAACTTTTTAATTGCAGAAGTTTTGGCCAAAAAACCTTATATCTGAACAATCGGTTGTATGGGGGCTATATGTTACATTTGCCCGATCTGGTTGATTTTCACTATATACACTACATAAATAGAAAGTACTCGAGTTGCAAAATTTTACGTTCCTAACTTTTTAATTGCAGAAGTTTTGGCCAAAAAACCTTATATCTGAACAATCGGTTGTATGGGGGCTATATGTTACATTTGCCCGATCTTGTTGATTTTCGCTATATACACTACATAAATAGAATGTACTCGAGTTGCAAAATTTTACGTTCCTAACTTTTTAATTGCAGAAGTTTTGGCCAAAAAACCTTATATCTGAACAATCGGTTGTATGGGGGCTATATGTTACATTTGCCCGATCTTGTTGATTTTCACTATATACACTACATAAATAGAAAGTACTCGAGTTGCAAAATTTTACGTTTCTAACTTTTTAATTGCGGAAGTTTTGGCCAAAAAACCTTATATCTGAACAATCGGTTGTATGGGGGCTATATGTTACATTTGCCCGATCTGGTTGATTTTCACTATATACACTACATAAATAGAAAGTACTCGAGTTGCAAAATTTTACGTTTCTAACTTTTTAATTGCGGAAGTTTTGGCCAAAAAACCTTATATCTGAACAATCGGTTGTATGGGGGCTATATGTTACATTTGCCCGATCTTGTTGATTTTCACTATATACACTACATAAATAGAAAGTACTCGAGTTTCAAAATTTTACGTTCCTAACTTTTAAATTGCAGAAGTTTTGGCCAAAAAACCTTATATCTGAACAATCGGTTGTATGGGGGCTATATGTTACATTTGCCCGATCTGGTTGATTTTCGCTATATACACTACATAAATAGAAAGTACTCGAGTTGCGAAATTTTACGTTTCTAACTTTTTAATTGCGGAAGTTTTGGCCAAAAAACCTTATATCTGAACAATCGGTTGTATGGGGGCTATATGTTATACTGGTCCGATCTTGTCAGTTCCGACAAATGATTCCTATATTACAAAATGGTGGCCACATACAAAATTTCAGCCAGATATCTCAAAAATTGAGGGACTAGTTTGCGTTCAAACAGACAGACGGACAGACGGACAGACGGACAGACGGACATGGCTAAATCAACTCATCTCGTCATCCTGATCATTTCGGTATACTTATTGATGGGTATATCTCTTCTTCTTCTCATATTTACAAACATCGGACCAAAGTTATAATACCATTTCATGTTCATGAAAGGTATAAAAAGTGAAGAAATTGGTTATTTATGCCAGCACGAGGAGGCGGATACAAGGATGGTTTTTCATGCGTCTAAAGCAGCACCAGGATCTAAAATTTTAATAAAGTCCTCTGATACTGATACTGATGATGAAAACTATCACTCTTTTTGCCTCATTAACTAATTTATCTGATGTGTTAGTTGATGAAAAAATGGATACTGTGCAAGAGTTTACCGCCTCTTTATATGGCATAAAGCACTGCACCGGAGTGAATGACGCAAGGCATCAAATATTTCTAAAAAGTTACTCTGCCAAAGAAGACCAGGAGCAGCTCTTAACAAAAATTAAAGGTTTTGACTCTGACACGATACCACCATGCTGGAAATCACTAAAGCAAAAAATATTGAGAACAATTTTCGTTAAATCTATGTGGTTAAATTCAACGGACCCAATATGTGAAAAACTCCAGCCTCAAAGCTGCGGTTGGGTTTTACACAGCTTCCTCAAACCTGTCGGATTCTTTGGTGAACAATCACCCCTACGAGTTGAAGACATTATAGAAGTTACAAACGAGGAAACCAACGACGACTCAAACGTATTTCACCAAGAATCTGACACAGATTAGCATTGAATCCACTTATGTAATTTATATAAACAATGCTGGAAAATATATATGTAAATAAAAAAACATGATTTTTGAATTTGTTCTTGACTTGTTTAGTAAATATTTGGTTTACATCCCAATTTTCAATATCGTAAGTTTATATGTTGCACACATACACTCAGATCCAGTATGCCCCAGCATCACTGGACAACGGATAACTCGTAAGTATTACAATTGATTTACTTGACCAACAAAATACCTTAATTCTTTCGAAATTTTTAAGTTAAAAGTTAGCAGCATTGCTACTTAAAGAAGAAATGGAACTTACAACAACAAAGAAAAATCCCAAATAACTACAAAAACAAGAGCAGCAGAATCTTATTTGTTTTTATTGCTGTGCCACTTTGAGCGACTAAATTACCTCAAACTATAACAGACACCTATATATAAATATTCAATCTTGTTCATAAGAAATAGCGCTTCAAAGAACTACTTAACTTTTTTTCCAAATATTAATAAAAAAAATTTTATTGCATTTTTAAGGAAAATATCGCTAATTTTTTTGGTAATTTTTTCATAATTTTCCGAACGCTATAGCGGCAGCAGAACACAACATATCGTCCCAAAAAATTAGGTTTAAGCTCATGGGAATGTCCTCTATCGAATGCAAAAAAAAATTCTCGGATATCTCAAAAGTAAAGTTAATGTACTAGGGTATTAAAATTTTCCAAAAAAAAAATTTTTTTGAATGCACTCACTTTAAAGCTAGGTAACCCTAATCCTTGACCGGAATTCGGAAGGCAACCCTATTCCATCGGATTCGGAATGAAATTTCCTTTACTAGGGTATACATTTCATTCTCTTACTCGTTCGGTGAAGGTGACCTCAAAAAATGCACTTTTCAAAAATTATTTAAAAATACCCTTGGCCGGATTTCCTTAGGCAACCCATGCACAAAGTATGCAACCCATGCACAAAGTATTATTTACGTTACGAACTATCATATAAAGTGCATTTCATTTTCTTACTCGTTCGGGTAAGGTCGCCCCTTTGTCGGCTCTTAGACTATATCAAATTTGTGAAAATTTGAGAAAATAGCAATTTCTTTTTCTTTAGTAGTATCCCGAATAGCATTTGGAAGATTACTTTTAAATAAATCACCTTACTGAGTCTTTTTGGATCACTTTGAGTGATTCAAAAATAATTGATCACTTGCATGATCAAAATAAGACTCGAAAACGACTCATCCGTATGCTTGAAAAATGATTTATTGAAATTTCAACCACAAAACGTAAAACGATCACGAATTGATCATAATGGGGATGGAAAGGTGATTATGTAAAATTGTTTGGCTTTGCTTTTAACGACATAATTTTTCAAAACAAATCAAGACTTTAAAAATTTCCCTGCAATTTACAAACCTTAATATCAAAATTTATTTGGACAGCTGCAAGCAAAACATTCTGTTCTAGGCATCGTAGTAACAATAATTTAGAAATAAAATAAAACAATCTTCTCTAAAGGATTAATCAATTGCCTGCATAAAGTCCAAAAAACTGGGTTTAGGATTGGCAGTCTTGCATTGGAAATTATTCAACCAACGCCACATTTTGTTGAAGGCGACACCCAATGCGGAATAAAAAGTCCAAAACCCTTTATAAAACAAATCCGCGTAATACCTTCCATTCCAACGGTGGCAACCAGCGGAACTGTACCGCATGCTGCACGGGGAAATTTGGTTCAATGAGCAATACTCTATGCCGCCTGTTTCAGCCCCAAATATCAAATGCCAATCAGAGACAACAAGAGGCCATAGAGATTATTATACCCAGTGTACTAGCACTAGTACAAGGGTATATTAATTTTGTTCACATATCGGTTGTATGTAACGGCACAATATAATCGAGATAGATATAGAGTTCCATATATGAAAGTTCTTAGGATTAAAAGAGGAGTTGATTAAGGCATGTCCGTCCGTCTGTCCGTCCGTGTACACGATACCTTGAGTAAAAATTGAGATATTTGCATGAAATTTTGTACACAGGTTACTTTCTGGCCAAGGTAGGTTGCTACTGAAAATGGACGAAATCGGATGATAACCACGCCCCCTTTTTCGTTATCGAAAATTTCGAAAATCACACAAATTGACTTATCTCGGCAGCTAAAATGGCTAAAATGATATAATTTTATAGGTGAATCCCCCTGGTCATTCTCTTATGATTTTTCCATAAATATTTTAGAGTGGGCCTGGCACCGCCCACTTTTAAGGGAGGCGTTTTCGAAAATTTGACTGGTCGTAACTTTTAAACTGATTACGATAGAACGATGGAATTTGGCACAAAGCATACTAGTATCGTTGGGAGTATACCTGATGAAACTGGATAAAATCGCCCTTCAACCACGCCCACTTTCGATATCGAAAATTTCGAAAATCACACAAATTGACATATCTCGGCAGCTGAAATGGCTAAAATGATATAATTTTATAGGTGAATCCCCCTGGTCATTCTCTTATGATTTTTTCATAATTTTTTTATAGTGGGCGTGGCACCGCCCACTTTTATGGGAGGCGTTTTTGAAAATTTGACTGGTCGTAACTCTTAAACAGATTACGATATAACGATGGAATTTGGCACAAAGCATACTAGTATCGTTGGGTGTATACCTGATGAAAGTGGATAAAATCGCCCTTCAACCACGCCCACTTTCGATATCGAATATTTCGAAAATCACACAAATTGACTTATCTCGGCAGCTGAAATGGCTAAAGTGATATAATTTTATAGGTAAATCCCCTTGATCATTCTCTTATGATTTTTCCATAAATTTTTTATAGTGGGCGTGGCACCGCCCACTTTTAAGGGAGGCGTTTTTGAAAATTTGACTGGTCGTAACTTTTAAACAGATTACGATAGAACGATGGAATTTGGTACAAAGCATACTAGTATCGTTGGGAGTATACCTGATGAAAGTGGATAAAATCGCCCTTCAACCACGCCCACTTTCGATATCGAAAATTTCGAAAATCACATAAATTGACATATCTCAGTAGCTGAAATGGCTAAAATGATATAATTTTATAGGTGAATCCCCCTGGTAATTCTCTTATGATTTTTCCATAAATTTTTTATAGGGGGCGTGGCACCGCCCACTTTTAAGGAAGGCATTTTTGAAAATTTTACTGGTCGTAACTTTTAAACTGATTACGATAGAGCGATGGAATTTGGCAAAAAGCATACTAGTATCGTTGGGAGTATACCTGATGAAAATGGATAAAATCGCCCTCCAACCATGCCCACTTTCGATATCGAAAATTTCGAAAATCACATAAATTGACATAATTCGCTAACGGAAATGGGTAAAGTTATATAATTTTATAGGTGAATCCCCATGGTCATTATATAATGATTTTTTGATAAATTTTCTAAAGTGGGCGTGGCCCCGCTCACTTTTAAGGGAGGCATTTATATACCCAGCGTACTAGTACAGGGGTATTATAATATTGTAAAATAATCAAGATCCATGTATGAAAGTTCTTAGGTTGAAAAGAAGAGTCTATTCAGGCCGTCGGCCGTCTTTGTACATGATAACTTGAGTAAAAATTAAGATATTTGCATGAAATTTTATATACAGGTTACTTTTTGGCCAAGGTAGGTTGCTATTGAAAATGGGCGAAATCGGATGATAACCACGCCCCCTTTTTCGATATCGAAAATTTCGAAAATCATACAAATTAACATAACTTGAATAAAAATTGAGGAATTTGCATGAAATTAGGTATACAGATTACTTTATGGCCAAGGTAGCTTGCTAGAAAATGGGCGAAATCGGATTATAACCACGTCGCTTTTGTCGGTATCGAAAATTTCGAAAATCACATAAACTGACATATATCGGTAGCTGAAATTGATAAAATGATATAATTTCATAGGTGAATCTCTCTTATCATTCTATTATGATTTTCTGTTAAATTTTAAAAAGTGGGCGTGGTACCGCCCACTTTCAAGGGAGGCATTTTTGAAAATTCGACTGGTCGTAACTTTTAAACAAATTATGGTAGAACGATGAAATTTGGCACAAATCATACTAGTACTGTTGGGAATATACGTGATGAAATTGGATAAAATCCCCGTCCAACCGCGGCTACTCTCGATATCGAAAATTTAGAAAATCTTTTAAAAGACTGGTCGTAAGTTTGAAACTGATTACACTGAACCAAAAACGTACATGTTTTTTACATTTCCAATTTTTGCAAATTTTTAACTTCTCCATCGTGGCGAGATGGCGCTTTTGTATGATGTTGTTGGGAATTGCATTAGTAACTATTAGCAAAAAAAAAGTTATTTACATCAAAAAGTAGCTATAACTTTGAAAATAATTTGAATTTCGAAAAACTGGCCCAAACGTATTTTTTTCAATTTAAAACTTTGTCACAAATTGGTCGTAAGTATATTAGAAGTAAGAAATGTATTCACCTATAAGTAATATTTTGAGGGCACACGAACAATGTACATACATATATGTTATACCGTAGCATAAATAAATATTAATTTTATAAACTAACTAATAAATTTATTGAGTTCGTTTTTCCCAAATTATAATACATATATATAGAAAATATATAACTTATAGGTACTACTATTGTCACCGACAGAGAACGAGTTAGTTGATATTTGACCGCACAAGTGAACGCATGTATTCAGTCTCGTCTCATCGTTTAATTTACTAATACAATCATACACACTCATATCCTGTACAATCATACATTTCTTTATATATATATTTACTTAAATAAATAAACTGAATTAAAATATAAGCATAACAGTTCAGAAGAAGGATTCATTCCGCTTACAAAGGGAAAGAAACGCATATCAAAGTAAATAACGCAGCGGAAAGATTCAGTTTCAACCCTTATTTATTCTACGCAGTGGCAAGTGGATACATAAACGTATTTATGTAATACTCGCAACACGCATGGGAACACATAAGTAAAGCGAGCAACATAAACGGAACCGCGAGAAGTATATATGTTAACATGGAACATGTCAACTTTTGCTGATCGCCACTTTGCTTGATCAGCAAACTCCCAGCAAACAGTATAACTCACCAATTTCGCAAATTAACGAGGTACTGTCCCAGCTTGGAAAAAATTAATATTTTTCCGTTTTAGATCTGAAGAGCGGATTTCACCAAATCCCTCTTAAGGAATCCGATAGCGAGTAAACTGCTTTCTCAATAAACAATGGCAAATACGAGTTCACGAGACTGCCATTCGGACTAAAGAATGCCCCTTCAATATTCCAACGGGCCCTAGATGATATTCTTCGCTATCAAATTGGCAAAATTTGCTATGTCTATATCGACGAAATAGTTGTCTTCAGTAAGTCTGAAGAAGAACACACCCTCCACCTGCAAGAAGTTTTCAAAACGCTAGAAGACGCCAACATCAAAATTCAGTTGGACAAATGCCATTTCTTCAGGGACTCCGTAGAGTTCCTAGGATTTATTATATCCTCAAAAGGCATAGCGAAAAATCCCGCAAAGGTAGAAGCAGTCGCGAAAATACCATACCCCCGAAATATCAAAAAACTGCGCTCATTTCTGGGACTATCGGGATACTACCGTCGATTCATAAAAGATAACGCTAAATTAGCAAAACCCCTAACCTTACTCCTAAGAGGGGAAGAGGGCCGGATATCTAAAACCAAGTCTGCCAAAATCGATATAGACTTGAACGATGAGGCAAAAGATGCCTTCAACAAAATAAAAAAACCCTTATATCTGATGACGTCATACTCTCATACCCTGACTTCAGTAAAGAGTTCCATTTAACCACCGATGCCTCAAATTATGCCATCGGTGCAGTCCTTTCCCAAGATCAGAAACCAATTGCCTTCATTTCTCGAACACTCACCAAAACTGAAGAAGCCTATGCTACGAACGAGAAAGAGTTCCTAGCTATAATATGGGCCCTGAACAATTTCAGAAATTACCTATACGGCCCAGCACGAGTCAAGATATTCACAGATCATCAACCGCTAACTTATTTCAATTTTGGAGGAATACAACCACGAACTTCATTATAAACCTGGCACAACTAACGTTGTAGCCGATGCGCTATCTAGGATGCCAGACGAACCCATTATTGTATTTAAAAACCAAATTTTTTTTAAAGATAGCCGAGGTCCCAACATATCAATTTAAAATAGTGTTCCCCACTTACCACAGACACATTTTGGAAGAACCCGATTATACCCCCGAAACTTTAAAAAACCTTCTGAAAAGATACCTTAATCCTTCCGTTGTCAACTGTATTAAAACAGAGGAAAGGATTACGGGAAAAATTCAAGAGATTTACCCATTACACTTTAGCAACTACAAAATTCGATTTACACAAATACAAGTACAAGATATCACAAATAAACATGAACAAGAAGAAATCATTGTAAAAACCCACAAAAGAGCACATCGAAACTGTCGTGAAAATGAAATCCAAATCCTAGAAAATTTCTACTTTCCTTCTATGGCCAAAAAATTAAATAGAATAATTCAACAGTGCTCAATTTGCAAAGAAAACAAATACGACCGTCACCCCTCCAAACCAAAATTAGGCGAAACCCCCATTCCACAATTCCCAGGTCAAATTTTACACATTGATATTTACATTACTGAGCGAAATATCGTCCTTACAGCTATAGACAAATTTTCAAAGTATGCCCAAACAAAAATCCTTAGATCAAGAGCTATAGAACACGTTAAGGAACCTCTCCGTGAACTACTTTTCCAGTTTGGCGTACCAGAATCAGTAGTAATAGATAACGAAACGTCCTTGAATTCAGCTTCCATTCGGTTCCTATTGGAAGATACCCTAAATATACACATCTTTAAAACACCACCTTATTCAAGTTCCAAGCCAATTCGAAAAGGCTAGGGCTGAAAATATAGCCGAATTAAAAGACAAACAAGAAAAAGACCTTGCTTATCACAATAAATCCAGACACCCTATAAAAGCATATAATCCGGGAGATACTATCTATGTAAAAATAAATAAACGTTTAGGGATAAATGACGGACTGGCCAAAATACAGAACGGAGACTTCAGACTGATACACATAATCGACCTCGAAAAGTACGAACGATTTCTCTCGGCCATGCACAAATTTATTTCTTCCAAAAAACCTTATCCTGTACCCTATCCTAAAACATGAACTATCCCAATCCCTCCATATACTAGATACCATTAAACCATTAACAAATTGGAAAAAAAGATCTTTAGATGCTTTAGGAACGGCTTGGAAATTCATAGCCGGAAGCCCAGATCACAATGATCTAGAAATAATAATAAATAATTTGAACAAATTAAACACAAATAATAATGATCAAATAATTGTAAAGGAACTTTTTAACGAGAAAATTAATAATATCACAAGCATTGTAAACAACCTTTTAAACAATATTAGAAAAGATACATATGTAGAAAATGAAACTATTATTAACCTGCAAAATAGGATAAGATTAATAAAAGAGGAATTAATTAATATTAAATACGCCATACAATGGGCAAAGAAAAATATTTTAAACACATTACTGTTAAACAAAAATGAAATTGAATTTGCTTTAGAAAAATTAGAAAATGAGGAAATACCTTTTAAAAATGCCGAAGAAGCATTAGAAATGTCAAATGTAAACGTAATAAGTCAAAATATGACAATTTTTTATATGGTTAAAATACTATTAACTTTTAAGGAAAATTTTCAGAAAATTATTTTAAAACCTGTTTTGAAATTAGATAATAGTATAATAAATATTGAATACGATGTTATATTAAAAGGTAGGAAAGAAATTTATAGAATAGTAAAAACATGTGACAATTATAGGAAAATCGAAATTTGTAAACAAAATCATTTAATTAATATTAGTAACAATACATGCATACCCAGGATAATAAATAGTCTTAATTCAACTTGCACTAGAAGTAATGGCCACCACATCCATCATATAGAAGAAATCAAAACTGGCGTTTTACTCCTTAACGGATTTACAGGAAAAATATATGCTGACGGAGCGCTCATGAATATGACAGGAACGCATGTCATTAATTTCAACAATTCTACCTTAGAAATAAACAACCAAACGTTTAAAACTTTCGATACCATACCATATTCCGCAATCCCCGCAGTCTTGCAACCCGCACCAATAGAAAAAAGTAGAATCGAACTACTTTCTCTCGAAGCCCTGAAAGAGCTACCCATAAATAACATACGGAGAATACAACTTCTTAAAATGGCAACAATTTCCAATAGCTCTCTTTCAATCGGAGCACTTGCCACCACTTTAATCGTTGCAATAATTTTCTTCAAATTTTGGCAAAAATCTAAAAATAGAGTATCCATCTCTGCGAATCTCAATGCTCAGCAGATCCCAGCAATCACTCTTAAGGAGATCAAAAGTAACTCCCCCGAGCAACCGACTTACATAAATTTCAATAACATACTTACCATATTTTTAATAGCGCTCGAGGACGCACGCTTTTTAAGAGGGGAAGTGTTAACATGGAACATGTCAACTTTTGCTGATCGCCACTTTGCTCGATCAGCAAACCAGCGGAAGTGCAGCTTGGGTTACACAATGTTTCCCAAGCTAGACCAGACGCACCGTCAGCAACACGCGCGGCCCAATTCTACAATTCGCGGAAGCAGCAACAAGTGCAGTCCAATTCTACAATTCTCGGAAGCTGCAACAAGTGCAAGTAGGCTAGCTAAGTTAGGTTTAGTGGTAAGCAGAATAATTTGTAAAAGTCAGTTTGGAAAATAAATTGAAATCATACGGTCACAAGACCGGAAAACGGATTTTTTTTATTTAAAATAATTAAAGTCGCGTTATTTTATATACGCTGCGGCGGTGAGGCAACGTTAGAGCTTTCAACACTCTAGCAACGAACGGAGTCGCATAGAAAATACATAACTACCTGTGAAGCGTCCGTTAGAACAATACATATATACATTTTGATTTTTGGGAAAAAAATAAGAAACGTGACTGGCGTCGCTTTCGAGAAAAATCTGCAAGTTGAAACGTGAAAATAAAGTACAGATCAAGCGTGCGGACGTTACTACGATGGTGATGATGAAATTAAACTCTTTAAAAATAAATCAACTTAATAAATTGCTGCAAAGCAACAATATTGTAATGGATGGAAATAAAGCGGCCAAAGTGAATAAGCTTTGTCAAATTTATGCAATCGCAGAGGTCGATTCCGAGGAGTTGGATGAGGAGACCGACAACGGCGATACAACGCAACAACAAATGAATGAGCTACGTCAAGCGCTCATGGAGTTAACGAAAACGGTAGGTGATCTTGCTGCCGTACGTAATGCAGACGGACAAGGTAATTCGGGAAGTATGCATGAGCAACAACAGGTAACGACACAAGGGCAGGTAAACGAAGTACATGTAACGCCACGTCAGGCAACGGCAGCACTGCAACGGCCAGCCAGTGTACATGAAATCAGTTTACTTCTACCAACGTTTGATCGTAGCAGCGCAGTTGAATCTAAAAGGTGTTGCGAAGACCTGGTTAGATTCACAACAAGTGTTCAAGTCATGGATTGAATTCGTGCAAGTTTTAATGAACGATTTCCCGAAGAAAGTTATGTCAGCGCAAGTGCATCGTGAAATGGCACAACGTAAGCGTCAGACACGAGAAACGTTGGAGGAATACTACTACGCAATGCTGTCTCTGGGTAGACAGGGCAACATAGATGAGGAATCCATAAACTCGTACATCATATCCGGGTTAAACGATGCGAACCTATCACGCACACTTCTTGCAATGAGGTTGGATACATGCAATGCTCTTTTACGCTCTCTAGAAGCTATGGCCATTATGCCGACACAAGGTGCGGCCAAAGTAAACGTGTCGTCTGAACCAGCAGCAACGAAAACTGCGTTGGAGAAAAAGCCGATTAAATGCTATAACTGCAACGAGTTAGGCCACATTTCAGCAAAATGTACGCAGCCACAGCGAAAGTCGAGATGCAGTAAATGTAACAAGGTTGGTCATGAAGCCAAATTGTGCAAGAACGAGAAATCAACAGTAGCTAAAGTGCAAAGTATTGCGGAGGGTGAACCAAATCCTGCCGTTAAAGTGGTCGACTGGAATGGCAAAAGTTACAATGCCTTCATCGACACCGGGAGCGACGTGTCACTTATTGCTGCATCCAAGGTTCCACCGGACGAGAAAAGAACAATATCGATAAAGCGGCTTACGGGGTTCGGAGGTGCGGTTATAAGCAGTGAAGAGGCAATCAACGTGAAAATCAACATCGATGGAACCACGATCTTGGCCACATGTCAGATCGTTCCAGATAAGTTCATGATATACGATTTGCTTATTGATAGAGATGTACTTTGCCAAAATGATTTCAGGTTAACCATCGATGCATGGGTGATGCAGGTCCATAGGAAATCTGAACACGCATACAACATCAACAACGATTTGCCGGAAGAGGTGGTAACTAAAGTGAACGATCTACTAATCAGGATTTGGCTAAACTTGGCAGATGCAAAACAACAGAGATGGACATTGCCATCTCAACGGAGCAACCAGTAGTGGGTAAACGTTACCAAGTACCCCTATCTCAACGTCCTACATTGTCAAGAATTGTCGACAACTTATTGAAGCACGGCATTATACGATACAGTTCATCGCCACACGCGGCACCAGTGATTCTCGTGCAAAAGGCAAACGGAGAAGACCGCATGTGCGTCGACTACAGAGCGCTCAACTCAGTCACGGTCAAAAAGCACTTTCCGATGCCAGTGGTAGAAGAGCAGCTATCAAAGTTAGTCGGTAACACGTTCTTCACGTCTCTCGACATAACATCTGGGTATTACCAAATGCTTGAGCATAATGTTATGCCATTTGGGTTGCGGAATGCTCCGATGGTGTTCCAGAAGATGATAATCAAGCTAATACGAAGCTTGAAGCACCGCAACCATATCATCAGCTACGTGGATGAGGTGGTTATCGCCACGAAATCCGTTGACGAAAGTATCGAAGTACTAACCGAATTATTGGAAGCGGTCAGAGTATCAGGGCTTACGTTGAGGCCGTCAAAGTGCTCCTTCTTAGCAACCACAATCAAGTTTTTGGATCACGTTGTCGATGCGAAGGGTATTCGACCTGGCGACGAAAAGATTAAATGCATCATTGAGTTCCCACAACCACGTACGCCAACAAAAGTAAGGCAGTTTTCGGGACTGACCGGGTTTTTCCGTAAGTTCGTCGAAGGCTACGGTATAATTGCGAAACCTTTGGCCTCATTACTACGAAAGGGTATAAAGTTCGAATGAAACTGTAACCATGAGAAGGCGTTCCGGAAGCTGAAAGAGTCGCTTACTACGCAACCAGTATTGGTGATGTTTGATGTAACCAAGCACCACGAAGTGCATGGGTGTAAAAGTAGGTCGCCTCCCAGTTGGTGCACCCTGGGTAACGCTAAATGACCTACATAGCCTGCACGGTTAGTTTAGTTTCTTGTATTGCCGGATCTACGAGAACGGTACCAGTACTTGTGCTGTACCCATCGCGCCGAAACGACCCGGGCCGTTTTCTTATATCGACCCGGCCAAGAGCAATACACTCGAGGTGACCCTGTCTGACATTTAGGCAGGGCTACACCTCGTTACAACAACAAGTGCATACGGATGCCAGCGCGATCGGTGTAGCGGGTGTGATGCTGCAGCAGGAAGGAGACGACTGGAAGGCAGTCCAATACTACAGCCGGCAGTGTAGCTCTGTCGAAGCGCAATATCCGAGTCACGAGTTGGAGGTAATCGCTATTGTTGAGGCTCTCGAGAGGTTCCGGGTATATCTACTGGGGACTCACTTTGTAGTCCGAACGGACTGTAATGCTGTCGCGACTACAAAAGCTAACACAGCACTGCGTGCACGCGTAGCAAAGTGTTGGCTCCGATTGCAGGAGTTTGATTTTGATTGTGTGCATCGAGCAGGTAGCTAAATGCAACCTGTGGAGAGCCTAACCAGGGCACCAGTAGAACCACCATCTCAACTTGACACTGTAGCAGAACGCATATTGCAAGTAAGCCGAGTCATGAAACCCGACGACTGGGTATACGCCATGCAAACACAAGACGCAAAACTACGTCAAATATGTGAAGTTCTAAAAGGTACCGGGAAAGTGGATGAGCCAATAGCCAAGCAAATGAGTGAAGACTATGAAATACGAAACGACCGTCTATTCCGTAAGGTAGGAAACGAATACAAGCTGGTGGTACCGCGAGCAGTTAGGTGGCGCATAACGAAAGCTGGTCATGACGATGCTGGACACTTCGCACTCGAGAAGACACTCAATCGCATTTCAAAGCACTTCTGGTTTGAACGCATGCGGCGATACCTGAAGTCGTACATATCGTCATGTGAGGAGTGCTGCTTGAACAAGGTCAAGGGAGGGCGCAAAGAAAGCCAACTGCACGTCATGGATGTATTGCCGATTCCATTTAGGCACATCTATATAGATCACGTGGGACCGTTTCCCAAAAGCAAGTCTGGGTTCGTATACGTGCTCGTTATCGTATGTGGATTCAGTAAATACGTTGTATTTAAGCCAGTCAGAAACACCAAGACTGAACCGGTTATTAAGGCGCTAGACGAAATGATGATCATCTTTCGGCAACCTCTGAAAATTACATCCGACCGAGGAACGGCATTCGCGTCGGCGAAATTCCAAGAATTTATTGAGAAGCGGGGCATTCAGCACATCAAAACTGCAGTTAGAACACCCAGGGCCAATGGTCAGGCCGAAAGATGTAACAAGACTTTAATTCACGCACTAAAATGCCTGGTCGCCGAAAGTAAGAGCTGGGACGCATCTTTAATAACAATTCAGTGGAGTTTGAATTCGCTCGCTATACCCCAAATGAATTGGTATTTTATTATAACCCAAGAGATGTCACGTATAACCGATTGGTGCAAGCAATTTACGACGATGTAACCGACATATCAGACATCGATCTGAAGCGTGGCGATGCAGCTAACAGAATTACGACCGAACGAGAAAAATGGAAGATAAGATATGACAAGAAACACCAGGCGCCAACCAATTATGAAGTAGGCGACTTGGTAGCTGTCGACCATGTTCCAACGGCGACCGGCGAATCTCACAAACTGGACCCAGCTTATAAAGGTCCGTACATGACAACAAAAGTACTAGATTACGACCGGTATATTGTCGAGGATTTGCCGGATGTCACAGTCACACAGCGGCGATACTCTTACGTAATGCCAGCAGATCATTTGAAGCCATGGTGCATATCGAAACCAGAATTGGAAAATGATGATGTAAGCGAAGAATCGTCCTACGAGGACGAAGAGCCAGGAAAGGCCGAGCTGTCACCTACAGAGAACGAGTTAGTTGATATTTGACCGCACAAGTGAACGCACGTATTCAGTCTCGTCTCATCGTTTAATTTACTAATACAATCATACACACGCATATCCTGTACAATCATACATTTCTTTGTATATATATTTACTTAAATAAATAAACTTAATTAAAATATAAGCATAACACTATGGTTTCTATACACTGGGTATTTAATGTTCGGCTTACCCGAAATTAGACTTCCTTACTTGTTAGAGAGCATTTTGCAAATTTTATCACTTAGATTTAAATTTTTTTCATTGCAAATCGCTAGCTTTGTGATTTAAGGTAACGAAATGTACATTGTTATAGCTTTTCAATACAGTGTTAATCAGATACCACACTATTGTAAATTTAATATTCAAAACCACTAACATGAATTGAATAAAATATGTACAGGTGTGTAATCTTATATAAAAAAAACTTGTTTACTCGTTGAAATTGTACATAAGAAGAGTAGCTAGAAAGTATTTGAAAATATCATAAAATGATTACAAAAAGACTCGAAAATGCTTGCAAATACGACTGAAAAATGACTAGAAAACGACTCCGAAATGATTGTTGCAAGAGGCGAAAAATAGTCAAAACTGATCATAAAATGACTAGAAAACGACTCGCAAATGATTGTTGCAAGAGTCGAAAAAGACTCAAAACTGATCATAAAATGACTAGAAAACGACTATCAATAAGAGTCGCGGACCGGGTACATTTTTCTACCGACAAACATGTCTTTTATGATCAGAAAGTGAGCTCATTTATAATTTTTTTAATCGCGTAGCAGACTCGAAAAAGACTCGAATATGATCAAAAATTTCATAAAATGCTGGGTGGGTAGTTTCTATTTATTTAGTTGTTTTGTTTAAATCCTCAAAATTAAAGCAAATACACGTTTACTAAAATGTTGTTTTCTTTCAAGCTAGTTTTTTTGAAGTTTTTAAAAATTTATTTTTTCTTGACTGACAATTGCTTCTCTGATCTAACTTACTCCACAAAAAAAGCTAGAGCAGAAATTCGTGATCTGCACCCAGTTTCTGTAACTTTTTAACGAAATTCGTTATTGTCGTTAACATCTATTTTGACAAATTTTGTACAGAAAATTGTGTCAAAATTATCGATTTTTATGTAACGAACTTCGTTAAAAAGTTACAGAAACGACGTGCTGGATTACTTTAGTTTTGTTTTGAGGGTACTCATGAAACAAAAGATAGAGCAACATGGAGCAAGAAAAGTGTTCATTAAACACAATTTTGTGAAATATCTCAAGCTGGCGTAAGCTAGAGCAGCTCAATAAACAAACCTTATAAGCTCATTGTAACCTTTAACGATAATTAGGCTTCTTCGTCTGCGACAAAATAATTCTATTATTATTAAATCTTCCAGTTTATATGACAGTCCCAATCCGAAATAGGAGATGAAGTCCTGAGGAAATTTGCTGAAAATCCCAGAAAATTGTTTTTGTAAAACGCGAAATCAATGGTTAAAATTAATTTGATTCATTTCATATACTAACGATGTCTCTCTATTTTGAGAAACCAAAAAATTATACTATTAAAGTACCTATCTCTCAATATTCTTGTCAACAAATATGTCCTACTTTTTTTCAAAAAAATTTCCTCGTTTTTTCATTGATTTTTGAGAAGTTGTCCTCGAAAAAAGACCTAAACAAATTTCTGGCTACGCCCATGTACCGATATATGTCAATTTATGTGATTTCCGATTTCGCCCAATTTCAATAGCACCTACCTTGGCCAAAAAGTAACCTGTATACCAAATTCCATGCAAATATCTCATTAAGCATTAAGTTTGATATGAGCCCTCTCGCCATCCTGTCTGCAATGAAATACTATATTTGAGCAATAAGACAAAATTTGGCTTCTTTCCGAGTGTTAATAAAGCAAACCTAAAAATTTTGCTAAATTTTGTGTTATTTCTTATTTGAATGGGTAATAACACACCTCGTATAATCTTGCAACTAAATTTTTTGTTTCTGTTTTTAAAAAAGGATATTTACCTGAATAACCTAGAACTAAAGTTTCAAGTTGTTAGTTATGATTCTTGTGAAATTATTTTGCCATTCGGGAGTTTTTTTGGATCCGGTAGATAGGTGGTTTTGCGTAGGCATCGACGATATTTTTGTATTACTTGCATACCTTTTCATGTCTACTTGTAGGAGAGTCAGGTAAACAAAAAAGCATATGGGCATATGAGTCACTTCCGTATTTAGTCTATTTTTTATCTTCCTCGTCTGAAATTAAAATCGTTCTGACTCCAGAGTTGTCTAGATATGTTTTTTTTATTAGGTTTTCCTCAAAGTTTGAATAACTGGGTTCAGAAGAGATGGTATCAGAGAAACTTTTAAATATTACACGGATTCGCCTTGGCTAAGTACCTACAAAGCTACCATTTATTGTAGACTATCTTATCATACAATCGCACATACTTACTTATACGATTTTTATTTTTTTTTATTGAAATGTGACTCTGTGACTGCTAGTTTCTTGGGTCAAGTGTTTGCATTCAACATTAATTTCAAACTTGGAACAGAACATAGTCAAATGATATTTTGCGATTTTATTAACATTTTTTTTTTAAATTACATACACTAAATTACTACCACTAAATTACTACCACTTTTAATGTTAAAGTCTAAACAGTTTAAAAAGTTCTCCGAAAGATTTATGGTCCTTCCCGTGATGCCAACGGCGAGTATCGAATTGGAGAGACCACGTCCAACGAATTAAAGCCCAAATGATGTGCTTGTCATTCAAATCAGCATTCCATATGACTTGAATTTTTTGAACTGAGCCACTTACAATTTTTTCGACGGCCATGCATTTTAATGAAAGTTGGTAGTATGGCTCACAACGATTAAACAAAAATACGTATCCAACCTTGGCTTGCGTCATTTATTGACGCTTATCCGCCTAGGCAATTTTGGCCGTTTCGTATCAAAACACGCCGGTCATTCCTTTTTAGCGATAACTGGTGCCAATTGGAAACTCCAAGGGAGTTCAAGTCATCCTCCACTTGTTGTTTCCGTCTCAGTCGAGGCCTCCCCCTTCCTCTGCTGCCGAATTCGGGTGTCGATAGTAAAACCTTTTGTGCTGGAGCTTCTTTTTCCATTCGCATAACATGTCCTAACCAACGGAGCCTTTGGGCTTTAATCCGCTGGATTATGGTCAGGTCTGCGTAAACCTCGTACAGCTCATCGTTAAATTTCCTTCGATACTCGCGTTGGCATCACGGGAAGGACCATAGATCTTCCGGAGAACTTTTCTCTCAAATACTCCAAGGGCCATCTCATCTTCTCTTGACACTGTCCATGATTCCGAGCCGTACATCAGGACTGGTATGATGAGAGACTTATAGAGCGTGATCTTTGTTTGTCGACAGAGGACTTTACTTCTCAATTGCCTACTTAGTCCAAAGTAACACTTGTTGGCAAGAGTAATTCTGGTTCCCAAATAGACGAAGTGCCTCACCATTTCAAATTTGTAGCTATCAACGGTGACTTGGCTGCCAAGGCGCAGGTGCGCCGATCCTTTCTTTGATGACAGCAGATACTTCCAGAGAAAGAAGCCCCTACGGCGCGGTTGTTAAGGCCAATGATATCAATATCGGGCATACGCCAGCAATTGCACGCTCTTGTAAAAGATTGTACCATTGCGGTTTAGCTCTGCTACTCGAATTATGCATCAGGTTGAAGAAATCGCACGAAAGGGAGTCGCCCTGTCTGAAGCCTCGTTTGGTTTCAAATGGCTCATAGAGGTCCTTCCCGATTCTGACGGAGCTGTTGGTATTGCTCAACGTCATTTGGCAAAGCCGTATAAGCTTTGCAGGGAAGTCAAATTCAGACATGGCGGCATACAGGCAACTCCTTTTTGCGCTGTCAAAAGCGGCTTTGAAATCGATAAAGAGACACACCATCTCTCGTCGGTTCTTGTATCATGGGTCTTCTCCAGGATTTGGCGTATCGTGAAAATCTGGTCGATGGTAGACTTACCAGGTCTAAAGCCACACTGATAAGGTCCAATCAGTTTGTCTACGATGGGCTTCAGCCTTTCACACAACACGCTAGAAAGAACCTTATATGCAATATTAAGAAGACTAATTCCGCGGTAGTTGGTGCGGTTAGCGGGATCGCCTTTCTTGTGGATTGGGCAAAGCACACTTAAATTCCAATCCGGAGGCATGCATTCGTCTGACCATATTCTGCATAAGAGCTGATGCATGCTTTTTACCAGCTCTTCGCCTCCGTGTTTGAACAGCTCGGCGGGAGGTCCGTCTTTTCCAGGCGTATTGTTGTTTTTGAGCCGGGATATAGCTATCCTCACTACATCATAGTCAGGTGGTGGGACGACTTTTCCATCGTCAGGGATTGGGGTATCGGGTTCGACGTCTCCCTCGCAATTTAGCAGTGAGGAGAAGTGCTCCCTCCATAATTTAAGTACACCCTGTACGTCGGTTACCAGGTCGCCATTACTGTCCTTACAGGTCCCCGGTCTTAAAACCTTCCGTCATCCGCCGGATCTTTTCAGAGAATTTTCGGGCATCATTCCTGTCAGCCAGCATCTCAAGCTCCTCACACTCACGCCTTTCTGCCTCACGTTTCTTTTTTCTGAAAAGGCGCCTCTCTCCCTTCTTCGCCTCACGATATCGTTGCCATACACTGAGGGTTGCGCCCGTTCGCAACGTCTCCCTGTAGGCAGCGCCCTTTTTATCCGAGGCAGTGCTACATTCCTCTTCGTACCAATTGTTCTTTCGGGCTCGCTGGAACCCTATAGTGTCCTCAGCGGCGGTACGCAATGAGTGAGAGATGTGCTCCAATTTCCCGATTACATCGTTATGTCGAAGATTGCTCTCCGATAGCAGGTGTGAGAGTCGAGTGGAAAAATTATCAGCTGTCTGTGTTTTGCGCAGCTTCTCGACGTCAAACTTTCCTTCCGTTACTGTGCGTACTTTCTTCTCTGTACTTTCAGAGGCGTGTGCGTATCTTGGCTGCAACAAGATAATGGTCCGAGTCGATATTGGGACCACGTAGGGTACGCGCATCCAGAACGGTGGAGCTGTGTCTGCCGTCGATCATGACATGATCAATCTGGTTTCTAGTTCTTTGGTCAGTGGACAGCCATGTGGCTTGGTGTATTCGCTTATGCTGGAACCTGGTACTACTGATGACCATATTGCGAACAGCGGCGAAGTCAATCAACCTAATGCCGTTGAGGGATGTTATATCGTGGAGACCAACTCCAACTGGCATTAAAGTTGCCTAGCACGATTTTGATATCATGTTGGGGGCAGCGATCATAGGTCTGCCCAAGTTTATCCTAGAAGGAGTCCATCTCTGTGTCGTCCTTCTCCTCAGTCGGCGCATAGGCGCAGATAAAAGTTATGTTGAAAAACCTCGCCTTGATGCGGATCGCAGCAAGACGCTCGTCCACAGGGGTGAACGCTAGTACTTGGCGGCGAAGTCTCTTTTCCACCACAACTAGTTCACAACGCGATTTGCTACGTGTCTGGACACTATAGTATACGTCACAAGGTCCGATGGTCATCTTTCCTTGTCCCGTCTATCGCATTTCCTGCAGGGCGGTGATGTCAGCCTTTGCGTTAGCGAGGACATCAAACAGTCGGGCAGCGGTACCTTCCCTGGAAAGGGCCGGACATTCTAGGTACATGCCCTAATATCCTTCTCATATTAAGGACTCGTTTTGCCGGGTCAAAGGGGGTTCTCATCCGAGGCTTTGCTTTACTAGTTTTCATTGGATTTCAGTTTTTACGTGGCGGGTCCCAAACCCAGCGCACAACCCGTCTCCGGTGTTTTGAAAAAAAATATTCACACATTTATATAGCGAGCCGCTTGCTACAAGACAGAAACCCGCTTGCAGCCGAACCACGTGGTGAACAGAAGCTGCGAAAAAGACCTCGGTGAGCCCTTAAACCAAATATGCCAGAGTGGCCTCACCGGGGCTCCCTCTCTTTCTGCCGCGAGCATAAATAGTTCACGTTGCCCAGAGGGCACGAACAAGGACGCAAGAGTCGGGATTGAGCAAAACAAAAAAACGTATATAACAATTTTTCGAAATTCGAATTATTTTCAAAGTTATATCTATCAACACTTTTCGAAATTCCTCACTTTTTGATGATTTTCTCACGATTGGTCAAACCGATTTTGTTAATTTTTTAAATATATATAAAAGATGGTATCTTCTACCAAACGACGATTCTAATTTTTGCAAACAAATTTTTTTGCAAACATTTTTCGCAATTTTTAACTCCTCCTTTTGTATGATATTGTTGGGCATTCTATTAGTAACTATTAGCAAAAAAAAATGTTTGTCACTTAACAAAATACTATATGTTAGAAGGAGACAACGTGATTGAAAAACGCTCCAATTTAGGTTTTGGTGTAGCGCAGTAGGGGGCAATTGGTCCGTGCCTAGGACATACAATTTTAAACGTAAATAGAATTTTCCATGTACTTGGACCAAATTTTGGTCTACTTACAAGCTTCTACAGTGTAGTTTGTGAAATCGTAAGTCTACTCCGAATTCCTACAGGGTGTGTTCTATCACGTACACACACTGTAGTACTTGTTCGAACCAGGAATTTGCCGAACATTTGAATTCGTATTCGCAAATGCAAAATGGCTGGAATAATTGCCATCCGGGCATGTTGAGCAATTTTTTAAATACTGATTAGGGAGACGTTTCGTCATTGATAGCATGTCATCGGGGTCAAACATGTCAAAGCCAATAGTTATTTTAAGTCATGTACTACGTGATCGAATCGAAAGCCGAAGAAAAAACAAAAGTCCCCACTTTTTACTATATTATTTCTTTTTGATCGCGGAGTTGGAATATTCGAAATCCAATATTCGTAAATATCTGAAGCTCCTTGCTTGCACATTTACATACCACTGTGATTACTCGTTGCTCCTTTGCCACCTGTTGCTTGCCTTGCAATACGCGACAATGAAAGTAATAGAATTTCAGCAAATTCAATTTAAAAAAAATCATGATTTTTCATATACCACTAGTTTACAGCCAAAAAATACCAGGACATTTATGCATATGGGTGAATTGGCACTGATACGCCGAGCACAAAATATATATTTATAAAATTTTTTGTATGGGCAGGTTTTCGAGATATCGGTAATTTTGTGTTTTTTCAGGTATCACTTCATTCAAAAATTATTTTCGGCAATGATAAAAAAGCGATGGACGCAAGCGATACCTGGTTCGAAAGGAAATTAAAATACGATTCCAACGACGTATAAAATGTAGGGGTGGGTCAAACGATCGCTGAGCAATAGCTGGCCAAAGTCGAAATTTTTTCGAATTTTTACGATTTTTGAGAAGTTGTAAAAATCAGGAACTTTTTATATTTTCTAAAATTAGTGTGTATAATTGCAAACACTTTAAGCGTAATATTACCAAGATCTAGGAAAAACTGTATTTTTGGCGATTTTTTTTGTAATTTCAACATCTCTACTTTTATACAACTGTTATAATGTCGAAAGAGTAAGACGTGTTTTGAGGTGCGCTCTAGCAATTGTATTTTCTCTCTGTGAATCATTCGTTTCGCTAAGTAAATTTTCTGCAAAATATATTTCCAAAAAATACTGAACCGCTGTGCATCTTTCGATTTGTGAATCTGCTCCTGATACCTACAAAATTTCCAGCTGTAATTGAAATCACCAGCTTGTTTTTGCGTACATACATACATATATACATAAGCAAAACTAAAATGAACACGAGAAGAGGCAATCAACTCACGACCCCCGTTACTCCGTCATCTGCAGTCTCGGTCGATATGAACAAGAGGTTGGAAGAATTAAGAGTATCCATCATCGATCATTTGACTACCGTAATGCTAAAATCCGAAGAGAGGCTAATGGAGAGAATAGGTGAGTTGGCGGCTGAAACGGCAAATATTAGGTTGTCCATGGTTGCGCTTGAAAAGAGAATATCTGCAGTTGAGAGCTCATCCGTTGAAGTTCGCACTCTTTCTAATGAGCTTATTGCTACTCAAGCTCGGCTTACCACTCTTGAAAGTAGTGCCGTCTCTACTGATGTCATCATAAATGGCATACCTCAAGCTGCGGATGAGTGTTTGCCTGACATTTTCTCTAAGCTTTGTGCTGCAGTGCAACACAACCCACCACCTTTACGTGATATTTTTCGGCTGAGAAATTCAAATGGCAATGTGAGAGCTAACAAAGATGCCAGCCCTGTTGTCTTAAAACTGCATTCTGAGCATGATCGAAATCAGCTCTTAAAATCTATAGCTGTGTATCGGAAAACAAAAAAGAGGTCGTTGTGTCTCGCTGATGTTGATCTACCTGGCTATGGAAATATTTATGCTCACGAGAGTCTGCCAAAAACCTTACGTGACGTCATGTCGTTTGCCGCGGAGCTTAGGCGAAAGAAGCAGCTGGCGTCTGCGTTCTCTCTTCGTGGTAAAATCTACGTGCGAGTAAAATCGAATGAAGAGCCCAAAACTGTTGTTACCAGATCTGAGATCAATGCTCTTATTAGCACCTAAACATTAACTAATCTAAGTATATTTGTATGTGAAATGTTCGCTGTGCACTTTTGCATGCAAAGTATAGATGTTAGATTACTAATTAAGTGGTTTATAATGTATTCTTCTCCCTTATTATTTTCAACTATGCTAATTTATGGCTTACCATGTTATTATCACTCTTGCTCTTACTCTACTCTACTTTCCTGTATACTTCGACTTCTTGTTATTGTATTTCTAAGCTTAACTAACTTTTATTATGACTTTGCTGTTTTTTTCATATTTGTTATTCTTTCTTCATACTCTCTGCTGCTCATTTTTCTACCTATGTTGGTTACATGCATACAATTATGTTTTTTCGTCATATATGTGTCTATGCACTTTGTAGTTGTCGCCTTTAAAGCTCGTCATGGGTGATCTAAACCCCTGTAGGAAATCAGTCTCCAGCAAAGGCGAAAACCATAAAGTATTGATAAATATTTTTTGCAAGCGACAAAAGGGGCTTAATATAGTGCATTTTAACGCCCGTAGCCTTAGCAGTGACAAGTTGGACTACGTTCGGTATATCTTTGAGGAATCGGCTGTTGATGTCATATGTGTCTCAGAGACCTGGTTTACTCCTAATATCTCTGATCAGTACTATAACATTCCAAGTTACAATCTAATAAGGCATGACCGACTTAACAAGAGAGGTGGCGGTGTTGCAATTTATTGCAGATCGACACTGAAAGTCAAAATTCTAGCATTATCCGCCAACACTGATACCGAATTTATCATTGCTGAAGTCGGTGACAATGTAACTAAAGTTCTCGTATCGTGTGTGTATAACCCTCATAGATGTTTTGTGTTGGATTCATTTTTTTCAGAGTTGTCTATTTTTTTAATCGACTATGAAAGATTTATAATATGTGGTGACTTCAATGTAAATATACTTTTGAATGACTCTTGTTCCGCTAGGTTGTTGGATCATGTTTCCACGGCAGGTCTTGATATAGTTAACAAGTGCATCCCTACAAGATTCGCCAGCAATGCCAGCCCTAGCCTTTTGGATCTATTTATAACGTCTAGTTTGCACCATGTTCTTAAATTTGAGCAAATGTACTTTGTTACTGATCATGATTTAATTTTTTGTTCGTTAGATGTTGTCCTAAATCGTCCTGCTGATAGTGGTGCATTTATGTATCGTGATTTCAAGTCAATAAATGTTGAAAACTTGTTTGCTGATCTGTCTAATGTTAGTTGGAGTGACTGCTGGTACGATCATAGCGTTGATGAAAAACTTAGTTTCTTAAATAATACCTTGGCAAGAATGTCAGATGACCATATCCCTGTTCGCACAGTTCGTTCTTTAAACATATCTTGTCCTTGGTACAGTAGTGAAGTCAGATCTGCAATAAGAGCTCGTAATAGATTGTATGCAAAATGGAGAAGAGTCAATACCGCGTCTGCCTGGTCAGACTACCGAATTGCACGAAACAAATCTTGTTCAATTACCAGAAATGCAAAACGGCTTTACTTTAGGTCTATGTTGAATCCGGCTTTGGAATCGAAAGTTTTGTGGCGAAATCTAAAAAAATTGAGCGTTCATGGGAAACATAAGTCTGAGTGTGAATTAGATCCTAACACTTTAAATGAGTATTTTAGTGCTAGCCAAAATAGCAGCAGTCCTCCTGCTGCAAACTTTTTAAGCAACTTGGCCGTAAATGCAAACTTTGATTTCATAGGAGTTACGGAGGCTGATGTTTTAAAGAGTCTTATGAGTATTAAGTCAAAAGCTATTGGTGAAGATGGAATTTCGTTGAAATTTGTGAAGCTCGTATTGCCTTATATCTTGGGAACCCTTACACATATTGTGAATCATTGCTTGACAACTTCGTGTTTCCCTAAAGAGTGGAAAAAAGCGTTAATTATTCCTACCGCCAAAAACAACATGCCTACCACCCCCAATGATTATAGACCGATTAGCATTTTACCAGCCTTTTCCAAAGTTTGTGAGTCCATAATGGCGATGCAAATATCTCAACATATCCATCAAAACAACCTATTATCACCTTTCCAGTCTGGATTTAGGCCTAAGCATAGCTGCTCTACAGCCATGCTGAAAATACTTGATGATATAAGGATACAATTTGACAATGGTGACTTAACTCTTCTTTGTCTCCTAGACTTTTCTAAGGCCTTTGACCTTGTGAATCATAGTTTGCTCTGTGATAAGCTCAAGCACATGTATGGTTTTTCTGCCAGCGCCACAAAGCTTATGGCCAGCTACCTTTCAGGTAGAACCCAAAGGGTGAAAGTTAAGAGCGCATCATCTGACCCCAGTATTGTAGTGTCCGGTGTGCCACAGGGATCTATCCTAGGTCCACTTCTGTTTAGTCTGTTTGTTAATGATGTATTCTCGGTGTGTAAGTATGTCAATATGCATGCCTATGCTGACGATATCCAGCTGTACTTATCCAGTCGTGTTGGGCTTGTGGAGGATTTGTGCTTTAAAATTAATAGTGATCTGTCTGCCATTTCCCGTTGGGCTCGTAAAAACGGTCTCTGTCTTAATGTGGCCAAATCTTATGTGTTGCCCATTAGCAATAGCGTGATTCATGTGGAAAATATACCGGAGCTACTTATTGGCAGCAGTTCCCTAAAGATTATGAATAAAATAAAAAACTTAGGCTTCATTGTCAACTCTACGTTAAGTTGTTCGGATCATGTCAACAAAGTTGTTGGTAATATATATGCCACCCTGCGTAGATTGAATCTGTCTGCTTCGTTTACACCTCCTGAGATACGTAGAAAGCTAGCCATTCAATTGATAGTACCGCAAATAACTTACTCCGAACTTGTTTACAGCAGACTAGACTCATGTTCATCGCACAAACTAGATGTAGCTTTTAATAATGTCACACGTTATGTCTATGGTCTCAGGAGATATGACCACATTACTCTATGGAAAGACAAAATTCTCGGGTGCAACATTTTCAATTACCTTGCAGCTAGAAATTGCATATTTATATACAACCTTCTTGAACAAAAAAGTCCTGAGTACCTCTATGAGAAATTGCAGTTAACCAAGTCTAGCAGACTGCGTAGCCTGATTATACCTAAACACTCCTACTTGTCCTCATCTAGGTTGTTCTTCGTCAATGCTGTGAGACTTTGGAATTCCATTCCTGAATCTACCAAGGCTGCGATGAATGCGACTAATTACAAAGTGGTAATACATAGCTATTTTAACACTCTTAGATGAATGTCATTGTAACGCAACTTCTCTATCTTCTATATCTATTTATCTTCCATCCTGTTTCTAAGCTAAATCTATTTCTTTAAAACATTATGTAAGCATCAGTATTAGTGTCTAGGCTAGATCGTTTTTATTGATTGATTGTAGCTGTAATTTATGAGTCATATGCTCATTGAATTGTCCACCTAATGATGTACTATAAAAGACATAAAGTCTTACATGTACAGCCTAATATTATATTCTGAATAAATTGAAATTGAAATTGAAATAGAATTGTAAAAGGTCGATGTCTGTGTATTGTAGATATTCAAAAAAATATTCCTAGTATTAATCATTACTAAGCCTATAAAGTCCAAATCAACCGTTTTTAAAATCAAATTTTTTTCAAAAATCGTAAAAATTGGACAAAATTTCGACTTTGGCCATCTATTGCTCAGCGATGGTTTGACCCACCCCTACATTTTATACGTCGTTAGAAGCGTATTTTAAATTTCCTTTGAACGAGGTATCGCTTAGCACCGTCGCTTTTGCAACATTGGCGAAAAGAATTTTTGAATAAAGTGATACCTGAAAAAACACAAAATTACCGATATCTCGAAAACTTACCCATACAAAAAATTTTAAAAATATGTTTTGTGCTCGGCATATCAGTGCCAATTTACCCATATACATGAATATCTTGGTATTTTTTGAAATGAATTATTTGTAAATTAGTGTAATTATCTCCTGTTTAGTTTTGTTGTTGTTGTACCGAAACCAGTCCTGTTTCCATACTATTTGCTTATTTTTTGGCCTATAATCAGCGCGTGCCGCTATAAAGTGGGCAATTAGCTACAAGAACATTGCTCCAATAACAGCACGAACATCAGAATGTCATTAAAAAAATACGTTTACAATCAGTGGCAAAAGCTTATTTACCAGAGCGTTTGTAATCGAATTTCCAATTAGTCAACGAGAGTTTAGCATATCTGCATTGGATTCGCATCTGTAGGCTCGCACATCGCTTGGGGCATTTCTACGAATTAAATTGGTAGCTTCCCCTTAATTCAATTGTGTTTTCATGAGCACCCGTAAATACTAAGCAATTTTGCATTAGATGTAGCTAGTTATTTGTAAACCGAATCAGAAAGTTGATTTTTATAAGCTTTTATTATTTTTTTTTTTTTATATTTTTTTATTTTTTTTATTTTTATTATTTTATTTTTTATTTTTATTTTTTTATTTTTTTTTTTATTTTTTTATTATTATTTAGTTTCACCTGACGGCTGTCTGTTATCAAATCTTGCAAGCTAAATTTGATACACTTCCCGGTGTCCGATTGATCTGAAATTCTGCACCCATGTACAACCCCGATGACAATGCAATATTATAAAAAAAAATTTTCGATAGGTGGCGCGTGGGTCGCTATATTTTCAAAATTCGCATTTATGGTCCGATTTAGCTGAAATTCGTAACATGTATTACTACCATGAAAAGAAATATTTTTGTAAAAAAAAATTCCGCTAGGTGGGGCTGAGATAGCGGTAATAAAAACTCAAAATCGTAATTATGGACCGATTTGGCTGATATTTTACGTGTGTGTTACGTAATTAATTTCTAAATGTTAAAAAAAAATTGGACCCGCTAGGTGGCGCGTGAGTCGCTTTATTTGAGAATTACGAAGGTCTGTTTTCAGTGTCGATTAATTCGTTTTTCAAAGAACTTCCCGTTGAGGTAGGATCTTGAAATTTTCATCATCGCTTAGTTTTATACCCCAATGCACTATAATAAGAAAATAAGTCCGATAGGTGGCGCATGGGTAGAGATATTTGAAAAATTTAATTTACAGAGATTTTGCTTTCGATTTTCACCATCGATCAGGTTTTACTGACAATGCATTATACAAAAAAAAAAATCTAAAATATTGCTTTATTTGCAAAAATCCAATCATCACCCAAGTTTAGTCGTTTTTCCCTATTGCCATAGAAAGAAGATTGGAATTCGCCGCGTGGTGTATTCCAAAAGTACCTTTACTTACCAAGCGGCGAATTCCTTTACTCTTATGAGCATTGTCTATTGATATGCAGATGGCGCTGAAGAATGCAGGTAGGTAGGTAGGTAGAAGTGGCTGCCGCAAAGGCACACCTAGGCCAGTAATAAAAGGCCCGTTGTGATACCACCAAACACTAGGAAAGTCAGTCCCGGGGCCCGGCCATATGGAAAATCCCAGTGCTGTCGGGACTCTCCATATAGCCGAAACCCGGGACTGACACTCCTAACCGACACCGCTACCCCTCCTCGAACCATTTTGATAACGTGATGAAGGCCATCAAGTCCTTTATGTCTAGCTCCGCGACCTGGCTTAAGCTAACCAGGAAGGGAACTCCCAGAGAGCGCCTTCTCGCTCCGCTTAAGGCCGGGCAGTTGCAGATGAGGTGCTCCACCGTTTCCTCTTCCTCATCCTCTTTGCAACTCCTGCAGCATCGTCGGTAGGGAACGCCTAGCCTTGCTGCGTGCCTACCAATAATGCAGAGCCCGGTTAAAACACCTATTAATATGGAGATTTCCTTCCTTTTTAGGGCGTATATGTGTCTAGATCTTTTAAGATCGCATTTTGGCCAGGTTTGCTTGGATATCCGGCACCCTGGGGCTTGTAGCCATCTTTCGCTGGCTTCGCGGAGTGTATGCTCCTTCAGCATTAGCTTGCACGTGGCAAACGGCATACCTATGCGCTCTTTATCTTGAAGAATCTGCTTGGTCGTGCCCTGCCTGGCAAGTTCGTCTGCCCTACAGTTTCCCTCAATGTCCCTGTGTCCCGGGACCCATGTGAGGTTCACGCGGTTCTGTTGGGCCATCTCTTGAAGAGATCGACGACAGCTGAGCGTCACTTCAGAGTTGAACGAGTAAGAGCCAAGGGATTTGATGGCCGCTTGGCTGTCGCTGAAAATACAGATATCCTGTCCGATGGTGCGTTCACCTATCCAAGTCACGGCGTCCATGATTGCAGAAACTTCAGCCTGGAAGACGCTGCAGTGATCAGGTAGTCTAAAGGAGAGTTCTAGGTCCAAATCCCTTGAGTAAACCCCTCCTCCGACTCTGCCGTCTAACTTGGAGCCGTCGGTGTATATAAAAGTGCCGCCATTAGTAGCGGGACACCGATCTATGTTCTCCCAGTCTTCCCTGCTGGGAATGTTTATTCTAAAACAACAATCTCCGACTGTTGTGGCCGCACACCGATCTGTGCTCAGAGGGAGAAAGCTGTAAGATCTTAGAATACAGGAGTGTCCAATAGTGCTTGCGCCCCAGACGGACGTTTCCCTTAGACGCACAGCCGATGCTGCTGCTGCCCGGTACCCTTCCAGATCGAGTGGCAAAAAGCCAAGAATGGCCTGGAGAGCTTCATTGGGCGTTGTTCTTAACGCCCCGCTTATACAGATCATGCTCGATCTGTGGACTTATCCTAACAGATTTAGGTTTGTTGCCTTTCCTAGCGCAGGCCACCATACCACGACTCCATACAGCATAATTGGCTGGATTATCGCAGTGTAGATCCATCTGCAAATTTTGGGGATGAGCCCCCATTTTTTGCCAATGGCTCTTTTACACGTGTAAAGTGCAATGCACGCTTTCCTCTGGCGCTGGATGACATTCTCCTTCCAGTTAAGCTTTCTATCTAGAACTGTGCCTAGGAATTTGGCTTTGTCAGCTAAGTTCAGGCGCACGCCATCTAGTTCTGGTTGGTTCAGCGGTGGTATCTTGTACCGCCTGGTATAAAGGACAAGCTCCACCTTTCCCGGGTTGATGCTAAGTCCGCAGGGAGAGGACCATGAAGAAACTTCTCGCAGTGCTACTTGCATCAAGTCACACAGGGTTTGTGGGTATTTGCCCCTATATGCAATAGCTAAATCGTCTGCATATGCCACTATCTTCCCGCCCCCCACCTTGTGTCTCGTAGCAGCGAGTTTACGGTGAGGTTCCATAGGAGCGGGGAGAGAACACCACCCTGAGGCGTTCCTCTTGTGACATAGCGTGAAAGATCAACTGTTCCCAGTGAAGAAACTATTTTCCTTCCCTTTAGTAGTTGATCAATTAGTCCAATAAGAGACCTATTTATGCCCAGGTTTGTTAAAGCAGTGTTAATAGCCTCCGGTCTTATATTGTTGAAAGCCCCTTCGATGTCCAGAAAGGCCACGAGACAGTACTCCTTTTCGTGCAATGATTTTTCAACAATAGAGACTAGGCTGTGGAGCGCAGTTTCCGTTGATTTACCTTTGGTGTATGCATGTTGATAGCTAGAAATAAGGTTGCTATCAATAGTAGAGGAGAGATAATCGCTAATTATCCTCTCGAAGGTTTTAAGTGCAAAAGACGAGAGACTGATCGGTCTGTAGTCCTTAGGCTCATAGTGTGAGGCCTTCCCAGCCTTTGGAATAAAGACTACCGTGGCGCTTCTCCAGGAGCACGGAATGTAATTAAGAGCCAGGCAGGCTGAATAGAGAACTACCAGCCATTTAGCTGATATTTCCAGCGTGTTTATAAGTTGTGCGGGGAAAATCCCGTCTGGCCCAGCTGCCTTGAACGGCTCAAAGCTTTTGATTGCCCACCTTACCCTTTCCTCCGTAATGGGTATGTTTACCGCCAGGTTTGTTGCAGATGCTACAGGTGCATCATACAAGTTCCCCGGAAAGTGTGTGTTCAGGAGCAGCTCCAGAGTTTCCCCTTCCGTGCTGGTCCAAGATCCGTCAGGCTTCCGTAAATAGCTAATGGCTGTTTGAGTTTTTGATAGGACTCGTCTAAGTCTCGCTGTATCATCGACTTTTTCGACCCCGGTGCAGAAATTTCTCCACGAAGTTCTCTTCGCTTGCCTTAGAGCCTTTTTATAGGCCCTCAGTTTAGCTTTATATTCGAGCCATTCAGGCTCCGTACCGATGCTCTTGGCCTTGTTAAATTGCTTCCTGCATGATATACGGAACGAATCCAGGTCGTTGGACCACCAGTGGGGTCTATGTTTGCCGCGTGGTTTTGGTACTGGACAAGCCTGCTCTAGGGCATTTGAGAGCGCCGTTGTAAAGGATCCAGTTCTCCCACTGATGAGGGGGCTTGTGGAGGTAATACTGGTAGGTCCCTAGCTAATATTTGGTTATGTAGCTGCCAGTTAGTGTTGCGTGGATTTCGTTTCATAACTGGCTGCTCAACAATAAAGTCTAACACAATTTCTATGTACCGATGGTCAGAAAATGAATGCTCATCAAGAACACGCCATTTTCTGACCCACTCATAAGCGCCTTCGCTACAAACAGTGAGGTCTATAACCTCCCTACGAGCTTTAGTTATAAAAGTAGGCTCGTTACCCACGTTACAAACCACCAGGTTAGTTGTTAGTAGGTAGTCAAACAGAGACTCGCCCCTAGCGTTAATATCGGAGCTTCCCCACTGGACGTGATGAGCTTAGCGTCAGCTCCAATAATAAGATGGCCCGTACAGAAATTATCCACCAGATCTTTCACCTCCTTTTGTGGAGGAGGTTCTTCGGCGTCATAGGGCATATAGACCGACGCCATCGTTAGGCTGGTGCTGCCGACTTTTAAGCTGGCAGCTGTAACGTCACCATTTGAGTAGTTGGGTAATAGAAAGGTGTTTAGCTCAGACTTTACCAAAATACAGGTTCTGACCTTGCCCTCATCATTGGCTTGGATGAGCTTGTACCCCTTAGTCCCCAATCCACAGATCCTAGAGCTATTGACCCAGGGCTCTTGGATAAGGACCACGTCTACGTCGCCTTTAGAAAGACGACTGCTTAAAACAGCCGAGGCTGCTTTAGATTTGTGCAGGTTTATCTGAAGCACCACCAACATGAGAGAGCTCAGACTTCCTTGCCGCCAGCGTGTCGTCGAGGTCTGGCCTGTTCCGGGGGCTGTCTCTCAACGAGGAGTTGTTCAGAGCACCTGCACGATTTGGCGTGGCGGGAACCCTGCTGTCTGAAGCAGCATCAACGTTAGTGTGCTCAGGTTTAGCCACGATCGTGACGTCGAGGCCTTCTTCGTCAAGCAGGCTTTCTTCTATCGCCGAGTTGTTCGCAGCACTATCGCAATTTGACGTGGCGGATAACATACTTTCCGCGTCGGACTCCTCTGCTTCCCCTTCCGATGCCTCGATCTCCGAGTCATCCGGAGCGTCCGGAATAGCAGCGCGCTGTGCATCGCCACGGTATACGTGGATCACGATCTGACCCAAGCCGTAATGCACTCGTCCGTTGCACCATTTAAGGGGCTCGAGCGCCTCCTTAGAGTGATAACCACCTGTCTATTGGGCCCAACAACATCATCGACCAGATTGACGCCCCAATCCTGCGTCGGGAGAGACGGATTCCAGACCTGCAGCATCTCAAGAATATTCTCGGGTTCTGCAGGGACGGCAGGAATCCATGCCCTTGCCCTTGGCCGAGCAGGAATGTCCTTCGAGTCGACGACATCTAGTCTTGCCCCTGGGTAGACTTCACCCAGTCTTGCAACTGCTGCCTTATACAGTGCGACAGTTCTTGCATCCTCGCACGCGAATATTTTGATCTGACCTTGGTGCCAGCCCGCGTCAGTACCTCGCGGCGGACTACCCGGAGACTCACGCATTAAGTGGAGGAGGGCCCTGCCCATTTCATTCCGGACATACAGCCACTGGTCTTTGGGGATGGACCAACGGTCGTTACCTCGGTCAATGAAACCTATAAGGATTCTGTCCTTGGTTACTTCAGCAAAGCTGAGTTTTCCCACTACGGGGTTGACCTGATGCCGCTTCGGATGGGGGTCTACCTCTCCGTCCGATCTCTGGCGTTTGAAGGGATTACCGTTCACCCTCTTAGGCACATAGGGCCTCTGGAAATTTGGTATCAGAGCTTTCGCTTCCTCCACCATCTTCCTTTCTTCCGGCGACAGCTTCTCCTGCGATGCTCCCTCATATTTTTTAAGGATCCTTGCGGCCTTTCTTTTATCCCAGTACGCAGAGCGTCGGGGAGATGCCTCTTGGGGGGGATTCAGACTCGTAGTTGCCATCGCGGTCTCTCCCTTTGCGGCGTCTTCCTTCTCTTTCGAAACTCTGAAACCAGGTCGTGAGACCTTTGCCCCAGATGTGAAGAGATTGGGTTTCGTACCAGCGCCTGATGGAAGTTTAGATTCCGCCGTTTTCTGCTTGACTGCGTAGGCAGCCGCACTGTTGCTTGCTCTCATCAAGTCACTCTTACTTGATAGCAGTTTGGGGGATGACTGACCCGTAGTTTCCATCGCTGTCGGCCTCCCAGTTAACTTTGAGGCGGAGTTTGTCCTCCGGCGTTGTGTTTTCGCTTGCTCCAGCATAGTTCTTCTCTGCTGCGGAGTAAACGAAGTCGTTAATTGCTTTGTATTTTGTGTGTTCTTCATCTTGTTCGTACGACCCCTCGCCGGACAAGGCCAGCTTAGGGTCAAGGGTTGTGTAAGGGGAAGTGTGTCGTCCGCCGCGGCAGAGCCCCATACCGCGGTAAGACCATAGTTACTCCCTGAGGCGGCCCGGTATCAGTGAGGCTCCGTTCGACTACAGCCACGATTTGCCTCCCGGCTGCAAACGTCCAATGGGCACGGTATCGCATAACACCCTGGATTGGGAGGGAAAAGTTTTGCACATTTATATAGCGAGCCGCTTGCTTCAAGACAGACGCCCGCTTACAGCCGCACCTCTTGGTGTACAGACGCTGCGAAAAAGACCCCGGTGAGCCCTTAAACCAAGTATGTCAGAGTGGCCCCCCCGGGGCTCCCTCTCTTTCTGCCGCGAGCCTAGGTAGCTCAACGTTGCCCAGAGTGCACGAACGAGGACGCAAGAGTCGGGATTGAGCGCGGTCACTCAGCAATCACACCCCATTACACTCCCTGAAGAATGTAACATACGGCTAATTTCTTCACTCTTTTGAGCAATTATGCATAAAAAGTTGGCTCTGCTGATTTTGAATTATTAAATTGAAGAAAAAAGGAAACAGCTAATTATTATTGAAACGCAGTTCTAATTAATTTAAGCTTTTATTTAGTTTCACCTGACGGCTGTCTGTTATCAAATCTTGCAAGCTAAATTTGATACATTTCCCGGTGTCCGATTGATTTGAAATTCTGCACCCATGTATAACCCTGATGACAATGCAATATTATAAAAAAAGATTTCGATAGGTGGCGCGTGGGTCGCTATATTTTCAAAATTCGCATTTATGGTCCGATTTAGCTGAAATTCGTAACATGTATTACTACCATGAAAAGAAATATTTCTGTAAAAAAAAATTCCGCTAGGTGGGGCTGAGATAGCGGTAAAAAAACTCAAAATCGTAATTATGGACCGATTTGGCTGATATTTTACGTGTGTGTTACGTAATTAATTTCTAAATGTTAAAAAAAATTGGACCCGCTAGGTGGCGCGTGAGTCGCTTTATTTGAGAATTACGAAGGTCTGTTTTCAGTGTCGATTAATTCGTTTTTCAACGAACTTCCCGTTGAGGTAGGATCTTGAAATTTTCATCATCGCTTAGTTTTATACCCCAATGCACTATAATAAAAAATATGTCCGATAGGTGGCGCATGGGTAGAGATATTTGAAAAATTTAATTTACAGAGATTTTGCTTTCGATTTTGCTTTCGATTTTGAACTAACTCCCCGTTGAGCTGGGGTTTTGAAATTTTCACTATCGATCAGGTTTTATTGACAATGCATTATACAAAAAAAAAAATATAAAATATTGCTTTATTTGCAAAAATCCAATCATCACCCAAGTTTAGTCGTTTTTCCCTATTGCCATAGAAAGAAGATTGGAATTCGCCGCGTGGTGTATTCCAAAAGTACCTTTACTTACCACGCGGCGAATTCCTTTACTCTTATGAGCATTGTCTATTGATATGCAGATGGCGCTGAAGAATGCAACATTCGGCTAATTTCTTCACTCTTTTGAGCAATTATGCATAAAAAGTTGGCTCTGCTGATTTTGAATTATTAAATTGAAGAAAAAAGGAAACAGCTAATTATTATTGAAACGCAGTTCTAATTAATTATAAGCTTTTATTTAGTTTCACCTGACGGCTGTCTGTTATCAAATCTTGCAAGCTAAATTTGATACACTTCCCGGTGTCCGATTGATTTGAAATTCTGCACCCATGTATAACCCTGATGACAATGCAATATTATAAAAAAAAATTCGATAGGTGGCGCGTGGGTCGCTATATTTTCAAAATTCGCATTTATGGTCCGATTTAGCTGAAATTCGTAACATGTATTACTACCATGAAAAGAAATATTTTTGTAAAAAAAAATTCCGCTAGGTGGGGCTGAGATAGCGGTAAAAAAACTCAAAATCGTAATTATGGACCGATTTGGCTGATATTTTACGTGTGTGTTACGTAATTAATTTCTAAATGTTAAAAAAAAATTGGACCCGCTAGGTGGCGCGTGAGTCGCTTTATTTGAGAATTACGAAGGTTTGTTTTCAGTGTCGATTAATTCGTTTTTCAACGAACTTCCCGTTGAGGTAGGATCTTGAAATTTTCATCATCGCTTAGTTTTATACCCCAATGCACTATAATAAAAAAATATGTCCGATAGGTGGCGCATGGGTAGAGATATTTGAAAAATTTAATTTACAGAGATTTTGCTTTCGATTTTGAACTAACTCCCCGTTGACCTGGGGTTTTGAAATTTTCACCATCGATCAGGTTTTACTGACAATGCATTATACAAAAAAAAAAAATCTAAAATATTGCTTTATTTGCAAAAATCCAATCATCACCCAAGTTTAGTCGTTTTTCCCTATTGCCATAGAAAGAAGATTGGAATTCGCCGCGTGGTGTATTCCAAAAGTACCTTTACTTACCACGCGGCGAATTCCTTTACTCTTATGAGCATTGTCTATTGATATGCAGATGGCGCTGAAGAATGCAACATTCGGCTAATTTCTTCACTCTTTTGAGCAATTATGCATAAAAAGTTGGCTCTGCTGATTTTGAATTATTAAATTGAAGAAAAAAGGAAACAGCTAATTATTATTGAAACGCAGTTCTAATTAATTATAAGCTTTTATTTAGTTTCACCTGACGGCTGTCTGTTATCAAATCTTGCAAGCTAAATTTGATACACTTCCCGGTGTCCGATTGATCTGAAATTCTGCACCCATGTATAACCCTGATGACAATGCAATATTATAAAAAAGATTTCGATAGGTGGCGCGTGGGTCGCTATATTTTCAAAATTCGCATTTATGGTCCGATTTAGCTGAAATTCGTAACATGTATTACTACCATGAAAAGAAATATTTTTGTAAAAAAAATTCCGCTAGGTGGGGATGAGATAGCGGTAAAAAAACTCAAAATCGTAATTATGGACTGATTTGGCTGATATTTTACGTGTGTGTTACGTAATTAATTTCTAAATATTAAAAAAAATTGGACCCGCTAGGTGGCGCGTGAGTCGCTTTATTTGAGAATTACGAAGGTCTGTTTTCAGTGTCGATTAATTCGTTTTTCAACGAACTTCCCGTTGAGGTAGGATCTTGAAATTTTCATCATCGCTTAGTTTTATACCCCAATGCACTATAATAAAAAAATATGTCCGATAGGTGGCGCATGGGTAGAGATATTTGAAAAATTTAATTTACAGAGATTTTGCTTTCGATTTTGAACTAACTCCCCGTTGACCTGGGGTTTTGAAATTTTCACCATCGATCAGGTTTTACTGACAATGAATTATACAAAAAAAAAAAAATTTAAAATATTGCTTTATTTGCAAAAATCCAATCATCACCCAAGTTTAGTCGTTTTTCCCTATTGCCATAGAAAGAAGATTGGAATTCGCCGCATGGTGTATTCCAAAAGTACCTTTACTTACCACGCTGCGAATTCCTTTACTCTTATGAGCATTGTCTATTGATATGCAGATGGCGCTGAAGAATGCAACATTCGGCTAATTTCTTCACTCTTTTGAGCAATTATGCATAAAAAGTTGGCTCTGCTGATTTTGAATTATTAAATTGAAGAAAAAAGGAAACAGCTAATTATTATTGAAACGCAGTTCTAATTAATTATAATAAGCTTTTATTTAGTTTCACCTGACGGCTGTCTGTTATCAAATCTTGCAAGCTAAATTTGATACACTTCCCGGTGTCCGATTGATTTGAAATTCTGCACCCATGTATAACCCTGATGACAATGCAATATTATAAAAAAAATTCGATAGGTGGCGCCAGGGTCGCTATATTTTCAAAATTCGCATTTATGGTCCGATTTAGCTGAAATTCGTAACATGTATTACTACCATGGAAAGAAATATTTTTGTAAAAAAAATTCCGCTAGGTGGGGCTGAGATAGCGGTAATAAAAACTCAAAATCGTAATAATGGACCGATTTGGCTAATATTTTACGTGTGTGTTACGTAGTTAATTTCTAAATGTTAAAAAAATTGGACCCGCTAGGTGGCGCGTGAGTCGCTTTATTTGAGAATTACGAAGGTCTGTTTTCAGTGTCGATTAATTCGTTTTTCAACGAACTTCCCGTTGAGGTAGGATCTTGAAATTTTCATCATCGCTTAGTTTTATACCCCAATGCACTATAATAAAAAAATAAGTCCGATAGGTGGCGCATGGGTAGAGATATTTGAAAAATTTAATTTACAGAGATTTTGCTTTCGATTTTGAACTAACTCCCCGTTGACCTGGGGTTTTGAAATTTTCACCATCGATCAGGTTTTACTGACAATGCATTATACAAAAAAAAAAAATCTAAAATATTGCTTTATTTGCAAAAATCCAATCATCACCCAAGTTTAGTCGTTTTTCCCTATTGCCATAGAAAGAAGATTGGAATCCTTTACTTACCACGCGGCGAATTCCTTTACTCTTATGAGCATTGTCTATTGATATGCAGATGGCGCTGAAGAATGCAACATTCGGCTAATTTCTTCACTCTTTTGAGCAATTATGCATAAAAAGTTGGCTCTGCTGATTTTGAATTATTAAATTGAAGAAAAAAGGAAACAGCTAATTATTGTTGAAACGCAGTTCTAATTAATTATAAGCTTTTATTTAGTTTCACCTGACGGCTGTCTGTTATCAAATCTTGCAAGCTAAATTTGATACACTTCCCGGTGTCCGATTGATCTGAAATTCTGCACCCATGTATAACCCTGATGACAATGCAATATTATAAAAAAAATTTCGATAGGTGGCGCGTGGGTCGCTATATTTTCAAAATTCGCATTTATGGTCCGATTTAGCTGAAATTCGTAACATGTATTACTACCATGAAAAGAAATATTTTTGTAAAAAAAAATTCCGCTAGGTGGGGCTGAGATAGCGGTAATAAAAACTCAAAATCGGAATTATGGACCGATTTGGCTGATATTGTACGTGTGTGTTACTTAATTATTTTCTAAATGTTAAAAAAAAGTTGGACCCGCTAGGTGCCGCGTGAGTCGCTTTATTTGAGAATTACCAAGGTCTGTTTTCAGTGTCGATTAATTCGTTTTTCAATGAACTTCCCGTTGAGGTAGGATCTTGAAATTTTCATCATCGCTTAGCTTTCTGCCTCCACGCAAAATAACAAAAAAATAATTCCGATAGTTGGCGCACGAGTAGAGATATTCGAAAGTTTTCATTCCAGGAAATTTTGCTTTTGATATTGTACTAACTTGCAGTTAAGATGGGATTTTGCAAATTTTCATCATCGTTCAGGCTTCGCTAACAGTAAATAAAAAAATTTGCTTAATTTCAAAAATCCCATTTATCGTTTAGTTTAGTCTTTATTCCAATATCCCAAAAGTAACTTTATTAACCACGCGGCTTTATTGTAAAAGATTCTATGTTTTCTGTTGCTGCTAGCATCCGATTGATGTCGCTGCGACGGTGCGTGGTTAATAAAGATTATTTATTTATTTATTTATTTAATTAAACTTATAATCAATTATAAAATTTAATTTTGAAGAAAAACAGCACTAGCTTCCAGGGCTATCGGCTGTGTTAATAAAGATACTTTACTACTTCGTATGAAGAGTATACTTGCTGCTATGGTAACATCTGTAAAAAAAATGTTCCTCAGTTTGCTTGTAAGGAGTTCTCATAAGAAGTGTCTTTAAAGTTTTTCCTGAAAATGCTATACTTTTCCCGCTGTAATCACTTTTTCAAAGTGCACTATTGCACATTTTTTTTGCAAGAAATAATATCATAAATTTTTATGAATATTGTTTCTAGCTATTTTTTGTGGCAACTGCTTTCACTATATTCTAAAGCAAACAAATGCAATGCTACTTTTAGGGCGTATTTCTCGACTGCCTGTTAACGTCAAAGTTCACTGTCAATTCCCTATCAGTTTAAAAGCCAGATAAATTTATAGTGAAAGTTAAAGTTGACGGCTGGTCGAGAATCTAACCCCTTATTTATAAAAAATAAAATAGGTTTATAAAGCTTTTTAAAATGACATTTCCATACAAATTTTGAATTATAAGATCTTAACAAACCTTTTGTATTTTTTATGAATAAGGGGGTAAATCTCGAATCTAAATCATTCGAAAACTGCTGAATGAAATAACATAGTTGAAATTCCATTGCATTTTCTACAATTTTTGAAATTAAAAACGGGGAAATCGAAAAAACATGCCACTGTCTGAGGCTGGAATACTAGGAAACAGCAGTTTTTGTAGGAAACTCAGTAACCTACAAAAATATATCCAGACAAGTGTTTTTTTAAAATAATAATTTGCCAGTTTTATACCAAAAATGAGGTGAGGTCTGCAAAATCTAAATTCTCAAAAATATACAATATATAATATAAATAATAAAATCCTTTCACAACTTTAAAATTTAAATGAAAATTTACCAGTACAAACAAATTTCTTAAAATCACTCACTGAACTTACGTAGAAAATCAAAAATCAGCAGACTTCCAAGTCATCTAAGTGTAGGGTAACCGGCTGCATACAAACTTCGTTTAACAGAACGCTGAGTGACAGTTCTCAAGTCAAGTGAAGTCTATGCTACGTACAAAAAAAAAAAAAATTGTTTCCTGCCAATATGCTCTATAGTTTAGTTTGGACATTGTAATGCCAAGAAAATGCCTTTTTGGTACTTTTTACAGAGCTAGTATATGGGCAAAATCACATAATTACTTTTAAAACCCGATTCGATAGGGGGAAATTTACCCTTATTTGGATCTGGCTAGTGTGCTCCTTTCTTTTTTCTTTCTAAGTATACCAATAACGCTAAGTGACAGTTCTCGGGTCAAGCCTATGCTACGTATCCATAATGGCAGCTTATGCCCCAATATAATTTTCCGAAAAAAAACTATTTATATTTTTCATATGTCTCACTTTAGATTTCACCCCAAAAAACATGTGAACCCTGCATCAAATTGGACGAACAAGAATGGATTGGTATCTATAGAAACTCACCTGATCAATGCTGGTAAATATTTATTTTTAGTTTTGAAAGTCATAAATTAATTGCATTTAAATTTATGGAAACACATTGAAGATAAATCGTTCCGTTGTTTATAGGTTTACTAGTAATACCCGGCGTGCGTTGCTACGCCAAAGAGAAACACCTGAATAAGATTTTAGCATTTAAGGACTTTTATTTATCTTAATGCTAAAGGATAAACAATTTTGTGGTTT